>JAOYRU010000219.1:0-358090 GCA_026315105.1 Locusta migratoria
AAGATATGATTTTTAAAATATCGTTAAAATTTCCGGCCTTGCCCCGAAATGCCTTTCCGTCTTCCAATTATGGGAGTGTAACTAAAGAACTGCTAGCTGTCGCCACATGACACACTGTAAAGGTAGAGCACCCACTTCCAAATACTACTTGAAAAAGTTTAAAGCCAGATTAACGAGCCGATTATGAGATATGATTTTTCAAATATCGTTAAAATTTCCGGCCTAGCCCCGAAATGCCTTTCCGTCCTCCATTTATGGGAGTGTAACTAAAGAACTTCTAGCTGTCGCCACATGACACACTGTATAGGTATAGCACCCACTTCCAAATACTACTTGAAAATGTTTAAAGCCAGATTAACTAGCCGATTATAAGATATGAGTTTTCAAATATCGTTAAAATTTACAGCCTCGCCCCGAAATGCCTATCCGTCCTAGATTTAAGGCTGTAACTATGAATTAGTATCCGTCGCCACATGACACTCTGTATAGGAATAGCACCCACTTCCAAATACTACTTGAAAAAGTTTATAGCCAAATTAACGAGCCGATTATGAGATATGATTTATCAAATATCGTTAAAATTTCCGGCCTAGCCCCGAAATGCCTTTCCGTCCTCCATTTATGGGAGTGTAACTAAAGAACTGCTAGCCTTCGCCACATGACACTCTGTATAGGTATAGCACCCACTTGCAAATACTACTTGAAAAGTTTAAAGCCAGATTAACGAGCCGATTATGAGATATGATTTTTCAAATATCGTTAAAATTTCCGGCCTAGCCCCGAAATGCCTTTCCGTCCTCCATTTATGGGAGTGTAACTAAAGAACTGTTAGCTGTCGCCACATGACACCCTGTATAGGTATAGCACCAACTTCCAAATACTACTTGAAAAAGTTTAAAGCCAGATTAACGAGCCGATTATGAGATATGATTTTTCAAATATCGTTAAAATTTCCGGCCTAGCCCCGAAATGCCTTTCCGTCCTCCATTTATGGGAGTGTAACTAAAGAATTGCTAGCTGTCGCCACATGACACTCTGTATAGGTATAGCACCCACTTCCAAATACTACTTGAAAAAGTTTAAAGCCAGATTAACAAGCCGATTATGAGATATGATTTTTCAAATATCGTTAAAATTTCCGGCCTAGCCCCGAAATGCCTTTCCGTCCTCCATTTATGGGAGTGTAACAAAAGAACTACTATCCGTCGCCACATGACACTCTGTATAGGTATAGCACCCACTTCCAAATACTACTTGAAAAAGTTTAAAGCAAGATTAACGAGCCGATTATGAGATATGATTTTTCAAATATCGTTAAAATTTCCGGCCTAGCCCCGAAATGCCTTTCCGTCCTCCATTTATGGGAGTGTAACTAAAGAACTGCTAGCTGTCGCCACATGACACTCTGTATAGGTATAGCACCCACTTCCAAATACTACTTGAAAAAGTTTAAAGCCAGTTTAACGAGCCGATTATGAGATATGATTTTTCAAATATCGTTAAAATTTCCGGCCCAGCCCCAAATGCCTTTCAGTCCTCCATTTATGGGAGTGTAACTAAAGAACTGCTAGCCTCCGCCACATGACACTCTGTATAGGTATAGCACCCACTTCCAAATACTACTTGAAAAAGTTTAAAGCCAGATTATAAAGAGCCGATTATGAGATATGATTTTTCAAATATCGTTAAAATTTCCGGCCTAGCCCCGAAATGCCTTTCCGTCCTCCATTTATGGGAGTGTAACTAAAGAACTGCTTGCTGTCGCCACATGACACTCTGTATAGGTATAGCACCCACTTCCAAATACTACTTGAAAAAGTTTAAACCCAGATTAACGAGCCGATTATGAGATATGATTTTTCAAATATCGTTAAAATTTCCGGCCTTGCCCCGAAATGCCTTTCCGTCCTCCATTTATGGGAGTGTAACTAAAGAACTGCCCGCTGTCGCCACATGACACACTGTAAAGGTATAGCACCCACTTCCAAATACTACTTGAAAAAGTTTAAAGCCAGATTAACGAGCCGATTATGAGATATGATTTTTCAAATATCGTTAAAATTTCCGACCTAGCCCAGAAATGCCTTTCCGTCCTCCATTTATGGGAGTGTAACAAAAGAACTGCTAGCTGTCGCCACATGACACTCTGTATAGGTATAGCACCCACTTCCAAATCCTACTTGAAAAAGTTTAAAGCCAGATTAACAAGCCGATTATCAGATATGATGTTTCAAATATCGTTAAAATTTCCAGCCTCGCCCCGAAATGCCGATCCGTCCTAAACGTAACGGCTGTAACTAAAGAACTACTATCCGTCGCCACATGACACTCTGTATAGGTATAGCACCAACTTCCAAATACTACTTGAAAAAGTTTAAAGCCAGATTAACGAGCCGATTATGAGATATGATTTTTCGAATATCGTTAAAATTTCCAGCCTCGCCCCGAAATGCCTATCCGTCCAAATTTAAGGGCTGTAACTAAAGAACTACTATCCGTCGCCACATGACACTCTGTATAGGTATAGCACCAACTTTCAAATACTACTTGAAAAAGTTTAAAGCCAAATTAACGAGCCGATTATGAGATATGATTTATCAAATATCGTTAAAATTTCCGGCCTAGCCCCGAAATGCCTTTCCGTCCTCCATTTATGGGAGTGTAACTAAAGAACTGCTAGCCTTCGCCACATGACACTCTGTATAGGTATAGCACCCACTTGCAAATACTACTTGAAAAAGTTTAAAGCCAGATTAACGAGCCGATTATGAGATATGATTTTTCAAATATCGTTAAAATTTCCGGCCTAGCCCCGAAATGCCTTTCCGTCCTCCATTTATGTGAGTGTAACAAAAGAACTACTATCCGTCGCCACTTGACACTCTGTATAGGTATAGCACCCTCTTCCAAACACTACTTGAAAAAGTTTAAAGCCAGATTAACGAGCCGATTATGAGATATGATTTTTCAAATATCGTTAAAATTTCCGGCCTAGCCCCGAAATGCCTTTCCGTCGTCCATTTATGGGAGTGTAACTAAAGAACTGCTAGCTGTCGCCACATAACACTCTGTATAGGTATAGCACCCACTTCCAAATACAACTTGAAAACGTTTAAAGCCAGATTAACGAGCCGATTATGAGATATGATTTTTTAAATATCGTTAAGATTTCCGTCCTAGCCCCGAAATGCCTTTCCGTCCTCCATTTATGGGAGTGTAACTGAAGAACTGCTAGCTGTCGCCACATGACACTCTGTATAGGAATAGCACCCACTTCCAAATACTACTTGAAAAAGTTTAAAGCCAGATTAACGAGCCGATTATGAGATATGATTTTTCAAATATCGTTAAAATTTCCGGCCTAGCCCCGAAATGCCTACCCGTCCTCCATTTATGCGAGTGTAACTAAAGAACTGCTAGCTGTCGCCAAATGACACTCTGTATAGGTATAGCACCCACTTCCAAATACTACTTGAAAAAGTTAAAAGCCAGATTAACGAGCCGATTATGAGATATGATTTTTCAATATCGTTAAAATTTCCGGCCTAGCCCCGAAATGCCTTTCCGTCCTCCATTTATGGGAGTGTACAAAAGAACTACTATCCGTCGCCACTTGACACTCTGTATAGGTATAGCACCCACTTCCAAATACTACTTGAAAAAGTTTAAAGCCAGATTAACGAGCCGATTATGAGATATGATTTTTCAAATATCGTTAAAATTTACGGCCTAGCCCCAAAATGCCTTTCCGTCCTCCATTTATGGGAGTGTAACTAAAGAACTGCTAGCTGTCCCCACATGACACTCTGTATAGGTATAGCACCCTATTCCAAATACTACCTGAAAAAGTTTAAAGCCAGATTAACAAGCCGATTATGAGATATGATTTTTCAAATATCGTTAAAATTTCCGGCCTAGCCCCGAAATGCCTTTCCGTCCTCCATTTATGGGAGTGTAACAAAAGAACTACTATCCGTCGCCACATGACACTCTGTATAGGTATAGCACCCACTTCCAAATACTACTTGAAAAAGTTTAAAGCAAGATTAACGAGCCGATTATGAGATATGATTTTTCAAATATCGTTAAAATTTCCGGCATAGCCCCGAAATGCCTTTCCGTCCTCCATTTATGGGAGTGTAACTAAAGAACTGCTAGCCTTCGCCACAGGACACTCTGTATAGGTATAGCACCCACTTCCAAATACTACTTGAAAAAGTTTAAAGCCAGATTAACGAGCCGATTATGAGATATGATTTTTCAAATATCGTTAAAATTTCCGGCCTAGCCCCGAAATGCCATTCCGTCCTCCATTTATGGGAGTGTAACTAAAGAACTGCTAGCTGTCGCCACATTACACTCTGTATAGGTATAGCACCCACTTCCAAATACTACTTGTAAAAGTTTAAAGCTAGTTTAACGAGCCGATTATCAGATATGATTTTTCAAATATCGTTAAAATTTCCGGCCTAGCCCCAGAAATGCCTTTCCGTCCTCCATTTATGGGAGTGTAACTAAAGAACTGCTAGCTGTCGCCACATGACACTCTGTATAGGTATAGCACCATCTTTCAAATACTACTTGAAAAAGTTTAAAGCCAAATTAACGAGCCGATTATGAGATATGATTTTTCAAATATCGTTTAAATTTCCGGCCTAGCCCCGAAATGCCTTTCCGTCCTCCATTTATGGGAGTGTAACTAAAGAACTGCTAGCTGTCGCCACATGACACTCTGTATAGGTATAGCACCCACTTCCAAATACTACTTCAAAAAGTTTAAAGCTAGATTAAAGAGCCGATTATGAGATATGATTTTTCGAATATCGTTAAAATTTCCGGCCTAGCCCCGAAATGCCTTTCCGTCCTCCATTTATGGGAGTGTAACAAAAGAACTACTATCCGTCGCCACTTGACACTCTGTATAGGTATAGCACCCTCTTCCAAATACTACTTGAAAAAGTTTAAAGCCAGATTAACGAGCCGATTATGAGATATGATTTTTCAAATATCGTTAAAATTTCCGGCCTAGCCCCGAAATGCCTTTCCGTCCTCCATTTATGGGAGTGTAACTAAAGAACTGCTAGCTGTCGCCACATGACACTCTGTATAGGTATAGCACCCACTTCCAAATACAACTTGAAAAAGTTTAAAGCCAGATTAACGAGCCGATTATGAGATATGATTTTTCAAATATCGTTAAAATTTCCGGCCTAGCCCCGAAATGCCTTTCCGTCCTCCATTTATGGGAGTGTAACTAAAGAACTGCTAGCTGTCGCCACATGACACTCTGTATAGGTATAGCACCCACTTCCAAATACTACTTGAAAAAGTTTAAAGCCAGATTAACGAGCCGATTATGAGATATGATATTTCAAATATCGTTAAAATTTCCGGCCTAGCCCCGAAATGCCTTTCCGTCCTCCATTTATGCGAGTGTAACTAAAGAACTGCTAGCTGTCGCCAAATGACACTCTGTATAGGTATAGCACCCACTTCCAAATACTACTTGAAAAAGTTTAAAGCCAGATTAACGAGCCGATTATGAGATATGATTTTTCAAATATCGTTAAAATTCCGGCCTAGCCCCGAAATGCCTTTCCGTCCTCCATTTATGGGAGTGTAACAAAAGAACTACAATCCGTCGCCACTTGACCCTCTGTATAGGTATAGCACCCACTTCCAAATACTACTTGAAACAGTTTAAAGCCAGATTAACGAGCCGATTATGAGATATGATTTTTGGAATATCGTTAAAATTTCCGGCCTAGCCCCGAAATGCCTTTCCGTCCTCCATTTATGGGAGTGTAACTAAAGAACTGCTAGCTGTCGCCACATGACACTCTGTATAGGTATAGCACCCACTTCCAAATACTACTTGAAAAAGTTTAAAGCCAGATTAACGAGCCGATTATGAGATATGATTTTTCAAATATCGTTAAAATTTCCGGCCGAGCCCCGAAATGCCTTTCCGTCCTCCATTTATGGGAGTGTAACAAAAGAACTACTATCCGTCGCCACTTGACACTCTGTATAGGTATAGCACCCACTTCTAAATACTACTTGAAAAAGTTTAAAGCCAGATTAACGAGCCGATTATGAGATATGATTTTTCAAATATCGTTAAAATTTCCGGCCTAGCCCCGAAATGCCTTTCCGTCCTCCATTTATGGGAGTGTAACTAAGGAACTGCTAGCTGTCGCCACATGACACTCTGTATAGGTATAGCACCCACTTCCAAATACTACATGAAAAAGTTTAAACCCAGATTAACGAGCCGATTATGAGATATGATTTTTCAAATATCGTTAAAATTTCCGGCCTTGCCCCGAAATGCCTTTCCGTCCTCCATTTATGGGAGTGTAACTAAAGAACTGCTAGCTGTCGCCACATGACACACTGTAAAGGTATAGCACCCACTTCCAAATACTACTTGAAAAAGTTTAAAGCCAGATTAAGGAGCCGATTATGAGGTATGATTTTTCAAATATCGTTAATATTTCCGGCCTAGCCCCGAAATGCCTTTCCGTCCTCCATTTATGGAAGTGTAACTAAAGAACTGCTATCTGTCGCCACATGACACTCTGTATAGGTATAGCACCCACTTCCAAATCCTACTTGAAAAAGTTTAAAGCCAGATTAACAAGCCGATTATGAGATATGATTTTTCAAATATCGTTAAAATTTCCGGCCTAGCCCCGAAATGCCTTTCCGTCCTCCATTTATGGGAGTGTAACTAAAGAACTGCTAGCTGTCGCCACATGACACTCTGTATAGGTATAGCACCCACTTCCAAATACTACTTGACAAAGTTTAAACCCAGTTTAACGAGCCGATTATGAGATATGATTTTTCAAATATCGTTAAAATTTCCGGCCTAGCCCCGAAATGCCTTTCCGTCCTCCATTTATGGGAGTGTAACTAAAGAACTGCTAGCCTTCGCCACATGATATTCTGTATAGGTATAGCACCCACTTCCAAATACTACTTGAAAAAGTTTAAAGCCAGATTAACGAGCCGATTATGAGATATGATTTTTCAAATATCGTTAAAATTTCCGGCCCAGCCCCGAAATGCCTTTCCGTTCTCCATTTATGGGAATGTAACTAAAGAACTGCTAGCTGTCGCCACATGACACTCTGTATAGGTATAGCACCCACTTCCAAATACTACTTGAAAAAGTTTAAAGCCAGATTAACGAGCCGATTATGAGATATGATTTTTCAAATATCGTTAAAATTTCCGGCCTTGCCCCGAAATGCCTTTCCGTCCTCCATTTATGGGAGTGTAACTATAGAACTGCCCGCTGTCGCCACATGACACACTGTATAGGTATAGCACCCACTTCCAAATACTACTTGAAAATGTTTAAAGCCAGATTAACTAGCCGATTATAAGAAATGAGTTTTCAAATATCGTTAAAATTTCCAGCCTCACCCCGAAATGCCTATACGTCCTAAATTTAAGGGCTGTAACTATGAATTAGTATCCGTCGCCACATGACACTCTGTATAGGTATAGCACCCACTTCCAAATACTACTTGAAAAAGTTTATAGCCAAATTAACGAGCCGATTATGAGATATGATTTATCAAATATCGTTAAAATTTCCGGCCTAGCCCCGAAATGCCTTTCCGTCCTCCATTTATGGGAGTGTAACTAAAGAACTGCTAGCCTTCGCCACATGACACTCTGTATAGGTATAGCACCCACTTCCAAATACTACTTGAAAACGTTTAAAGCCAGATTAACGAGCCGATTATGAGATATGATTTTTCAAATATCGTTAAAATTTCCGGCCTAGCCCCGAAATGCCTTTCCGTCCCCCATTTATGGGAGTGTGACTAAAGAACTGTTAGCTGTCGCTACATGACACTCTGTATAGGTATAGCACCCACTTCCAAATACTACTTGAAAAAGTTTAAACCCAGATTAACGAGCCGATTATGAGATATGATTTTTCAAATATCGTTAAAATTACCGGCCTAGCCCCGAAATGCCTTTCCGTCCTCCATTTATGGGAGTGTAACTAAAGAACTGCTAGCTGTCCCCACATGACACTCTGTATAGGTATAGCACCCTATTCCAAATACTACCTGAAAAAGTTTAAAGCCAGATTAACAAGCCGATTATGAGATATGATTTTTCAAATATCGTTAAAATTTCCGGCCTAGCCCCGAAATGCCTTTCCGTCCTCCATTTATGGGAGTGTAACAAAAGAACTACTATCCGTCGCCACATGACACTCTGTATAGGTATAGCACCCACTTCCAAATACTACTTGAAAAAGTTTAAAGCAAGATTAACGAGCCGATTATAAGATATGATTTTTCAAATATCGTTAAAATTTCCGGCATAGCCCCGAAATGCCTTTCCGTCCTCCATTTATGGGAGTGTAACTAAAGAACTGCTAGCCTTCGCCACAGGACACTCTGTATAGGTATAGCACCCACTTCCAAATACTACTTGAAAAAGTTTAAAGCCAGATTAACGAGCCGATTATGAGATATGATTTTTCAAATATCGTTAAAATTTCCGGCCTAGCCCCGAAATGCCATTCCGTCCTCCATTTATGGGAGTGTAACTAAAGAACTGCTAGCTGTCGCCACATTACACTCTGTATAGGTATAGCACCCACTTCCAAATACTACTTGTAAAAGTTTAAAGCCAGTTTAACGAGCCGATTATCAGATATGATTTTTCAAATATCGTTAAAATTTCCGGCCTAGCCCAGAAATGCCTTTCCGTCCTCCATTTATGGGAGTGTAACTAAAGAACTGCTAGCTGTCGCCACATGACACTCTGTATAGGTATAGCACCATCTTTCAAATACTACTTGAAAAAGTTTAAAGCCAAATTAACGAGCCGATTATGAGATATGATTTTTCAAATATCGTTTAAATTTCCGGCCTAGCCCCGAAATGCCTTTCCGTCCTCCATTTATGGGAGTGTAACTAAAGAACTGCTAGCTGTCGCCACATGACACTCTGTATAGGTATAGCACCCACTTCCAAATACTACTTCAAAAAGTTTAAAGCCAGATTAAAGAGCCGATTATGAGATATGATTTTTCGAATATCGTTAAAATTTCCGGCCTAGCCCCGAAATGCCTTTCCGTCCTCCATTTATGGGAGTGTAACAAAAGAACTACTATCCGTCGCCACTTGACACTCTGTATAGGTATAGCACCCTCTTCCAAATACTACTTGAAAAAGTTTAAAGCCAGATTAACGAGCCGATTATGAGATATGATTTTTCAAATATCGTTAAAATTTCCGGCCTAGCCCCGAAATGCCATTCCGTCCTCCATTTATGGGAGTGTAACTAAAGAACTGCTAGCTGTCGCCACATGACACTCTGTATAGGTATAGCACCCACTTCCAAATACAACTTGAAAAAGTTTAAAGCCAGATTAACGAGCCGATTATGAGATATGATTTTTCAAATATCGTTAAAATTTCCGGCCTAGCCCCGAAATGCCTTTCCGTCCTCCATTTATGGGAGTGTAACTAAAGAACTGCTAGCTGTCGCCACATGACACTCTGTATAGGTATAGCACCCACTTCCAAATACTACTTGAAAAAGTTTAAAGCCAGATTAACGAGCCGATTATGAGATATGATATTTCAAATATCGTTAAAATTTCCGGCCTAGCCCCGAAATGCCTTTCCGTCCTCCATTTATGCGAGTGTAACTAAAGAACTGCTAGCTGTCGCCAAATGACACTCTGTATAGGTATAGCACCCACTTCCAAATACTACTTGAAAAAGTTTAAAGCCAGATTAACGAGCCGATTATGAGATATGATTTTTCAAATATCGTTAAAATTTCCGGCCTAGCCCCGAAATGCCTTTCCGTCCTCCATTTATGGGAGTGTAACAAAAGAACTACAATCCGTCGCCACTTGACACTCTGTATAGGTATAGCACCCACTTCCAAATACTACTTGAAACAGTTTAAAGCCAGATTAACGAGCCGATTATGAGATATGATTTTTGGAATATCGTTAAAATTTCCGGCCTAGCCCCGAAATGCCTTTCCGTCCTCCATTTATGGGAGTGTAACAAAAGAACTACAATCCGTCGCCACTTGACACTCTGTATAGGTATAGCACCCACTTCCAAATACTACTTGAAACAGTTTAAAGCCAGATTAACGAGCCGATTATGAGATATGATTTTTCAAATATCGTTAAAATTTCCGGCCTAGCCCCGAAATGCCTTTCCGTCCTCCATTTATGGGAGTGTAACTAAGGAACTGCTAGCTGTCGCCACATGACACTCTGTATAGGTATAGCACCCACTTCCAAATACTACATGAAAAAGTTTAAACCCAGATTAACGAGCCGATTATGAGATATGATTTTTCAAATATCGTTAAAATTTCCGGCCTTGCCCCGAAATGCCTTTCCGTCCTCCATTTATGGGAGTGTAACTAAAGAACTGCTAGCTGTCGCCACATGACACACTGTAAAGGTATAGCACCCACTTCCAAATACTACTTGAAAAAGTTTAAAGCCAGATTAAGGAGCCGATTATGAGGTATGATTTTTCAAATATCGTTAATATTTCCGGCCTAGCCCCGAAATGCCTTTCCGTCCTCCATTTATGGAAGTGTAACTAAAGAACTGCTATCTGTCGCCACATGACACTCTGTATAGGTATAGCACCCACTTCCAAATCCTACTTGAAAAAGTTTAAAGCCAGATTAACAAGCCGATTATGAGATATGATTTTTCAAATATCGTTAAAATTTCCGGCCTAGCCCCGAAATGCCTTTCCGTCCTCCATTTATGGGAGTGTAACTAAAGAACTGCTAGCTGTCGCCACATGACACTCTGTATAGGTATAGCACCCACTTCCAAATACTACTTGAAAAAGTTTAAACCCAGTTTAACGAGCCGATTATGAGATATGATTTTTCAAATATCGTTAAAATTTCCGGCCTAGCCCCGAAATGCCTTTCCGTCCTCCATTTATGGGAGTGTAACTAAAGAACTGCTAGCCTTCGCCACATGATATTCTGTATAGGTATAGCACCCACTTCCAAATACTACTTGAAAAAGTTTAAAGCCAGATTAACGAGCCGATTATGAGATATGATTTTTCAAATATCGTTAAAATTTCCGGCCCAGCCCCGAAATGCCTTTCCGTTCTCCATTTATGGGAATGTAACTAAAGAACTGCTAGCTGTCGCCACATGACACTCTGTATAGGTATAGCACCCACTTCCAAATACTACTTGAAAAAGTTTAAAGCCAGATTAACGAGCCGATTATGAGATATGATTTTTCAAATATCGTTAAAATTTCCGGCCTTGCCCCGAAATGCCTTTCCGTCCTCCATTTATGGGAGTGTAACTATAGAACTGCCCGCTGTCGCCACATGACACACTGTATAGGTATAGCACCCACTTCCAAATACTACTTGAAAATGTTTAAAGCCAGATTAACTAGCCGATTATAAGAAATGAGTTTTCAAATATCGTTAAAATTTCCAGCCTCACCCCGAAATGCCTATACGTCCTAAATTTAAGGGCTGTAACTATGAATTAGTATCCGTCGCCACATGACACTCTGTATAGGTATAGCACCCACTTCCAAATACTACTTGAAAAAGTTTATAGCCAAATTAACGAGCCGATTATGAGATATGATTTATCAAATATCGTTAAAATTTCCGGCCTAGCCCCGAAATGCCTTTCCGTCCTCCATTTATGGGAGTGTAACTAAAGAACTGCTAGCCTTCGCCACATGACACTCTGTATAGGTATAGCACCCACTTCCAAATACTACTTGAAAACGTTTAAAGCCAGATTAACGAGCCGATTATGAGATATGATTTTTCAAATATCGTTAAAATTTCCGGCCTAGCCCCGAAATGCCTTTCCGTCCCCCATTTATGGGAGTGTGACTAAAGAACTGTTAGCTGTCGCTACATGACACTCTGTATAGGTATAGCACCCACTTCCAAATACTACTTGAAAAAGTTTAAACCCAGATTAACGAGCCGATTATGAGATATGATTTTTCAAATATCGTTAAAATTTCCGGCCTTGCCCCGAAATGCCTTTCCGTCCTCCATTTATGGGAGTGTAACTAAAGAACTGCTAGCTGTCGCCACATGACACACTGTAAAGGTATAGCACCCACATCCAAATACTACTTGAAAAAGTTTAAAGCCAGATTAACGAGCCGATTATCAGATATGATTTCTCAAATATCGTTAAAATTTCGGGCCTAGCCCCGAAATGCCTTTCCGTCCTCCATTTATGGGAGTGTAACTAAAAAACTGCTAGCTGTCGCCACATGACACTCTGTATAGGTATAGCACCCACTTCCAAATCCTGTTTGAAAAAGTTTAAAGCCAGATTAACAAGCCGATTATAAGATATGATTTTTCAAATATCGTTAAAATTTCCGGCCTAGCCCCGAAATGCCTTTCCGTCCTCTATTTATGGGAGTGTAACAAAAGAACTACTATCCGTCGCCACATGACACTCTGTATAGGTATAGCACCCACTTCCAACTACTACTTGAAAAAGTTTAAAGCCAGATTAACGAGCCGATTATGAGATATGATTTTTCAAATATCGTTAAAATTTCCGGCCTAACCCAGAAATGCCTATCCGTCCTCCATTTATGGGAGTGTAACTAAAGAACTGCTAGATGTCGCCACATGACACTCTGTATAGGTATAGCACCCACTTCCAAATCCTACCTGAAAAAGTTTAAAGCCAGATTAACAAGCCGATTATGAGATACGATTTTTCAAATATCGTTAAAATTTCCGGCCTAGCCCCGAAATGCCTTTCCGTCCTCCATTTATGGGAGTGTAACTAAAGAACTACTATCCGTCGCCACATGACACTCTGTATAGGTATAGCACCCACTTCCAACTACTACTTGAAAAAGTTTAAAGCCAGATTAACGAGTCGATTATGAGATATGATTTTTCAAATATCGTTAAAATTTCCGGCCTAGCCCCGAAATGCCTTTCCGTCCTCCATTTATGGGAGTGTAACTAAAGAACTGTTAGCTGTCGCCACATGACACTCTGTATAGGTATAGCACCCACTTCCAAATACTACTTGAAAAAGTTTAAACCCAGATTAACGAGCCGATTATAAGATATGATTTTTAAAATATCGTTAAAATTTCCGGCCTTGCCCCGAAATGCCTTTCCGTCTTCCAATTATGGGAGTGTAACTAAAGAACTGCTAGCTGTCGCCACATGACACACTGTAAAGGTATAGCACCCACTTCCAAATACTACTTGAAAAAGTTTAAAGCCAGATTAACGAGCCGATTATGAGATATGATTTTTCAAATATCGTTAAAATTTCCGGCCTAGCCCCGAAATGCCTTTCCGTCCTCCATTTATGGGAGTGTAACTAAAGAACTGCTAGCTGTCGCCACATGACACACTGTATAGGTATAGCACCCACTTCCAAATACTACTTGAAAATGTTTAAAGCCAGATTAACTAGCCGATTATAAGATATGAGTTTTCAAATATCGTTAAAATTTACAGCCTCGCCCCGAAATGCCTATCCGTCCTAAATTTAAGGCTGTAACTATGAATTAGTATCCGTCGCCACATGACACTCTGTATAGGAATAGCACCCACTTCCAAATACTACTTGAAAAAGTTTATAGCCAAATTAACGAGCCGATTATGAGATATGATTTATCAAATATCGTTAAAATTTCCGGCCTAGCCCCGAAATGCCTTTCCGTCCTCCATTTATGGGAGTGTAACTAAAGAACTGCTAGCCTTCGCCACATGACACTCTGTATAGGTATAGCACCCACTTGCAAATACTACTTGAAAAGTTTAAAGCCAGATTAACGAGCCGATTATGAGATATGATTTTTCAAATATCGTTAAAATTTCCGGCCTAGCCCCGAAATGCCTTTCCGTCCTCCATTTATGGGAGTGTAACCAAAGAACTGTTAGCTGTCGCCACATGACACCCTGTATAGGTATAGCACCAACTTCCAAATAGTACTTGAAAAAGTTTAAACTTAGATTAACGAGCCGATTATGAGATATGATTTTTCAAATATCGTTAAAATTTCCGGCCTTGCCCCGAAATGCCTTTCCGTCCTCCATTTATGGGAGTGTAACTAAAGAACTGCTAGCTGTCGCCACATGACACACTGTAAAGGTATAGCACCCACTTCCAAATACTACTTGAAAAAGTTTAAAGCCAGATTAACGAGCCGATTATGAGATATGATTTTTCAAATATCGTTAAAATTTCCGGCCTAGCCCCGAAATGCCTTTCCGTCCTCCATTTATGGGAGTGTAACTAAAGAACTGCTAGCTGTCGCCACATGACACTCTGTATAGGTATAGCACACTTCCAAATACTACTTGAAAAAGTTTAAAGCCAGATTAACAAGCCGATTATGAGATATGATTTTTCAAATATCGTTAAAATTTCCGGCCTAGCCCCGAAATGCCTTTCCGTCCTCCATTTATGGGAGTGTAACAAAAGAACTACTATCCGTCGCCACATGACACTCTGTATAGGTATAGCACCCACTTCCAAATACTACTTGAAAAAGTTTAAAGCAAGATTAACGAGCCGATTATGAGATATGATTTTTCAAATATCGTTAAAATTTCCGGCCTAGCCCCGAAATGCCTTTCCGTCCTCCATTTATGGGAGTGTAACTAAAGAACTGCTAGCTGTCGCCACATGACACTCTGTATAGGTATAGCACCCACTTCCAAATACTACTTGAAAAAGTTTAAAGCCAGTTTAACGAGCCGATTATGAGATATGATTTTTCAAATATCGTTAAAATTTCCGGCCCAGCCCCAAATGCCTTTCAGTCCTCCATTTATGGGAGTGTAACTAAAGAACTGCTAGCCTCCGCCACATGACACTCTGTATAGGTATAGCACCCACTTCCAAATACTACTTGAAAAAGTTTAAAGCCAGATTATAACGAGCCGATTATGAGATATGATTTTTCAAATATCGTTAAAATTTCCGGCCTAGTCCCGAAATGCCTTTCCGTCCTCCATTTATGGGAGTGTAACTAAAGAACTGCTTGCTGTCGCCACATGACACTCTGTATAGGTATAGCACCCACTTCCAAATACTACTTGAAAAAGTTTAAACCCAGATTAACGAGCCGATTATGAGATATGATTTTTCAAATATCGTTAAAATTTCCGGCCTTGCCCCGAAATGCCTTTCCGTCCTCCATTTATGGGAGTGTAACTAAAGAACTGCTAGCTGTCGCCACATGACACACTGTAAAGGTATAGCACCCACTTCCAAATACTACTTGAAAAAGTTTAAAGCCAGATTAACGAGCCGATTATGAGATATGATTTTTCAAATATCGTTAAAATTTCCGACCTAGCCCAGAAATGCCTTTCCGTCCTCCATTTATGGGAGTGTAACAAAAGAACTGCTAGCTGTCGCCACATGACACTCTGTATAGGTATAGCACCCACTTCCAAATCCTACTTGAAAAAGTTTAAAGCCAGATTAACAAGCCGATTATCAGATATGATGTTTCAAATATCGTTAAAATTTCCAGCCTCGCCCCGAAATGCCGATCCGTCCTAAACGTAACGGCTGTAACTAAAGAACTACTATCCGTCGCCACATGACACTCTGTATAGGTATAGCACCAACTTCCAAATACTACTTGAAAAAGTTTAAAGCCAGATTAACGAGCCGATTATGAGATATGATTTTTCGAATATCGTTAAAATTTCCAGCCTCGCCCCGAAATGCCTATCCGTCCAAATTTAAGGGCTGTAACTAAAGAACTACTATCCGTCGCCACATGACACTCTGTATAGGTATAGCACCAACTTTCAAATACTACTTGAAAAAGTTTAAAGCCAAATTAACGAGCCGATTATGAGATATGATTTTTCAAATATCGTTAAAATTTCCGGCCTAGCCCCGAAATGCCTTTCCGTCCTCCATTTATGGGAGTGTAACAAAAGAACTACTATCCGTCGCCACTTGACACTCTGTATAGGTATAGCACCCACTTCCAAATACTACTTGAAAAAGTTTAAAGCCAGATTAACGAGCCGATTATGAGATATGATTTTTCAAATATCGTTAAAATTTCCGGCCTAGCCCCGAAATGCCTTTCCGTCCTCCATTTATGTGAGTGTAACAAAAGAACTACTATCCGTCGCCACTTGACACTCTGTATAGGTATAGCACCCTCTTCCAAACACTACTTGAAAAAGTTTAAAGCCAGATTAACGAGCCGATTATGAGATATGATTTTTCAAATATCGTTAAAATTTCCGGCCTAGCCCCGAAATGCCTTTCCGTCGTCCATTTATGGGAGTGTAACTAAAGAACTGCTAGCTGTCGCCACATAACACTCTGTATAGGTATAGCACCCACTTCCAAATACAACTTGAAAACGTTTAAAGCCAGATTAACGAGCCGATTATGAGATATGATTTTTTAAATATCTTTAAGATTTCCGTCCTAGCCCCGAAATGCCTTTCCGTCCTCCATTTATGGGAGTGTAACTGAAGAACTGCTAGCTGTCGCCACATGACACTCTGTATAGGAATAGCACCCACTTACAAATACTACTTGAAAAAGTTTAAAGCCAGATTAACGAGCCGATTATGAGATATGATTTTTCAAATATCGTTAAAATTTCCGGCCTAGCCCCGAAATGCCTACCCGTCCTCCATTTATGCGAGTGTAACTAAAGAACTGCTAGCTGTCGCCAAATGACACTCTGTATAGGTATAGCACCCACTTCCAAATACTACTTGAAAAAGTTAAAAGCCAGATTAACGAGCCGATTATGAGATATGATTTTTCAAATATCGTTAAAATTTCCGGCCTAGCCCCGAAATGCCTTTCCGTCCTCCATTTATGGGAGTGTAACAAAAGAACTACTATCCGTCGCCACTTGACACTCTGTATAGGTATAGCACCCACTTCCAAATACTACTTGAAAAAGTTTAAAGCCAGATTAACGAGCCGATTATGAGATATGATTTTTCAAATATCGTTAAAATTTACGGCCTAGCCCCAAAATGCCTTTCCGTCCTCCATTTATGGGAGTGTAACTAAAGAACTGCTAGCTGTCGCCACATGACACTCTGTATAGGTATAGCACCCTATTCCAAATACTACCTGAAAAAGTTTAAAGCCAGATTAACAAGCCGATTATGAGATATGATTTTTCAAATATCGTTAAAATTTCCGGCCTAGCCCCGATATGCCTTTCCGTCCTCCATTTATGGGAGTGTAACAAAAGAACTACTATCCGTCGCCACATGACACTCTGTATAGGTATAGCACCCACTTCCAAATACTACTTGAAATAGTTTAAAGCAAGATTAACGAGCCGATTATGAGATATGATTTTTCAAATATCGTTAAAATTTCCGGCATAGCCCCGAAATGCCTTTCCGTCCTCCATTTATGGGAGTGTAACTAAAGAACTGCTAGCCTTCGCCACATGACACTCTGTATAGGTATAGCACCCACTTCCAAATACTACTTGAAAAAGTTTAAAGTCAGATTAACGAGCCGATTATGAGATATGATTTTTCAAATATCGTTAAAATTTCCGGCCTAGCCCCGAAATGCCATTCCGTCCTCCATTTATGGGAGTGTAACTAAAGAACTGCTAGCTGTCGCCACATTACACTCTGTATAGGTATAGCACCCACTTCCAAATACTACTTGTAAAAGTTTAAAGCCAGTTTAACGAGCCGATTATCAGATATGATTTTTCAAATATCGTTAAAATTTCCGGCCTAGCCCAGAAATGCCTTTCCGTCCTCCATTTATGGGAGTGTAACTAAAGAACTGCTAGCTGTCGCCACATGACACTCTGTATAGGTATAGCACCATCTTTCAAATACTACTTGAAAAAGTTTAAAGCCAAATTAACGAGCCGATTATGAGATATGATTTTTCAAATATCGTTTAAATTTCCTGCCTAGCCCCGAAATGCCTTTCCGTCCTCCATTTATGGGAGTGTAACTAAAGAACTGCTAGCTGTCGCCACATGACACTCTGTATAGGTATAGCACCCACTTCCAAATACTACTTCAAAAAGTTTAAAGCCAGATTAAAGAGCCGATTATGAGATATGATTTTTCGAATATCGTTAAAATTTCCGGCCTAGCCCCGAAATGCCTTTCCGTCCTCCATTTATGGGAGTGTAACAAAAGAACTACTATCCGTCGCCACTTGACACTCTGTATAGGTATAGCACCCTCTTCCAAATACTACTTGAAAAAGTTTAAAGTTAGATTAACGAGCCGATTATGAGATATGATTTTTCAAATATCGTTAAAATTTCCGGCCTAGCCCCGAAATGCCTTTCCGTCCTCCATTTATGGGAGTGTAACTAAAGAACTGCTAGCTGTCGCCACATGACACTCTGTATAGGTATAGCACCCACTTCCAAATACAACTTGAAAAAGTTTAAAGCCAGATTAACGAGCCGATTATGAGATATGATTTTTCAAATATCGTTAAAATTTCCGGCCTAGCCCCGAAATGCCTTTCCGTCCTCCATTTATGGGAGTGTAACTAAAGAACTGCTAGCTGTCGCCACATGACACTCTGTATAGGTATAGCACCCACTTCCAAATACTACTTGAAAAAGTTTAAAGCCAGATTAACGAGCCGATTATGAGATATGATATTTCAAATATCGTTAAAATTTCCGGCCTAGCCCCGAAATGCCTTTCCGTCCTCCATTTATGCGAGTGTAACTAAAGAACTGCTAGCTGTCGCCAAATGACACTCTGTATAGGTATAGCACCCACTTCCAAATACTACTTGAAAAAGTTTAAAGCCAGATTAACGAGCCGATTATGAGATATGATTTTTCAAATATCGTTAAAATTTCCGGCCTAGCCCCGAAATGCCTTTCCGTCCTCCATTTATGGGAGTGTAACAAAAGAACTACAATCCGTCGCCACTTGACACTCTGTATAGGTATAGCACCCACTTCCAAATACTACTTGAAACAGTTTAAAGCCAGATTAACGAGCCGATTATGAGATATGATTTTTGGAATATCGTTAAAATTTCCGGCCTAGCCCCGAAATGCCTTTCCGTCCTCCATTTATGGGAGTGTAACTAAAGAACTGCTAGCTGTCGCCACATGACACTCTGTATAGGTATAGCACCCACTTCCAAATACTACTTGAAAAAGTTTAAAGCCAGATTAACGAGCCGATTATGAGATATGATTTTTCAAATATCGTTAAAATTTCCGGCCGAGCCCCGAAATGCCTTTCCGTCCTCCATTTATGGGAGTGTAACAAAAGAACTACTATCCGTCGCCACTTGACACTCTGTATAGGTATAGCACCCACTTCTAAATACTACTTGAAAAAGTTTAAAGCCAGATTAACGAGCCGATTATGAGATATGATTTTTCAAATATCGTTAAAATTTCCGGCCTAGCCCCGAAATGCCTTTCCGTCCTCCATTTATGGGAGTGTAACTAAGGAACTGCTAGCTGTCGCCACATGACACTCTGTATAGGTATAGCACCCACTTCCAAATACTACATGAAAAAGTTTAAACCCAGATTAACGAGCCGATTATGAGATATGATTTTTCAAATATCGTTAAAATTTCCGGCCTTGCCCCGAAATGCCTTTCCGTCCTCCATTTATGGGAGTGTAACTAAAGAACTGCTAGCTGTCGCCACATGACACACTGTAAAGGTATAGCACCCACTTCCAAATACTACTTGAAAAAGTTTAAAGCCAGATTAAGGAGCCGATTATGAGGTATGATTTTTCAAATATCGTTAATATTTCCGGCCTAGCCCCGAAATGCCTTTCCGTCCTCCATTTATGGAAGTGTAACTAAAGAACTGCTATCTGTCGCCACATGACACTCTGTATAGGTATAGCACCCACTTCCAAATCCTACTTGAAAAAGTTTAAAGCCAGATTAACAAGCCGATTATGAGATATGATTTTTCAAATATCGTTAAAATTTCCGGCCTAGCCCCGAAATGCCTTTCCGTCCTCCATTTATGGGAGTGTAACTAAAGAACTGCTAGCTGTCGCCACATGACACTCCGTATAGGTATAGCACCCACTTCCAAATACTACTTGAAAAAGTTTAAACCCAGTTTAACGAGCCGATTATGAGATATGATTTTTCAAATATCGTTAAAATTTCCGGCCTAGCCCCGAAATGCCTTTCCGTCCTCCATTTATGGGAGTGTAACTAAAGAACTGCTAGCCTTCGCCACATGATATTCTGTATAGGTATAGCACCCACTTCCAAATACTACTTGAAAAAGTTTAAAGCCAGATTAACGAGCCGATTATGAGATATGATTTTTCAAATATCGTTAAAATTTCCGGCCCAGCCCCGAAATGCCTTTCCGTTCTCCATTTATGGGAATGTAACTAAAGAACTGCTAGCTGTCGCCACATGACACTCTGTATAGGTATAGCACCCACTTCCAAATACTACTTGAAAAAGTTTAAAGCCAGATTAACGAGCCGATTATGAGATATGATTTTTCAAATATCGTTAAAATTTCCGGCCTTGCCCCGAAATGCCTTTCCGTCCTCCATTTATGGGAGTGTAACTATAGAACTGCCCGCTGCCGCCACATGACACACTGTATAGGTATAGCACCCACTTCCAAATACTACTTGAAAATGTTTAAAGCCAGATTAACTAGCCGATTATAAGAAATGAGTTTTCAAATATCGTTAAAATTTCCAGCCTCACCCCGAAATGCCTATACGTCCTAAATTTAAGGGCTGTAACTATGAATTAGTATCCGTCGCCACATGACACTCTGTATAGGTATAGCACCCACTTCCAAATACTACTTGAAAAAGTTTATAGCCAAATTAACGAGCCGATTATGAGATATGATTTATCAAATATCGTTAAAATTTCCGGCCTAGCCCCGAAATGCCTTTCCGTCCTCCATTTATGGGAGTGTAACTAAAGAACTGCTAGCCTTCGCCACATGACACTCTGTATAGGTATAGCACCCACTTCCAAATACTACTTGAAAACGTTTAAAGCCAGATTAACGAGCCGATTATGAGATATGATTTTTCAAATATCGTTAAAATTTCCGGCCTAGCCCCGAAATGCCTTTCCGTCCCCCATTTATGGGAGTGTAACTAAAGAACTGTTAGCTGTCGCTACATGACACTCTGTATAGGTATAGCACCCACTTCCAAATACTACTTGAAAAAGTTTAAACCCAGATTAACGAGCCGATTATGAGATATGATTTTTCAAATATCGTTAAAATTTCCGGCCTTGCCCCGAAATGCCTTTCCGTCCTCCATTTATGGGAGTGTAACTAAAGAACTGCTAGCTGTCGCCACATGACACACTGTAAAGGTATAGCACCCACTTCCAAATACTACTTGAAAAAGTTTAAAGCCAGATTAACGAGCCGATTATGAGATATGATTTCTCAAATATCGTTAAAATTTCGGGCCTAGCCCCGAAATGCCTTTCCGTCCTCCATTTATGGGAGTGTAACTAAAAAACTGCTAGCTGTCGCCACATGACACTCTGTATAGGTATAGCACCCACTTCCAAATCCTGTTTGAAAAAGTTTAAAGCCAGATTAACAAGCCGATTATGAGATATGATTTTTCAAATATCGTTAAAATTTCCGGCCTAGCCCCGAAATGCCTTTCCGTCCTCTATTTATGGGAGTGTAACAAAAGAACTACTATCCGTCGCCACATGACACTCTGTATAGGTATAGCACCCACTTCCAACTACTACTTGAAAAAGTTTAAAGCCAGATTAACGAGCCGATTATGAGATATGATTTTTCAAATATCGTTAAAATTTCCGGCCTAACCCAGAAATGCCTATCCGTCCTCCATTTATGGGAGTGTAACTAAAGAACTGCTAGATGTCGCCACATGACACTCTGTATAGGTATAGCACCCACTTCCAAATCCTACCTGAAAAAGTTTAAAGCCAGATTAACAAGCCGATTATGAGATACGATTTTTCAAATATCGTTAAAATTTCCGGCCTAGCCCCGAAATGCCTTTCCGTCCTCCATTTATGGGAGTGTAACTAAAGAACTACTATCCGTCGCCACATGACACTCTGTATAGGTATAGCACCCACTTCCAACTACTACTTGAAAAAGTTTAAAGCCAGATTAACGAGTCGATTATGAGATATGATTTTTCAAATATCGTTAAAATTTCCGACCTAGCCCCGAAATGCCTTTCCGTCCTCCATTTATGGGAGTGTAACTAAAGAACTACAAACAAAGAACTTTCAAATACTACTTGAAAATGTTTAAAGCCAGATTAACAAGCCGATTATAAGATATGATTTTTCAAATATCGTTAAAATTTCCAGCCTCGCCCCGAAATGCCTATCCGTCCTAAATTTAAGGGCTGTAACTAGAGAATTAGTATCCGTCGCCACATGACACTCTGTATAGGTATAGCACCCACTTCCAAATACTACTTGAAAAAGTTTAAAGCCAGATTAACGAGCCGATTATGAGATATGATTTTTCAAATATCGTTAAAATTACCTGCCTAGCCCCGAAATGCCTTTCCGTCCTCCATTTATGGGAGTGTAACTAAAGAACTGCTAGCTGTCGGCACATGACACTCTGTATAGGTATAGCACCCACTTCCAAATACTACTTGAAAATGTTTAAAGCCAGATTAACGAGCCGATTATCAGATATGATGTTTCAAATATCGTTAAAATTTCCAGCCTCGCCCCGAAATGCCTAACCGTCCTAAACTTAACGGCTGTAACTAAAGAACTACTATCCGTCGCCACATGACACTCTGTATAGGTATAGCACCAACTTCCAAATACTACTTGAAAAAGTTTTAAGCTAGATTAACCAGCCGATTATGAGATATGATTTTTCGAATATCGTTAAAATTTCCAGCCTCGCCCCGCAATGCCTATCCGTCTTAAATTTAAGGGCTGTAACTAAAAAACTACTATCCGTCGCCACATGACACTCTGTATAGTTATAGCACCAACTTTCAAATACTACTTGAAAAACTTTAAAGCCAAATTAACGAGCCGATTATGAGATATGATTTTTCAAATATCGTTAAAATTTCCGGCCTTGCCCCGAAATGCCTTTCCGTCCTCCATTTATGGGAGTGTAACTAAAGAACTGCTAGCTGTCGCCACATGACACTCTGTATAGGTATAGCACCCACTTCCAAATACTACTTGAAAAAGTTTAAAGCCAGATTAACGAGCCGATTATGAGATATGATTTTTCAAATATCGTTAAAATTTCCGGCCTAGCCGCGAAATGCCTTTCCGTCCTCCATTTATGGGAGTGTAACAAAAGAACTACTATCCGTCGCCACTTGACACTCTGTATAGGTATAGCACCCACTTCCAAATACTACTTGAAAAAGTGTAAAGCCAGATTAACGAGCCGATTATGAGATATGATTTTTCAAATATCGTTAAAATTTCCGGCCTAGCCCCGAAATGCCTTTCCGTCCTCCATTTATGGGAGTGTAACTAAAGAACTGCTTGCTGTCGCCACATGACACTCTGTATAGGTATAGCACCCTCTTCCAAACACTACTTGAAAAAGTTTAAAGCCAAATTAACGAGCCGATTATGAGATATGATTTTTCAAATATCGTTAAAATTTCCGGCCTAGCCACGAAATGCCTTTCCGTCCTTAATTTATGGGAGTGTATCTAAAGAACTGCTAGCAGTCGCCACATGACACTCTGTATAGGTATAGCACCCACTTCCATTTACTACTTGAAAAAGTTTAAAGCCAGATTAACGAGCCGATTATGAGATATGATTTTTCAAATATCGTTAAAATTTCCGGCCTAGCCCCGAAATGCCTTTCCGTCCTCCCTTTATGGGAGTGTAACTAAAGAACTGCTAGCTGTTGCCACATGACACTCTGTATAGGTATAGCACCCACTTCCAAATCCTACTTGAAAAAGTTTAAAGCCAGATTAACGAGCCGATTATGAGATATGATTTTTCAAATATCGTTAAAATTTCCGGCCTAGCTCCGAAATGCCTTTCCGTCCTCCATTTATGGGAGTGTAACTAAAGAACTGCTAGCTGTCGCCACTTGACACTCTGTATAGGTATAGCACCCACTTCCAAATACTACTTGAAAAAGTTTAAAGTCAGATTAACAAGCCGATTATGAGATATGATTTTTCAAATATCGTTAAAATTTCCGGCCTAGCCCCGAAATGCCTTTCCGTCCTCCATTTATGGGAGTGTAACTAAAGAACTGCTTGCTGTCGCCACATGACACTCTGTATAGGTATAGCACCCACTTCCAAATACTACTTGAAAAAGTTTAAACGCAGATTAACGAGCCGATTATGAGATATGATTTTTCAAATATCGTTAAAATTTCCGGCCTTGCCCCGAAATGCCTTTCCGTCCTCCATTTATGGGAGTGTAACTAAAGAACTGCTAGCCTTCGCCACATGACACTCTGTATAGGTATAGCACCCACTTCCAAATACTACTTGAAAAAGTTTAAAGCCAGATTAACGAGCCGATTATGAGATATGATTTTTCAAATATCGTTAAAATTTCCGGCCTAGCCCCGTAATGCCTTTCCGTCCTCCATTTATGGGAGTGTAACTAAAGAACTGTTAGTTGTCGCCACATGACACTCTGTATAGGTATAGCACCCACTTCCCAATACTACTTGAAAAAGTTTAAACCCAGATTAACGAGCCGATTATGAGATATGATTTTTCAAATATCGTTAAAATTTCCGGCCTAGCCCCGAAATGCCTTTCCGTCCTCCATTTATGGGAGTGTAACTAAAGAACTGCTAGCTGTCGCCACATGACACTCTGTATAGGTATAGCACCCTCTTCCAAATACTACTTGAAAAAGTTTAAAGCCAGATTAACGAGCCGATTATGAGATATGATTTTTCAAATATCGTTAAAATTTCCGGCCTAGCCACGAAATGCCTTTCCGTCCTCCATTTATGGGAGTGTATCTAAAGAACTGCTAGCTGTCGCCACATGACACTCTGTATAGGTATAGCACCCACTTCCAAATCCTACTTGAAAAAGTTTAAAGCCAGATTAACGAGCCGATTATGAGATATGATTTTTCAAATATCGTTAAAATTTCCGGCCTAGCCCCGAAATGCCTTTCCGTCCTCCCTTTATGGGAGTGTAACTAAAGAACTGCTAGCTGTTGCCACATGACACTCTGTATAGGTATAGCACCCACTTCCAAATCCTACTTGAAAAAGTTTAAAGCCAGATTAACGAGCCGATTATGAGATATGATTTTTCAAATATCGTTAAAATTTCCGGCCTAGCCCCGAAATGCCTTTCCGTCCTCCCTTTATGGGAGTGTAACTAAAGAACTGCTAGCTGTTGCCACATGACACTCTGTATAGGTATAGCACCCACTTCCAAATCCTACTTGAAAAAGTTTAAAGCCAGATTAACGAGCCGATTATGAGATATGATTTTTCAAATATCGTTAGAAATTCCGGCCTAGCTCCGAAATGCCTTTCCGTCCTCCATTTATGGGAGTGTAAGTAAAGAACTGCTAGCTGTCGCCACTTGACACTCTGTATAGGTATAGCACCCACTTCCAAATACTACTTGAAAAAGTTTAAAGTCAGATTAACGAGCCGATTATGAGATATGATTTTTCAAATATCGTTAAAATTTCCGGCCTAGCCCCGAAATGCCTTTCCGTCCTCCATTTATGGGAGTGTAACTAAAGAACTGCTAGCTGTCGCTACATGACACTCTCTATAGGTATAGCACCCACATCCAAATACTACTTGAAAAAGTTTAAAGCCAGATTAACGAGCCGATTATGAGATATGATTTTTCAAATATCGTTAAAATTTCCGGCCTAGCCCCGAAATGCCTTTCCGTCCTCCATTTATGGGAGTGTAACTAAAGAACTGCTTGCTGTCGCCACATGACACTCTGTATAGGTATAGCACCCACTTCCAAATACTACTTGAAAAAGTTTAAACGCAGATTAACGAGCCGATTATGAGATATGATTTTTCAAATATCGTTAAAATTTCCGGCCTTGCCCCGAAATGCCTTTCCGTCCTCCATTTATGGGAGTGTAACTAAAGAACTGCTAGCTTTCGCCACATGACACTCTGTATAGGTATAGCACCCACTTCCAAATACTACTTGAAAAAGTTTAAAGCCATATTAACGAGCCGATTATGAGATATGATTTTTTAAATATCGTTAAAATTTCCGGCCTAGCCCCGAAATGCCTTTCCGTCCTCCATTTATGGGAGTGTAACTAAAGAACTGTTAGCTGTCGCCACATGACACTCTGTATAGGTATAGCACCCACTTCCAAATACTACTTGAAAAAGTTTAAAGCCAGATTAACGAGCCGATTATGAGATATGATTTTTCAAATATCGTTAAAATTTCCGGCCATGCCCCGAAATGCCTTTCCGTCCTCCATTTATGGGATTGTAACTAAAGAACTGCCCGCTGTCGCCACATGACACACTGTAAAGGTATAGCACCCACTTCCAAATACTACTTGAAAACGTTTAAAGCCAGATTAACGAGCCGATTATGAGATATGATTTTTCAAATATCGTTAAAATTTCCGGCCTAGCCCAGAAATGCCTTTCCGTCCTCCATTTATGGGAGTGTAACTAAAGAACTGCTAGCTGTCGCCACATGACACTCTGTATAGGTATAGCACCCACTTCCAAATCCTACTTGAAAATGTTTAAATCCAGATTAACAAGCCGATTATGAGATATGATTTTTCAAATATCGTTAAAATTTCCGGCCTAGCCCCGAAATGCCTTTCCGTCCTCCATTTATGGGAGTGTAACTAAAGAACTACTATCCGTCGCCACATGACACTCTGTATAGGTATAGCACCCACTTCCAACTACTACTTGAAAAAGTTTAAAGCCAGATTAACGAGCCGATTATGAGATATCATTTTTCAAATATCGTTAAAATTTCCGACTTAGCCCCGAAATGCCTTTCCGTCCTCCATTTATGGGAGTGTAACTAAAGAACTACAAACAAAGAACTTTCAAATACTACTTGAAAATGTTTAAAGCCAGATTAACAAGCCGATTATAAGATATGATTTTTCAAATATCGTTAAAATTTCCAGCCTCGTCCCGAAATGCCTATCCGTCCTAAATTTAAGGGCTGTAACTAGAGAATTAGTATCCGTCGCCACATGACACTCTGTATAGGTATAGCACCCACTTCCAAATACTACTTGAAAAAGTTTATAGCCAAATTAACGAGCCGATTATGAGATATGATTTTTCAAATATCGTTAAAATTTCCGGCCTAGCCCCGAAATACCTTTCCGTCCTCCATTTATGGGAGTGTAACTAAAGAACTGCTAGCTGTCGCCACATGACACTCTGTATAGGTATAGCACCCACTTCCAAATACTACTTGAAAAAGTTTAAAGCCAGATTAACGAGCCGATTATGAGATATGATTTTTCAAATATCGTTAAAATTTCCTGCCTAGCCCCGAAATGCCTTTCCGTCCTCCATTTATGGGAATGTAACTAAAGAACTGCTAGCTGTCGGCACATGACACTCTGTATAGGTATAGCACCCACTTCCAAATACTACTTGAAAATGTTTAAAGCCAGATTAACGAGCCGATTATCAGATATGATGTTTCAAATATCGTTAACATTTCCAGCCTCGCCCCGAAATGCCTATCCGTCCTAAACTTAACGGCTGTAACTAAAGAACTACTATCCGTCGCCACATGACACTCTGTATAGGTATAGCACCAACTTCCAAATACTACATGAAAAAGTTTAAAGCCAGATTAACGAGCCGATTATGAGATATGATTTTTCGAATATCGTTAAAATTTCCAGCCTCGCCCCGCAATGCCTATCCGTCTTAAATTTAAGGGCTGTAACTAAAAAACTACTATCCGTCGCCACATGACACTCTGTATAGGTATAGCACCAACTTTCAAATACTACTTGAAAAAGTTTAAAGCCAAATTAACGAGCCGATTATGAGATATGATTTTTCAAATATCGTTAAAATTTCCGGCCTAGCCCCGAAAAGCCTTTCCGTCCTCCATTTATGGGAGTGGAACTAAAGAACTGCTAGCTGTCGCCACATGACACTCTGTATAGGTATAGCACCCACTTCCAAATACTACTTGAAAAAGTTTAAAGCCAGATTAACGAGCCGATTATGAGATATGATTTTTCAAATATCGTTAAAATTTCCGGCCTAGCCCCGAAATGCCTTTCTGTCCTCCATTTATGGGAGTGTAACAAAAGAACTACTATCCGTCGCCACTTGACACTCTGTATAGGTATAGCACCCACTTCCAAATACTACTTGAAAAAGTGTAAAGCCAGATTAAAGAGCCGATTATGAGATATGATTTTTCAAACATCGTTAAAATTTCCGGCCTAGCCCCGAAATGCCTTTCCGTCCTCCATTTATGGGAGTGTAACTAAAGAACTGCTAGCTGTCGCCACATGACCCTCTGTATAGGTATAGCACCCTCTTCCAAATACTACTTGAAAAAGTTTAAAGCCAGATTAACGAGCCGATTATGAGATATGATTTTTCAAATATCGTTAAAATTTCCGGCCTAGCTCCGAAATGCCTTTCCGTCCTCCATTTATGGGAGTGTAACTAAAGAACTGCTAGCTGTCGCCACTTGACACTTTGTATAGGTATAGCACCCACTTCCAAATACTACTTGAAAAAGTTTAAAGTCAGATTAACGAGCCGATTATGAGATATGATTTTTCAAATATCGTTAAAATTTCCGGCCTAGCCCCGAAATGCCTTTCCGTCCTCCATTTATGGGAGTGTAACTAAAGAACTGCTAGCTGTCGCTACATGACACTCTGTATAGGTATAGCACCCACTTCCAAATACTACTTGAAAATGTTTAAAGCCAGATTAACGAGCCGATTATGAGATATGATTTTTCAAATATCGTTAAAATTTCCGGCCTAGCCCAGAAATACCTTTCCGTCCTCCATTTATGGGAGTATAACTAAAGAACTGCTAGCTGTCGCCACATGACACTCTGTATAGGTATAGCACCCACTTCCAAATACTACTTGAAAAAGTTTAAACCCAGATTAACGAGCCGATTATGAGATATGATTTTTCAAATATCGTTAAAATTTCCGGCCTAGCCCCGAAATGCCTTTCCGTCCTCCATTTATGGGAGTGTAACTAAAGAACTGCCCGCTGTCGCCACATGACACACTGTGAAGGTATAGCACCCACTTCCAAATACTACTTGAAAAAGTTTAAAGCCAGATTAACGAGCCGATTATCAGATATGATTTTTCAAATATCGTTAAAATTTCCGGCCTAGCCCCGAAATGCCTTTCCGTCCTCCATTTATGGGAGTGTAACTAAAGAACTGCTAGCTGTCGCCACAAGACACTCTGTATAGGTATAGCACCCACCTCCAAATCCTACTTGAAAAAGTTTAAAGCCAGATTAACAAGCCGATTATGAGATATGTATTTTCAAATATCGTTAAAATTTCCAGCCTAGCCCCGAAATGCCTTTCCGTCCTCCATTTATGGGAGTGTAACTAAAGAACTACTCTCCGTCGCCACATGACACTTCTTATAGGTATAGCACCCACATCCAACTACTACTTGAAAAAGATTAAAGCCAGATTAACGAGCCGATTATGAGATATGATTTTTCAAATATCGTTAAAATTTCCGGCCTAGCCCCGAAATGCCTTTCCGTCCTCCATTTATGGGAGTGTAACTAAAGAACTACTATCCGTCGCCACATGACACTCTGTATAGGTGTAGCACCCACTTCCAAATACTACTTGAAAAAGTTTAAAGCCAGATTAAAGATCCGATTATGAGATATGATTTTTCAAATATCGTTAAAATTTCCGGCCTAGCCCCGAAATGCCTTTCCGGCCTCCATTTATGGGAGTGTAACTAAAGAACTGCTAACTGTCGCCACATGACACTCTGTATAGGTATAGCACCCACTTCCAAATCCTACTTGAAAAAGTTTAAAGCCAGTTTAACGAGCCGATTATTAGACATGATTTTTCAAATATCGTTAAAATTTCCGGCCCAGCCCCGAAATGCCTTTCCGGCCTCCATTTATGGGAGTGTAACTAAAGATCTGCCCGCTGTCGCCACATGACACACTTGTAAAGGTATAGCACCCACTTCCAAATACTACTTGAAAAAGTTTAAAGCCAGATTAACGAGCCGATTATGAGATATGATTTTTCAAATATCGTTAAATTTTCCGGCCTAGCCCAGAAATGCCTTTCCGTCCTCCATTTATGGGAGTGTAACTAAAGAACTGCTAGCTGTCGCCACATGACACTCTGTATAGGTATAGCACCCACTTCCAAATCCTACTTGAAAAAGTTTAAAGCCAGATTAACAAGCCGATTATCAGATATGATGTTTCAAATATCGTTAAAATTTCCAGCCTCGCCCCGAAATGCCTATCCGTCCAAAACGTAACGGCTGTAACTAAAGAACTACTATCCGTCGCCACATGACACTCTGTATAGGTATAGCACCAACTTCCAAATACTACTTGAAAAAGTTTAAAGCCAGATTAACGAGCCGATTATGAGATATGATTTTACGAATATCGTTAAAATTTCCAGCCTCGCCCCGAAATGCCTATCCGTCCTAAATTTAAGGGCTGTAACTAAAGAACTACTATTCGTCGCCACATGACACTCTGTATAGGTATAGCACCAACTTTCAAATACTACTTGAAAAAGTTTAAAGCCAAATTAACGAGCCGATTATGAGATATGATTTTTCAAATATCGTTAAAATTTCCGGCCTAGCCCCGAAATGCCTTTCCGTCCTCCATTTATGGGAGTGTAACTAAAGAACTGCTAGCTGTCGCCACATGACACTCTGTATAGGTATAGCACCCACTTCCAAATACTACTTGAAAAAGTTTAAAACCAGATTAACGAGCCGATTATGAGATATGATTTTTCAAATATCGTAAAAATTTCCGGCCTAGCCCCGAAATGCCTTTCCGTCCTCCATTTATGGGAGTGTAACAAAAGAACTACTATCCGTCGCCACTTGACACTCTGTATAGGTATAGCACCCACTTCCAAATACAACTTGAAAAAGTTTAAAGCCAGATTAATTAGCCGATTATGAGATATGATTTTTCAAATATCGTTAAAATTTCCGGCCTAGCCCCGAAATGCCTTTCCGTCCTCCATTTATGGGAGTGTAACAAAAGAACTACTATCCGTCGCCACATGACACTCTGTATAGGTATAGCACCCACTTCCAAATACTACTTGAAAAAGTTTAAAGCAAGATTAACGAGCCGATTATGAGATATGATTTTTCAAATATCGTTAAAATTTCCGGCCTAGCCCCGAAATGCCTTTCCGTCCTCCATTTATGGGAGTGTAACTAAAGAACTGCTAGCTGTCGCCACATGACACTCTGTATAGGTATAGCACCCACTTCCAAATACTACTTGAAAAAATTTAAAGCCAGTTTAACGAGCCGATTATGAGATATGATTTTTCAAATATCGTTAAAATTTCCGGCCTAGCCCCGAAATGCCTTTCCGTCCTCCATTTATGGGAGTGTAACTAAAGAACTGCTATCCTTCGCCACATGACTCTCTGTATAGGTATAGCACCCACTTCCAAATACTACTTGAAAAAGTTTAAAGCCAGATTAACGAGCCGATTATGAGATATGATTTTTCAAATATCGTTAAAATTTCCGGCCTAGCCCCGAAATGCCTTTCCGTCCTCCATTTATGGGAGTGTAACTAAAGAACTGCTTGCTGTCGCCACATGACACTCTGTATAGGTATAGCACCCACTTACAAATACTACTTGAAAAAGTTTAAACCCAGATTAACGAGCCGATTATGAGATATGATTTTTCAAATATCGTTAAAATTTCCGGCCTTGCCCCGAAATGCCTTTCCGTCCTCCATTTATGGGAGTGTAACTAAAGAACTGCCCGCTGTCGCCACATGACACACTGTAAAGGTATAGCACCCACTTCCAAATACTACTTGAAAAAGTTTAAAGCCAGATTAACGAGCCGATTATGAGATATGATTTTTCAAATATCGTTAAAATTTCCGGCCTAGCCCAGAAATGCCTTTCCGTCCTCCATTTATGGGAGTGTAACTAAAGAACTGCTAGCTGTCGCCACATGACACTCTGTATAGGTATAGCACCCACTTCCAAATCCTACTTGAAAAAGTTTAAAGCCAGATTAACAAGCCGATTATCAGATATGATGTTTCAAATATCGTTAAAATTTTCAGCCTCGCCCCGAAATGCCTATCCGTCCTAGATTTAAGGGCTGTAACTAAAGAACTTCTATCCGTCGCCACATGACACTTTGTATAGGTATAGCACAAACTTTCAAATACTACTTGAAAAAGTTTAAAGCCAAATTAACGAGCCGATTATGAGATATGATTTTTCAATATCGTTATAATTTCCGGCCTAGCCCCGAAATGCCTTTCCGTCCTCCATTTATGGGAGTGTAACAAAAGAACTACTATCCGTCGCCACTTGACAATCTGTATAGGTATAGCACCCACTTCCAAATACTACTTGAAAAAGTTTAAAGCCAGATTAACCAGCCGATTATGAGATATGATTTTTCAAATATCGTTAAAATTTCCGGCCTAGCCCCGAAATGCCTTTCCGTCCTCCATTTATGGGAGTGTAACTAAAGAACTGCTAGCTGTCGCCACATGACACTCTGTATAGGTATAGCACCCACTTCCAAATACAACTTGAATAAGTTTAAAGCCAGATTAACGAGCCGATTATGAGATATGATTTTTTAAATATCGTTAAGATTTCCGGCCTAGCCCCGAAATGCCTTTCCGTCCTCCATTTATGGGAGTGTAACTAAAGGACTGCTAGCCTTCGCCACATGTCACTCTGTATAGGTATAGCACCCACGTCCAAATACTACTTGAAAAAGTTTAAAGCCAGATTAACGAGCCGATTATGAGATATGATTTTACAAATATCGTTAAAATTTCCGGCCTAGCGCCGAAATGCCTTTCCGTCCTCCATTTATGCGAGTGTAACTAAAGAACTGCTAGCTGTCGCCAAATGACACTCTGTATAGGTATAGCACCCACTTCCAAATACTACTTGAAAAAGTTTAAAGCCAGATTAACGAGCCGATTATGAGATATGATTTTTCAAATATCGTTAAAATTTCCGGCCTAGCCCCGAAATGCCTTTCCGTCCTCCATTTATGGGAGTGTAACAAAAGAACTACTATCCGTCGCCACTTGACACTCTGTATAGGTATAGCACCCACTTCCAAATACTACTTGAAAAAGTTTAAAGCCAGATTAACGAGCCGATTATGAGATATGATTTTTCAAATATCGTTAAAATTTCCGGCCTAGCCCCGAAATGCCTTTCCGTCCTCCATTTATGGGAGTGTAACTAAAGAACTGCTAGCTGTCGCCACATGACACTCTGTATAGGTATAGCACCCACTTCCAAATACTACTTGAAAAAGTTTAAAGCCAGATTAACGAGCCGATTATGAGATATGATTTTTCAAATATCGTTAAAATTTCCGGCCTAGCCTCGAAATGCCTTTCCGTCCTCCATTTATGGGAGTGTAACTAAAGAACTGCTAGCCTTCGCCACATGACACTCTGTATAGGTATAGCACCCACTTCCAAATACTACTTGAAAAAGTTTAAAGCCAGATTAACGAGCCGATTATGAGATATGATTTTTCAAATATCGTTAAAATTTCCGGCCTAGCCTCGAAATGCCTTTCCGTCCTCCATTTATGGGAGTGTAACTAAAGAACTGCTTGCTGTCGCCACATGACACTCTGTATAGGTATAGCACCCACTTCCAAATACTACTTGAAAAAGTTTAAAGCCAGATTAACGAGCCGATTATGAGATGTGATTTTTCAAATATCGTTAAAATTTCCGGCCTAGCCCCGAAATGCCTTTCCGTCCTCCATTTATGGGAGTGTAACTAAAGAACTGCTAGCTGTCGCCACATGACACTCTGTATAGGTATAGCACCCACTTCCAAATACAACTTGAAAAAGTTTAAAGCCAGATTAACGAGCCGATTATGAGATATGATTTTTTAAATATCGTTAAGATTTCCGGCCTAGCCCCGAAATGCCTTTCCGTCCTCCATTTATGGGAGTGTAACTAAAGAACTGCTAGCTGTCGCCACATGACACTCTGTATAGGTATAGCACCCACTTCCAAATACTACTTGAAAAAGTTTAAACCCAGATTAACGAGCCGATTATGAGATATGATTTTACAAATATCGTTAAAATTTCCGGCCTAGCGCCGAAATGCCTTTCCGTCCTCCATTTATGCGAGTGTAACTAAAGAACTGCTAGCTGTCGCCAAATGACACTCTGTATAGGTATAGCACCCACTTCCAAATACTACTTGAAAAAGTTTAAAGCCAGATTAACGAGCCGATTATGAGATATGATTTTTCAAATATCGTTAAAATTTCCGGCCTAGCCCCGAAATGCCTTTCCGTCCTCCATTTATGGGAGTGTAACAAAAGAACTACTATCCGTCGCCACTTGACACTCTGTATAGGTGTAGCACCCACTTCCAAATACTACTTGAAAAAGTTTAAAGCCAGATTGACGAGCCGATTATGAGATATGATTTTTCAAATATCGTTAAAATTTCCGGCCTAGCCCCGAAATGCCCTTCCGTCCTCCATTTATGGGAGTGTAACTAAAGAACTGCTAGCTGTCGCCACATGACACTCTGTATAGGTATAGCACCCACTTCCAAATACTACTTGAAAAAGTTTAAAGCCAGATTAACGAGCCGATTATGAGATATGATTTTTCAAATATCGTTAAAATTTCCGGCCTAGCCCCGAAATGCCTTTCCGTCCTCCATTTATGGGAGTGTAACAAAAGAACTACTATCCGTCGCCACTTGACACTCTGTATAGGTATAGCACCCACTTCCAAATACTACTTGAAAAAGTTTAAAGCCAGATTAACGAGCCGAGTATGAGATATGATTTTTCAAATATCGTTAAAATTTCTGGCCTAGCCCCGAAATGCCTTTCCGACCTCCATTTATGGGAGTGTAACTAAAGAACTGCTAGCTGTCGCCACATGACACTCTGTATAGGTATAGCACCCACTTCAAAATACTACTTGAAAAAGTTTAAAGCCAGTTTAACGAGCCCATTATGAGATATGATTTTTCAAATATCGTTAAAATTTCCGGCCTAGCCCTGAAATGCCTTTCCGTCCTCCATTTATGGGAGTGTAACTAAAGAACTGCTAGACTTCGCCACATGACACTCTGTATAGGTATAGCACCCACTTCCAAATACTACTTGAAAAAGTTTAAAGCCAGATTAACGAGCCGATTATGAGATATGATTTTTCAAATATCGTTAAAATTTCCGGCCTAGCCTCGAAATGCCTTTCCGTCCTCCATTTATGGGAGTGTAACTAAAGAACTGCTTGCTGTCGCCACATGACACTCTGTATAGGTATAGCACCCACTTCCAAATACTACTTGAAAAAGTTTAAAGCCAGATTAACGAGCCGATTATGAGATGTGATTTTTCAAATATCGTTAAAATTTCCGGCCTAGCCCCGAAATGCCTTTCCGTCCTCCATTTATGCGAGGGTAACTAAAGAACTGCTAGATGTCGCCAAATGACACTCTGTATAGGTATAGCACCCACTTCCAAATACTACTTGAAAAAGTTTAAAACCAGATTAACGAGCCGATTATGAGATATGATTTTTCAAATATCGTTAAAATTTCCGGCCTAGCCCCAAAATGCCTTTCCGTCCTCCATTTATGGGAGTGTAACAAAAGAACTACTATCCGTCGCCACTTGACACTCTGTATAGGTATAGCACCCACTTCCAAATACTACTTGAAAGAGTTTAAAGCCAGATTAACGAGCCGATTATGAGATATGATTTTTCAAATATCGTTAAAATTTCCGGCCTAGCCCCGAAATGCCTTTCCGTCCTCCATTTATGGGAGTGTAACTAAAGAACTGCTAGCTGTCGCCACATGACACTCTGTATAGGTATAGCACCCACTTCCAAATACAACTTGAAAAAGTTTAAAGCCAGATTAACGAGCCGATTATGAGATATGATTTTTCAAATATCGTTAAGATTTCCGGCCTAGCCCCGAAATGCCTTTCCGTCCTCCATTTATGGGAGTGTAACTAAAGAACTGCTAGCTGTCGCCACATGACACTCTGTATAGGTATAGCACCCACTTCCAAATACTACTTGAAAAGGTTTAAAGCCAGATTAACGAGCCGATTATGAGATATGATTTTTCAAATATCGTTAAAATTTCCGGCCTAGCCCCGAAATGCCTTTCCGTCCTCCATTTATGCGAGTGTAACTAAAGAACTGCTAGCTGTCGCCAAATGACACTCTGTATAGGTATAGCACCCACTTCCAAATACTACTTGAAAAAGTTTAAAGCCAGATTAACGAGCCGATTATGAGATATGATTTTTCAAATATCGTTAAAATTTCCGGCCTAGCCCCGAAATGCCTTTCCGTCCTCCATTTATGGGAGTGTAACAAAAGAACTACTATCCGTCGCCACTTGACACGCTGTATAGGTATAGCACCCACTTCCAAATACTACTTGAAAAAGTTTAAAGCCAGATTAACGAGCCGATTATGAGATATGATTTTTCAAATATCGTTAAAATTTCCGGCCTAGCCCCGAAATGCCTTTCCGTCCTCCATTTATGGGAGTGTAACTAAAGAACTGCTAGCTGTCGCCACATGACACTCTGTATAGGTATAGCACCCACTTCCAAATACTACTTGAAAAAGTTTAAAGCCAGATTAACGAGCCGATTATGAGATATGATTTTTCAAATATCGTTAAAATTTCCGGCCTAGCCCCGAAATGCCTTTCCGTCCTCCATTTATGGGGGTGTAACAAAAGAACTACTATCCGTCGCCACTTGACACTCTGTATAGGTATAGCACCCACTTCCAAATACTACTTGAAAAAGTTTAAAGCCAGATTAACGAGCCGAGTATGAGATATGATTTTTCAAATATCGTTAAAATTTCTGGCCTAGCCCCGAAATGCCTTTCCGACCTCCATTTATGGGAGTGTGACTAAAGAACTGCTAGCTGTCGCCACACGACACTCTGTATAGGTATAGCACCCACTTCCAAATACTACTTGAAAAAGTTTAAAGCCAGTTTAACGAGCCGATTATGAGATATGATTTTTCAAATATCGTTAAAATTTCCGGCCTAGCCCCGAAATGCCTTTCCGTCCTCCATTTATGGGAGTGTAACTAAAGAACTGCTAGCCTTCGCCACATGACACTCTGTATAGGTATAGCACCCACTTCCAAATACTACTTGAAAAAGTTTAAACCAGTTTAACGAGCCGATTATGAGATATGATTTTTCAAATATCGTTAAAATTTCCGGCCTAGCCCCGAAATGCCTTTCCGTCCTCCATTTATGGGAGTGTAACTAAAGAACTGCTAGCCTTCGCCACATGACACTCTGTATAGGTATAGCACCCACTTCCAAATACTACTTGAAAAAGTTTAAAGCCCGATTAACGACCCGATTATGAGATATGATTTTTCAAATATCGTTAAAATTTCCGGCCTAGCCCCGAAATGCCTTTCCGTCCTCCATTTATGGGAGTGTAACTAAAGAACTGCTAGCTGTCGCCACATGACACTCTGTATAGGTATAGCACCCACTTCCAAATACTACTTGAAAAAGTTTAAAGCCAGATTAACGAGCCGATTATGAGATATGATTTTTCAAATATCGTTAAAATTTCCGGCCTAGCCCCGAAATGCCTTTCCGTCCTCCATTTATGGGAGTGTAACTAAAGAACTGCCCGCTGTCGCCACATGACACACTGTGAAGGTATAGCACCCACTTCCAAATACTACTTGAAAAAGTTTAAAGCCAGATTAACGAGCCGATTATCAGATATGATTTTTCAAATATCGTTAAAATTTCCGGCCTAGCCCCGAAATGCCTTTCCGTCCTCCATTTATGGGAGTGTAACTAAAGAACTGCTAGCCGTCGCCACATGATACTCTGTATAGGTATAGCACCCACCTCCAAATCCTACTTGAAAAAGTTTAAAGCCAGATTAACAAGCCGATTATGAGATATGTATTTTCAAATATCGTTAAAATTTCCAGCCTAGCCCCGAAATGCCTTTCCGTCCTCCATTTATGGGAGTGTAACTAAAGAACTACTCTCCGTCGCCACATGACACTTCTTATAGGTATAGCACCCACATCCAACTACTACTTGAAAAAGTTTAAAGCCAGATTAACGAGCCGATTATGAGATATGATTTTTCAAATATCGTTAAAATTTCCGGCCTAGCCCCGAAATGCCTTTCCGTCCTCCATTTATGGGAGTGTAACTAAAGAACTACTATCCGTCGCCACATGACACTCTGTATAGGTGTAGCACCCACTTCCAAATACTACTTGAAAAAGTTTAAAGCCAGATTAAAGATCCGATTATGAGATATGATTTTTCAAATATCGTTAAAATTTCCGGCCTAGCCCCGAAATGCCTTTCCGGCCTCCATTTATGGGAGTGTAACTAAAGAACTGCTAACTGTCGCCACATGACACTCTGTATAGGTGTAGCACCCACTTCCAAATCCTACTTGAAAAAGTTTAAAGCCAGTTTAACGAGCCGATTATTAGACATGATTTTTCAAATATCGTTAAAATTTCCGGCCCAGCCCCGAAATGCCTTTCCGGCCTCCATTTATGGGAGTGTAACTAAAGAACTGCCCGCTGTCGCCACATGACACACTTGTAAAGGTATAGCACCAGCTTCCAAATACTACTTGAAAAAGTTTAAAACCAGATTAACGAGCCGATTATAAGATATGATTTTTCAAATATCGTAAAAATTTCCGGCCTAGCCCCGAAATGCCTTTCCGTCCTCCATTTATGGGAGTATAACAAAAGAACTACTATCCGTCGCCACTTGACACTCTGTATAGGTATAGCACCCACTTCCAAATACTACTTGAAAAAGTTTAAAGCCAGATTAATTAGCCGATTATGAGATATGATTTTTCAAATATCGTTAAAATTTCCGGCCTAGCCCCGAAATGCCTTTCCGTCCTCCATTTATGGGAGTGTAACAAAAGAACTACTATCCGTCGCCACATGACACTCTGTATAGGTATAGCACCCACTTCGAAATACTACTTGAAAAAGTTTAAAGCAAGATTAACGACCCGATTATGAGATATGATTTTTCAAATATCGTTAAAATTTCCGGCCTAGCCCCGAAATGCCTTTCCGTCCTCCATTTATGGGAGTGTAACTAAAGAACTGCTAGCTGTCGCCACATGACACTCTGTATAGGTATAGCACCCACTTCCAAATACTACTTGAAAAAATTTAAAGCCAGTTTAACGAGCCGATTATGAGATATGATTTTTCAAATATCGTTAAAATTTCCGGCCTAGCCCCGAAATGCCTTTCCGTCCTCCATTTATGGGAGTGTAACTAAAGAACTGCTATCCTTCGCCACATGACACTCTGTATAGGTATAGCACCCACTTCCAAATACTACTTGAAAAAGTTTAAAGCCAGATTAACGAGCCGATTATGAGATATGATTTTTCAAATATCGTTAAAATTTCCGGCCTAGCCCCGAAATGCCTTTCCGTCCTCCATTTATGGGAGTGTAACTAAAGAACTGCTTGCTGTCGCCACATGACACTCTGTATAGGTATAGCACCCACTTCCAAATCCTACTTGAAAAAGTTTAAGGCCAGATTAACAAGCCGATTATCAGATATGATGTTTCAAATATCGTTAAAATTTTCAGCCTCGCCCCGAAATGCCTATCCGTCCTAGATTTAAGGGCTGTAACTAAAGAACTACTATCCGTCGCCACATGACACTCTGTATAGGTATAGCACCAACTTTCAAATACTACTTGAAAAAGTTTAAAGCCAAATTAACGAGCCGATTATGAGATATGATTTTTCAATATCGTTAAAATATCCGGCCTAGCCCCGAAATGCCTTTCCGTCCTCCATTTATGGGAGTGTAACAAAATAACTACTATCCGTCGCCACTTGACAATCTGTATAGGTATAGCACCCACTTCCAAATACTACTTGAAAAAGTTTAAAGCCAGATTAACCAGCCGATTATGAGATATGATTTTTCAAATATCGTTAAAGTTTCCGGCCTAGCCCCGAAATGCCTTTCCGTCCTCCATTTATGGGAGTGTAACTAAAGAACTGCTAGCTGTCGCCACATGACACTCTGTATAGGTATAGCACCCACTTCCAAATACAACTTGAAAAAGTTTAAAGCCAGATTAACGAGCCGATTATGAGATATGATTTTTTAAATATCGTTAAGATTTCCGGCCTAGCCCCGAAATGCCTTTCCGTCCTCCATTTATGGGAGTGTAACTAAAGAACTGCAAGCCTTCGCCACATGACACTCTGTATAGGTATAGCACCCACTTCCAAATACTACTTGAAAAAGTTTAAAGCCAGATTAACGAGCCGATTATGAGATATGATTTTACAAATATCGTTAAAATTTCCGGCCTAGCGCCGAAATGCCTTTCCGTCCTCCATTTATGCGAGTGTAACTAAAGAACTGCTAGCTGTCGCCAAATGACACTCTGTATAGGTATAGCACCCACTTCCAAATACTACTTGAAAAAGTTTAAAGCCAGATTAACGAGCCGATTATGAGATATGATTTTTCAAATATCGTTAAAATTTCCGGCCTAGCCCCGAAATGCCTTTCCGTCCTCCATTTATGGGAGTGTAACAAAAGAACTACTATCCGTCGCCACTTGACACTCTGTATAGGTATAGCACCCACTTCCAAATACTACTTGAAAAAGTTTAAAGCCAGATTAACGAGCCGATTATGAGATATGATTTTTCAAATATCGTTAAAATTTCCGGCCTAGCCCCGAAATGCCTTTCCGTCCTCCATTTATGGGAGTGTAACTAAAGAACTGCTAGCTGTCGCCACATGACACTCTGTATAGGTATAGCACCCACTTCCAAATACTACTTGAAAAAGTTTAAAGCCAGATTAACGAGCCGATTATGAGATATGATTTTTCAAATATCGTTAAAATTTCCGGCCTAGCCCCGAAATGCCTTTCCGTCCTCCATTTATGGGAGTGTAACAAAAGAACTACTATCCGTCGCCACTTGATACTCTGTATAGGTATAGCACCCACTTCCAAATACTACTTGAAAAAGTTTAAAGCCAGATTAACGAGCCGATTATGAGATATGATTTTTCAAATATCGTTAAAATTTCTGGCCTAGCCCCGAAATGCCTTTCCGACCTCCATTTATGGGAGTGTAACTAAAGAACTGCTAGCTGTCGCCACATGACACTCTGTATAGGTATAGCACCCACTTCCAAATACTACTTGAAAAAGTTTAAAGCCAGTTTAACGAGCCGATTATGAAATATGATTTTTCAAATATCGTTAAAATTTCCGGCCTAGCCCTGAAATACCTTTCCGTCCTCCATTTATGGGAGTGTAACTAAAGAACTGCTAGCCTTCGCCACATGACACTCTGTATAGGTATAGCACCCACTTCCAAATACTACTTGAAAAAGTTTAAAGCCAGATTAACGAGCCGATTATGAGATATGATTTTTCAAATATCGTTAAAATTTCCGTCCTAGCCTCGAAATGCCTTTCCGTCCTCCATTTATGGGAGTGTAAATAAAGAACTGCTTGCTGTCGCCACATGACACTCTGTATAGGTATAGCACCCACTTCCAAATACTACTTGAAAAAGTTTAAAGCCAGATTAACGAGCCGATTATGAGATGTGATTTTTCAAATATCGTTAAAATTTCCGGCCTAGCCCCGAAATGCCTTTCCGTCCTCCATTTATGCGAGTGTAACTAAAGAACTGCTAGCTGTCGCCAAATGACACTCTGTATAGGTATAGCACCCACTTCCAAATACTACTTGAAAAAGTTTAAAGCCAGATTAACGAGCCGATTATGAGATATGATTTTTCAAATATCGTTAAAATTTCCGGCCTAGCCCCGAAATGCCTTTCCGTCCTCCATTTATGGGAGTGTAACAAAAGAACTACTATCCGTCGCCACTTGACACTCTGTATAGGTATAGCACCCACTTCCAAATACTACTTGAAAAAGTTTAAAGCCAGATTAACGAGCCGAGTATGAGATATGATTTTTCAAATATCGTTAAAATTTCTGGCCTAGCCCCGAAATGCCTTTCCGACCTCCATTTATGGGAGTGTAACTAAAGAACTGCTAGCTGTCGCCACATGACACTCTGTATAGGTATAGCACCCACTTCCAAATACTACTTGAAAAAGTTTAAAGCCAGTTTAACGAGCCGATTATGAGATATGATTTTTCAAATATCTTTAAAATTTCCGGCCTAGCCCTGAAATGCCTTTCCGTCCTCCATTTATGGGAGTGTAACTAAAGAACTGCTAGCCTTCGCCACATGACACTAAGTATAGGTATAGCACCCACTTCCAAATACAACTTGAAAAAGTTTAAAGCCAGATTAACGAGCCGATTATGAGATATGATTTTTCAAATATCGTTAAGATTTCCGGCCTAGCCCCGAAATGCCTTTCCGTCCTCCATTTATGGGAGTGTAACTAAAGAACTGCTAGCTGTCGCCACATGACACTCTGTATAGGTATAGCACCCACTTCCAAATACTACTTGAAAAAGTTTAAAGCCAGATTAACGAGCCGATTATAAGATATGATTTTTCAAATATCGTTAAAATTTCCGGCCTAGCCCCGAAATGCCTTTCCGTCCTCCATTTATGCGAGTGTAACTAAAGAACTGCTAGCTGTCGCCAAATGACACTCTGTATAGGTATAGCACCCACTTCCAAATACTACTTGAAAAAGTTTAAAGCCAGATTAACGAGCCGATTATGAGATATGATTTTTCAAATATCGTTAAAATTTCCGGCCTAGCTCCGAAATGCCTTTCCGTCCTCCATTTATGGGAGTGTTACAAAAGAACTACTATCCGTCGCCACTTGACACTCTGTATAGGTATAGCACCCACTTCCAAATACTACTTGAAAAAGTTTAAAGCCAGATTAACGAGCCGATTATGAGATATGATTTTTCAAATATCGTTATAATTTCCGGCCTATCCCCGAAATGCCTTTCCGTCCTCCATTTATGGGAGTGTAACTAAAGAACTGCTAGCTGTCGCCACATGACACTCTGTATAGGTATAGCACCCACTTACAAATACTATTTGAAAAAGTTAAAAGCCAGATTAACGAGCCGATTATGAGATATGATTTTTCAAATATCGTTAAAATTTCCGGCCTAGCCCCGAAATGCCTTTCCGTCCTCCATTTATGGGAGTGTAACAAAAGAACTACTATCCGTCGCCACTTGACACTCTGTATAGGTATAGCACCCACTTCCAAATACTACTTGAAAACGTTTAAAGCCAGATTAACGAGCCGAGTATGAGATATGATTTTTCAAATATCGTTAAAATTTCTGGCCTAGCCCCGAAATGCCTTTCCGACCTCCATTTATGGGAGTGTGACTAAAGAACTGCTAGCTGTCGCCACATGACACTCTGTATAGGTATAGCACCCACTTCCAAATACTACTTGAAAAAGTTTAAAGCCAGTTTAACGAGCCGATTATGAGATATGATTTTTCAAATATCGTTAAAATTTCCGGCCTAGCCCCGAAATGCCTTTCCGTCCTCCATTTATGGGAGTGTAACTAAAGAACTGCTAGCCTTCGCCACATGACACTCTGTATAGGTATAGCACCCACTTCCAAATACTACTTGAAAAAGTTTAAACCAGTTTAACGAGCCGATTATGAGATATGATTTTTCAAATATCGTTAAAATTTCCGGCCTAGCCCCGAAATGCCTTTCCGTCCTCCATTTATGGGAGTGTAACTAAAGAACTGCTAGCCTTCGCCACATGACACTCTGTATAGGTATAGCACCCACTTCCAAATACTACTTGAAAAAGTTTAAAGCCCGATTAACGACCCGATTATGAGATATGATTTTTCAAATATCGTTAAAATTTCCGGCCTAGCCCCGAAATGCCTTTCCGTCCTCCATTTATGGGAGTGTAACTAAAGAACTGCTAGCTGTCGCCACATGACACTCTGTATAGGTATAGCACCCACTTCCAAATACTACTTGAAAAAGTTTAAAGCCAGATTAACGAGCCGATTATGAGATATGATTTTTCAAATATCGTTAAAATTTCCGGCCTAGCCCCGAAATGCCTTTCCGTCCTCCATTTATGCGAGTGTAACTAAAGAACTGCTAGCTGTCGCCACATGACACTCTGTATAGGTATAGCACCCACTTCCAAATACTACTTGAAAAAGTTTAAAGCCAGATTAACGAGCCGATTATAAGATATGATTTTTCAAATATCGTTAAAATTTCCGGCCTAGCCCCGAAATGCCTTTCCGTCCTCCATTTATGCGAGTGTAACTAAAGAACTGCTAGCTGTCGCCAAATGACACTCTGTATAGGTATAGCACCCACTTCCAAATACTACTTGAAAAAGTTTAAAGCCAGATTAACGAGCCGATTATGAGATATGATTTTTCAAATATCGTTAAAATTTCCGGCCTAGCTCCGAAATGCCTTTCCGTCCTCCATTTATGGGAGTGTTACAAAAGAACTACTATCCGTCGCCACTTGACACTCTGTATAGGTATAGCACCCACTTCCAAATACTACTTGAAAAAGTTTAAAGCCAGATTAACGAGCCGATTATGAGATATGATTTTTCAAATATCGTTAAAATTTCCGGCCTAGCCCCGAAATGCCTTTCCGTCCTCCATTTATGGGAGTGTAACTAAAGAACTGCTAGCTGTCGCCACATGACACTCTGTATAGGTATAGCACCCACTTCCAAATACTACTTGAAAAAGTTTAAAGCCAGATTAACGAGCCGATTATGAGATATGATTTTTCAAATATCGTTAAAATTTCCGGCCTAGCCCCGAAATGCCTTTCCGTCCTCCATTTATGGGAGTGTAACAAAAGAACTACTATCCGTCGCCACTTGACACTCTGTATAGGTATAGCACCCACTTCCAAATACTACTTGAAAACGTTTAAAGCCAGATTAACGAGCCGAGTATGAGATATGATTTTTCAAATATCGTTAAAATTTCTGGCCTAGCCCCGAAATGCCTTTCCGACCTCCATTTATGGGAGTGTGACTAAAGAACTGCTAGCTGTCGCCACATGACACTCTGTATAGGTATAGCACCCACTTCCAAATACTACTTGAAAAAGTTTAAAGCCAGTTTAACGAGCCGATTATGAGATATGATTTTTCAAATATCGTTAAAATTTCCGGCCTAGCCCCGAAATGCCTTTCCGTCCTCCATTTATGGGAGTGTAACTAAAGAACTGCTAGCCTTCGCCACATGACACTCTGTATAGGTATAGCACCCACTTCCAAATACTACTTGAAAAAGTTTAAACCAGTTTAACGAGCCGATTATGAGATATGATTTTTCAAATATCGTTAAAATTTCCGGCCTAGCCCCGAAATGCCTTTCCGTCCTCCATTTATGGGAGTGTAACTAAAGAACTGCTAGTCTTCGCCACATGACACTCTGTATAGGTATAGCACCCACTTCCAAATACTACTTGAAAAAGCTTAAAGCCCGATTAACGAGCCGATTATGAGATATGATTTTTCAAATATCGTTAAAATTTCCGGCCTAGCCCCGAAATGCCTTTCCGTCCTCCATTTATGGGAGTGTAACTAAAGAACTGCTAGCTGTCGCCACATGACACTCTGTATAGGTATAGCACCCACTTCCAAATACTACTTGAAAAAGTTTAAAGCCAGATTAACGAGCCGATTATGAGATATGATTTTTCAAATATCGTTAAAATTTCCGGCCTAGCCCCGAAATGCCTTTCCGTCCTCCATTTATGCGAGTGTAACTAAAGAACTGCTAGCTGTCGCCAAATGACACTCTGTATAGGTATAGCACCCACTTCCAAATACTACTTGAAAAAGTTTAAAGCCAGATTAACGAGCCGATTATGAGATATGATTTTTCAAATATCGTTAAAATTTCCGGCCTAGCCCCGAAATGCCTTTCCGTCCTCCATTTATGGGAGTGTAACAAAAGAACTACTATCCGTCGCCACTTGACACTCTGTATAGGTATAGCACCCACTTCCAAATACTACTTGAAAAAGTTTAAAGCCAGATTAACGAGCCGATTATGAGATATGATTTTTCAAATACCGTTAAAATTTCCGGCCTAGCCCCGAAATGCCTTTCCGTCCTCCATTTATGGGAGTGTAACAAAAGAACTACTATCCGTCGCCACTTGACACTCTGTATAGGTATAGCACCCACTTCCAAATACTACTTGAAAAAGTTTAAAGCCAGATTAACGAGCCGAGTATGAGATATGATTTTTCAAATATCGTTAAAATTTCTGGCCTAGCCCCGAAATGCATTTCCGACCTCCATTTATGGGAGTGTAACTAAAGAACTGCTAGCTGTCGCCACATGACACTCTGTATAGGTATAGCACCCACTTCCAAATACTACTTGAAAAAGTTTAAAGCCAGTTTAACGAGCCGATTATGAGATATGATTTTTCAAATATCGTTAAAATTTCCGGCCTAGCCCCGAAATGCCTTTCCGTCCTCCATTTATGGGAGTGTAACTAAAGAACTGCTAGCCTTCGCCACATGACACTCTGTACAGGTATAGCACCCACTTCCAAATACTACTTGAAAAAGTTTAAAGCCAGATTAACGAGCCGATTAGGAGATATGATTTTTCAAATATCGTTAAAATTTCCGGCCTAGCCCCGAAATGCCTTTCCGTCCTCCATTTATGGGAGTGTAACTAAAGAACTGCTAGCTGTCGCCACATGATACTCTGTATAGGAATAGCACCCACTTCCAAATACTACTTGAGAAAGTTTAAACCCAGATTAACGAGCCGATTATGAGATATGATTTTTCAAATATCGTTAAAATTTCCGGCCTTGCCCCGAAATGCCTTTCCGTCCTCCATTTATGGGAGTGTAACTAAAGAACTGCTAGCTGTCGCCACATGACACACTGTAAAGGTATAGCACCCACTTCCAAATACTACTTGAAAAAGTTTAAAGCCAGATTAACGAGCCGATTATGAGATATGATTTTTCAAATATCGTTAAAATTTCCGGCCTAGCCCCTAAATGCCTTTCCGTCCTCCATTTATGGAAGTGTAACTAAAGAACTGCTAGCTTTCGCCACATGACACTCTGTATAGGTATAGCACCCACTTCCAAATCCTACTTGAAAAAGTTTAAAGCCAGATTAACTAGCCGATTATGAGATATGATTTTTCAAATATCGTTAAAATTTCCGGCCTATCCCCGAAATGCCTTTCCGTCCTCCATTTATGGGAGTGTAACTAAAGAACTACTATCCGTCGCCACATGACACTCTGTATAGGTATAGCACCCACTTCCAACTACTACTTGAAAAAGTTTAAAGCCAGATTAACGAGCCGATTATGAGATATGATTTTTCAAATATCGTTAAAATTTCCGGCCTAGCCCCGAAATGCCTTTCCGTCCTCCATTTATGGGAGTGTAACTAAAGAACTACAAACAAAGAACTTCCAAATACTACTTGAAAATGTTTAAAGCCAGATTAACAAGCCGATTATCAGATATGATTTTTCAAATATCGTTAAAATTTCCAGCCTCGCCCCGAAATGCCTATCCGTCCTAAATTTAAGGGCTGTAACTAGAGAATTAGTATCCGTCGCCACATGACACTCTGTATAGGTATAGCACCCACTTCCAAATACTACTTGAAAAAGTTTATAGCCAAATTAACGAGCCGATTATGAGATATGATTTTTCAAATATCGTTAAAATTTCCGGCCTAGCCCCGAAATACCTTTCCGTCCTCCATTTATGGGAGTGTGACTAAAGAACTGCTAGCTGTCGCCCCATGACACTCTGTATAGGTATAGCACCCACTTCCAAATACTACTTGAAAAAGTTTAAAGCCAGTTTAACGAGCCGATTATGAGATATGATTTTTCAAATATCGTTAAAATTTCCGGCCTAGCCCCGAAATGCCTTTCCGTCCTCCATTTATGGGAGTGTAACTAAAGAACTGCTAGCCTTCGCCACATGACACTCTGTATAGGTATAGCACCCACTTCCAAATACTACTTGAAAAAGTTTAAACCAGTTTAACGAGCCGATTATGAGATATGATTTTTCAAATATCGTTAAAATTTCCGGCCTAGCCCCGAAATGCCTTTCCGTCCTCCATTTATGGGAGTGTAACTAAAGAACTGCTAGCCTTCGCCACATGACACTCTGTATAGGTATAGCACCCACTTCCAAATACTACTTGAAAAAGTTTAAAGCCCGATTAACGACCCGATTATGAGATATGATTTTTCAAATATCGTTAAAATTTCCGGCCTAGCCCCGAAATGCCTTTCCGTCCTCCATTTATGGGAGTGTAACTAAAGAACTGCTAGCTGTCGCCACATGACACTCTGTATAGGTATAGCACCCACTTCCAAATACTACTTGAAAAAGTTTAAAGCCAGATTAACGAGCCGATTATGAGATATGATTTTTCAAATATCGTTAAAATTTCCGGCCTAGCCCCGAAATGCCTTTCCGTCCTCCATTTATGCGAGTGTAACTAAAGAACTTCTAGCTGTCGCCACCTGACACTCTGTATAGGTATAGCACCCACTTCCAAATACTACTTGAAAAAGTTTAAAGCCAGATTAACGAGCCGATTATGAGATATGATTTTTCAAATATCGTTAAAATTTCCGGCCTAGCCCCGAAATGCCTTTCCGTCCTCCATTTATGCGAGTGTAACTAAAGAACTGCTAGCTGTCGCCAAATGACACTCTGTATAGGTATAGCACCCACTTCCAAATACTACTTCAAAAAGTTTAAAGCCAGATTAACGAGCCGATTATGAGATATGATTTTTCAAATATCGTTAAAATTTCCGGCCTAGCCCCGAAATGCCTTTCCGTCCTCCATTTATGGGAGTGTAACGAAAGAACTACTATCCGTCGCCACTTGACACTCTGTATAGGTATAGCACCCACCTCCAAATACTACTTGAAAAAGTTTAAAGCCAGATTAACGAGCCGATTATGAGATATGATTTTTCAAATATCGTTAAAATTTCCGGCCTAGCCCCGAAATGCCTTTCCGTCCTCCATTTATGGGAGTGTAACTAAAGAACTGCTAGCTGTCGCCACATGACACTCTGTATAGGTATAGTACCCACTTCCAAATACTACTTGAAAAAGTTTAAAGCCAGATTAACGAGCCGATTATGAGATATGATTTTTCAAATATCGTTAAAATTTCCGGCCTAGCCCCGAAATGCCTTTCCGTCCTCCATTTATGGGAGTGTAACAAAAGAACTACTATCCGTCGCCACTTGACACTCTGTATAGGTATAGCACCCACTTCCAAATACTACTTGAAAAAGTTTAAAGCCAGATTAACGAGCCGATTATGAGATATGATTTTTCAAATATCGTTAAAATTTCCGGCCTAGCCCCGAAATGCCTTTCCGTCCTCCATTTATGCGAGTGTAACTAAAGAACTGCTAGCTGTCGCCAAATGACACTCTGTATAGGTATAGCACCCACTTCCAAATACTACTTGAAAAAGTTTAAAGCCAGATTAACGAGCCGATTATGAGATATGATTTTTCAAATATCGTTAAAATTTCCGGCCTAGCCCCGAAATGCCTTTCCGTCCTCCATTTATGGGAGTGTAACAAAAGAACTACTATCCGTCGCCACTTGACACTCTGTATAGGTATAGCACCCACTTCCAAATACTACTTGAAAAAGTTTAAAGCCAGATTAACGAGCCGATTATGAGATATGATTTTTCAAATATCGTTAAAATTTCCGGCCTAGCCCCGAAATGCCTTTCCGTCCTCCATTTATGGGAGTGTAACTAAAGAACTGCTAGCTGTCGCCACATGACACTCTGTATAGGTATAGCACCCACTTCCAAATACTACTTGAAAAAGTTTAAAGCCAGATTAACGAGCCGATTATGAGATATGATATTTCAAATACCGTTAAAATTTCCGGCCTAGCCCCGAAATGCCTTTCCGTCCTCCATTTATGGGAGTGTAACAAAAGAACTACTATCCGTCGCCACTTGACACTCTGTATAGGTATAGCACCCACTTCCAAATACTACTTGAAAAAGTTTAAAGCCAGATTAACGAGCCGAGTATGAGATATGATTTTTCAAATATCGTTAAAATTTCTGGCCTAGCCCCGAAATGCATTTCCGACCTCCATTTATGGGAGTGTAACTAAAGAACTGCTAGCCTTCGCCACATGACACTCTGTACAGGTATAGCACCCACTTCCAAATACTACTTGAAAAAGTTTAAAGCCAGATTAACGAGCCGATTAGGAGATATGATTTTTCAAATATCGTTAAAATTTCCGGCCTAGCCCCGAAATGCCTTTCCGTCCTCCATTTATGGGAGTGTAACTAAAGAACTGCTAGCTGTCGCCACATGATACTCTGTATAGGTATAGCACCCACTTCCAAATACTACTTGAAAAAGTTTAAACCCAGATTAACGAGCCGATTATGAGATATGATTTTTCAAATATCGTTAAAATTTCCGGCCTTGCCCCGAAATGCCTTTCCGTCCTCCATTTATGGGAGTGTAACTAAAGAACTGCTAGCTGTCGCCACATGACACACTGTAAAGGTATAGCACCCACTTCCAAATACTACTTGAAAAAGTTTAAAGCCAGATTAACGAGCCGATTATGAGATATGATTTTTCAAATATCGTTAAAATTTCCGGCCTAGCCCCTAAATGCCTTTCCGTCCTCCATTTATGGAAGTGTAACTAAAGAACTGCTAGCTTTCGCCACATGACACTCTGTATAGGTATAGCACCCACTTCCAAATCCTACTTGAAAAAGTTTAAAGCCAGATTAACTAGCCGATTATGAGATATGATTTTTCAAATATCGTTAAAATTTCCGGCCTATCCCCGAAATGCCTTTCCGTCCTCCATTTATGGGAGTGTAACTAAAGAACTACTATCCGTCGCCACATGACACTCTGTATAGGTATAGCACCCACTTCCAACTACTACTTGAAAAAGTTTAAAGCCAGATTAACGAGCCGATTATGAGATATGATTTTTCAAATATCGTTAAAATTTCCGGCCTAGCCCCGAAATGCCTTTCCGTCCTCCATTTATGGGAGTGTAACTAAAGAACTACAAACAAAGAACTTCCAAATACTACTTGAAAATGTTTAAAGCCAGATTAACAAGCCGATTATGAGATATGATTTTTCAAATATCGTTAAAATTTCCAGCCTCGCCCCGAAATGCCTATCCGTCCTAAATTTAAGGGCTGTAACTAGAGAATTAGTATCCGTCGCCACATGACACTCTGTATAGGTATAGCACCCACTTCCAAATACTACTTGAAAAAGTTTATAGCCAAATTAATGAGCCGATTATGAGATATGATTTTTCAAATATCGTTAAAATTTCCGGCCTAGCCCCGAAATACCTTTCCGTCCTCCATTTATGGGAGTGTAACTAAAGAACTGCTAGCTGTCGCCACATGACACTCTGTATAGGTATAGCACCCACTTCCAAATACTACTTGAAAAAGTTTAAAGCCAGATTAACGAGCCGATTATGAGATATGATTTTTCAAATATCGTTAAAATTTCCTGCCTAGCCCCGAAATGCCTTTACGTCCTCCATTTATGGGAGTGTAACTAAAGAACTGCTAGCTGTCGCCACATGACACTCTGTATAGAAATAGCACCCACTTCCAAATACTACTTGAAAAAGTTTAAAGCCAGATTAACGAGCCGATTATGAGATATGATTTTTCAAATATCGTTAAAATTTCCTGCCTAGCCCCGAAATGCCTTTCCGTCCTCCATTTATGGGAGTGTAACTAAAGAACTGCTAGCTGTCGGCACATGACACTCTGTATAGGTATAGCACCCACTTCCAAATACTACTTGAAAATTTTTAAAGCCAGATTAACGAGCCGATTATGAGATATGATTTTTCAAATATCGTTAAAATTTCCGGCGTAGCCCCGAAATACCTTTCCGTCCTCCATTTATGGGAGTGTAACTAAAGAACTACTATCCGTCGCCACATGACACTCTGTATAGGTATAGCACCAACTTCCAAATACTACTTGAAAAAGTTTAAAGCCAGATTAAAGAGCCGATTATGAGATATGATTTTTCGAATATCGTTAAAAATTCCAGCCTCGCCCCGAAATGCCTATCCGTCCTAAATTTAAGGGCTGTAACTAAAAAACTACTATCCGTCGCCACATGACACTCTGTATAGGTATAGCACCCACTTCCAAATACTACTTGAAAAAGTTTAAAGCCAGATTAACGAGCCGATTATGAGATATGATTTTTCAAATATCGTTAAAATTTCCGGCCTAGCCCCCAAATGCCTTTCCGTCCTCCATTTATGGGAGTGTAACAAAAGAACTACTATCCGTCGCCACTTGACACTCTGTATAGGTATAGCACCATCTTCCAAATACTACTTGAAAAAGTTTAAAGCCAGATTAACGAGCCGATTATGAGATATGATTTTTCAAATATCGTTAAAATTTCCGGCCTAGCCCCGAAATGCCTTTCCGTCCTCCATTTATGGGAGTGTAACTAAAGAACTACTATCCGTCGCCACATGACAATCTGTATAGGTGTAGCACCCACTTCCAAATACTACTTGAAAAAGTTTAAAGCCAGATTAACGAGCCGATTATGAGATATGATTTTTCAAATATCGTTAAAATTTCCGGCCTAGCCCCGAAATGCCTTTCCGGCCTCCATTTATGGTAGTGTAACTAAAGAACTGCTAGCTGTCGCCACATGACACTCTGTATAGGTATAGCACCCACTTCCAAATACAACTTGAAAAAGTTTAAAGCCAGAATAACGAGCCGATTATGAGATATGATTTTTCAAATATCGTTAAAATTTCCGGCCTAGCCCCAAAATGCCTTTCCGTCCTCCATTTATGGGAGTGTAACTAAAGAACTGCCCGCTGTCGCCACATGACACACTGTAAAGGTATAGCACCCACTTCCAAATACTACTTGAAAAAGTTTAAAGCCAGATTAACGAGCCGATTATCAGATATGATTTTTCAAATATCGTTAAAATTTCCGGCCTAGCCCCGAAATGCCTTTCCGTCCTCCATTTATGGGAGTGTAACTAAAGAACTGCTAGCTGTCGCCACATGACATTCTGTATAGGTATAGCACCCACCTCCAAATCCTACTTGAAAAAGTTTAAAGCCAGATTAACAAGCAGATTATGAGATGTATTTTCAAATATCGTTAAAATTTCCGGCCTAGCCCCGAAATGCCTTTCCGTCCTCCATTTATGGGAGTGTAACTAAAGAACTACTATCCGTCGCCACATGACACTCCGTATAGGTATAGCACCCACATCCAACTACTACTTGAAAAAGTTTAAAGCCAGATTAACGAGCCGATTATGAGATATGATTTTTCAAATATCGTTAAAATTTCCGGCCTAGCCCCGAAATGCCTTTCCGGCCTCCATTTATGGGAGTGTAACTTAAGAACTGCTAGCTGTCGCCACATGACACTCTGTATAGGTATAGCACCCACTTCCAAATACTACTTGAAAAAGTTTAAAGCCAGATTAACAAGCCGATTATGAGATATGATTTTTCAAATATCGTTAAAATTTCCGGCCTAGCGCCGAAATGCCTTTCCGTCCTCCATTTATGGGAGTGTAACAAAAGAACTACTATCCGTCGCCACATGACACTCTGTATAGGTATAGCACCCACTTCCAAATACTACTTGAAAAAGTTTAAAGCCAGTTTAACGAGCCGATTATGAGATATGATTTTTCAAATATCGTTAAAATTTCCGGCCTAGCCCCGAAATGCCTTTCCGTCCTCCATTTATGGGAGTGTAACTAAAGAACTGCTAGCCTTCGCCACATGACACTCTGTATAGGTATAGCACCCACTTCCAAATACTACTTGAAAAAGTTTAAAGCCAGATAACGAGCCGATTATGAGATATGATTTTTCAAATATCGTTAAAATTTCCGGCCTAGCCCCGAAATGCCTTTCCGTCCTCCATTTATGGGAGTGTAACTAAAGAACTGCTTGCTGTCGCCACATGACACTCTGTATAGGTATAGCAGCCTCTTCCAAATACTACTTGAAAAAGTTTAAACCCAGATTAACGAGCCGATTATGAGATATGATTTTTCAAAAATCGTTAAAATTTCCGGCCTTGCCCCGAAATGCCTTTCCGTCCTCCATTTATGGGAGTGTAACTAAAGAACTGCTAGCTGTCGCCACATGACACTCTGTATAGGTATAGCACCCACTTCCAAATCCTACTTGAAAAAGTTTAAAGCCAGATTAACAAGCCGATTATCAGATATGATGTTTCAAATATCGTTAAAATTTCCAGCCTCGCCCCGAAATGCCTATCCGTCCTAAACTTAACGGCTGTAACTAAAGAACTACTATCCGTCGCCACATGACACTCTGTATAGGTATAGCACCCACTTCCAAATACTACTTGAAAAAGTTTAAAGCAAGATTAAAGAGCCGATTATGAGATATGATTTTTCAAATATCGTTAAAATTTCCGGCCTAGCCCCGCAATGCCTTTCCGTCCTCCATTTATGCGAGTGTAACTAAAGAACTACTAGCTGTCGCCAAATGACATTCTGTATAGGTATAGCACCCACTTCCAAATACTACTTGAAAAAGTTTAAAGCCAGATTAACGAGCCGATTATAAGATATGATTTTTCAAATATCGTTAAAATTTCCGGCCTATCCCCGAAATGCCTTTCCGTCCTCCATTTATGGGAGTGTAACAAAAGAACTACTATCCGTCGCCACCTGACACTCTGTATAGGTATAGCACCCACTTCCAAATACTACTTGAAAAAGTTTAAAGCCAGATTAACGAGCCGATTATGAGATATGATTTTTCAAATATCGTTAAAATTTCCGGCCTAGCCCCGAAATGCCTTTCCGTCCTCCATTTATGGGAGTGTAACTAAAGAACTGCTAGCTGTCGCCACATGACACTCTGTATAGGTATAGCACCCACTTCCAAATACTACTTGAAAAAGTTTAAAGCCAGATTAACGAGCCGATTATGAGATATGATTTTTCGAATATCGTTAAAACTTCCAGCCTCGCCCCGAAATGCCTATCCGTCCTAAATTTAAGGGCTGTAACTAAAGAACTACTATCCGTCGCCACATGACACTCTGTATAGGTATAGCACCAACTTTCAAATACTACTTGAAAAAGTTTAAAGCCAAATTAACGAGCCGATTATGAGATATGATTTTTCAAATATCGTTAAAATTTCCGGCCTAGCCCCGAAATGCCTTTCCGTCCTCCATTTATGGGAGTGTAACTAAAGAACTGCTAGCCTTCGCCACATGACACTCTGTATAGGTATAGCACCCACTTCCAAATACTACTTGAAAAAGATTAACGCCAGATTAACGAGCCGATTATGAGATATGATTTTTCAAATATCGTTAAAATTTCCGGCCTAGCCCAGAAATGCCTTTCCGTCCTCCATTTATGGGAGTGTAACTAAAGAACTGCTAGCTGTCGCCACATGACACTCTGTATAGGTATAGCACCCACTTCCAAATACTACTTGAAAAAGTTTAAACCCAGATTAACGAGCCGATTATGAGATATGATGTTTCAAATATCGTTAAAATTTCCAGCCTCGCCCCGAAATGCCTATCCGTCCTAAACTTAACGGCTGTAACTAAAGAACTACTATCCGTCGCCACATGACACTCTGTATAGGTATAGCACCCACTTCCAAATACTACTTGAAAAAGTTTAAAGCAAGATTAAAGAGCCGATTATGAGATATGATTTTTCAAATATCGTTAAAATTTCCGGCCTAGCACCGAAATGCCTTTCCGTCCTCCATTTATGCGAGTGTAACTAAAGAACTGCTAGCTGTCGCCAAATGACACTCTGTATAGGTATAGCACCCTCTTCCAAATACTACTTGAAAAAGTTTAAAGCCAGATTAACGAGCCGATTATGAGATATGATTTTTCAAATATCGTTAAAATTTCCGGCCTATCCCCGAAATGCCTTTCCGTCCTCCATTTATGGGAGTGTAACAAAAGAACTACTATCCGTCGCCACTTGACACTCTGTATAGGTATAGCACCCACTTCCAAATACTACTTGAAAAAGTTTAAAGCCAGATTAACGAGCCGATTATGAGATATGATTTTTCAAATATCGTTAAAATTTCCGGCCTAGCCCCGAAATGCCTTTCCGTCCTCCATTTATGGGAGTGTAACTAAAGAACTGCTAGCTGTCGCCACATGACACTCTGTATAGGTATAGCACCCACTTCCAAATACTACTTGAAAAAGTTTAAAGCCAGATTAACGAGCCGATTATGAGATATGATTTTTCGAATATCGTTAAAATTTCCAGCCTCGCCCCGAAATGCCTATCCGTACTAAATTTAAGGGCTGTAACTAAAGAACTACTATCCGACGCCACATGACACTCTGTATAGGTATAGCACCAACTTTCAAATACTACTTGAAAAAGTTTAAAGCCAAATTAACGAGCCGATAATGAGATATGATTTTTCAAATATCGTTAAAATTTCCGGCATAGCCCCGAAATGCCTTTCCGTCCTCCATTTATGGGAGTGTAACTAAAGAACTGCTTGCTGTCGCCACATGACACTCTGTATAGGTATAGCACCCACTTCCAAATACTACTTGAAAAAGTTTAAACTCAGATTAACGAGCCGATTATGAGATATGATTTTTCAAAGATCGTTAAAATTTCCGGCCTTGCCCCGAAATGCCTTTCCGTCCTCCATTTATGGGAGTGTAACTAAAGAACTGCCCGCTGTCGCCACATGACACACTGTAAAGGTATAGCACCCACTTCCAAATACTACTTGAAAAAGTTTAAAGCCAGATTAACGAGCCGATTATAAGATATGATTTTTCAAATATCGTTAAAATTTCCGGCCTAGCCCAGAAATGCCTTTCCGTCCTCCATTTATGGGAGTGTAACTGAAGAACTGCTAGCTGTCGCCACATGACACTCTGTATAGGTATAGCACCCACTTCCAAATCCTACTTGAAAAAGTTTAAAGCCAGATTAACAAGCCGATTATCAGATATGATGTTTCAAATATCGTTAAAATTTCCAGCCTCGCCCCGAAATGCCTATCCGTCCTAAACTTAACGGCTGTAACTAAAGAACTACTATCCGTCGCCACATGACACTCTGTATAGGTATAGCACCCACTTCCAAATACTACTTGAAAAAGTTTAAAGCAAGATTAAAGAGCCGATTATGAGATATGATTTTTCAAATATCGTTAAAATTTCCGGCCTAGCCCCGAAATGCCTTTCCGTCCTCCATTTATGCGAGTGTAACTAAAGAACTGCTAGCTGTCGCCAAATGACACTCTGTATAGGTATAGCACCCACTTCCAAATACTACTTGAAAATTTTTAAAGCCAGATTAACGAGCCGATTATGAGATATGATTTTTCAAATATCGTTAAAATTTCCGGCGTAGCCCCGAAATGCCTTTCCGTCCTCCATTTATGGGAGTGTAACTAAAGAACTACTATCCGTCGCCACATGACACTCTGTATAGGTATAGCACCAACTTCCAAATACTACTCGAAAAAGTTTAAAGCCAGATTAACGAGCCGATTATGAGATATGATTTTTCGAATATCGATAAAAATTCCAGCCTCGCCCCGAAATGCCTATCCGTCCTAAATTTAAGGGCTGTAACTAAAAAACTACTATCCGTCGCCACATGACACTCTGTATAGGTATAGCACCCACATCCAACTACTACTTGAAAAAGTTTAAAGCCAGATTAACGAGCCGATTATTAGATATGATGTTTCAAATATCGTTAAAATTTCCAGCCTCGCCCCGAAATGCCTATCCGTCCTAAACTTAACGGCTGTAACTAAAGAACTACTATCCGTCGCCACATGACACTCTGTATAGGTATAGCACCCACTTCCAAATACTACTTGAAAAAGTTTAAAGCAAGATTAAAGAGCCGATTATGAGATATGATTTTTCAAATATCGTTAAAATTTCCGGCCTAGCCCCGAAATGCCTTTCCGTCCTCCATTTATGCGAGTGTAACTAAAGAACTGCTAGCTGTCGCCAAATGACACTCTGTATAGGTATAGCACCAACTTCCAAATACTACTTGAAAAAGTTTAAAGCCAGATTAACGAGCCGATTATGAGATATGATTTTTCAAATATCGTTAAAATTTCCGGCCTATCCCCGAAATGCCTTTCCGTCCTCCATTTATGGGAGTGTAACAAAAGAACTACTATCCGTCGCCACATGACACTCTGTATAGGTATAGCACCAACTTTCAAATACTACTTGAAAAAGTTTAAAGCCAAATTAACGAGCCGATTATGAGATATGATTTTTCAAATATCGTTAAAATTTCCGGCCTAGCCCCGAAATGCCTTTCCGTCCTCCATTTATGGGAGTGTAACTAAAGAACTGCTAGCCTTCGCCACATGACACTCTGTATAGGTATAGCACCCACTTCCAAATACTACTTGAAAAAGATTAACGCCAGATTAACGAGCCGATTATGAGATATGATTTTTCAAATATCGTTAAAATTTCCGGCCTAGCCCAGAAATGCCTTTCCGTCCTCCATTTATGGGAGTGTAACTAAAGAACTGCTAGCTGTCGCCACATGACACTCTGTATAGGTATAGCACCCACTTCCAAATACTACTTGAAAAAGTTTAAACCCAGATTAACGAGCCGATTATGAGATATGATTTTTCAAAGATCGTTAAAATTTCCGGCCTAGCCCAGAAATGCCTTTCCGTTCTCCATTTATGGGAGTGTAACTAAAGAACTGCTAGCTGTCGCCACATGACACTCTGTATAGGTATAGCACCCACTTCCAAATCCTACTTGAAAAAGTTTAAAGCCAGATTAACAAGCCGATTATCAGATATGATGTTTCAAATATCGTTAAAATTTCCAGCCTCGCCCCGAAATGCCTATCCGTCCTAAACTTAACGGCTGTAACTAAATAACTACTATCCGTCGCCACATGACACTCTGTATAGGTATAGCACCCACTTCCAAATACTACTTGGAAAAGTTTAAAGCAAGATTAAAGAGCCGATTATGAGATATGATTTTTCAAATATCGTTAAAATTTCCGGCCTAGCACCGAAATGCCTTTCCGTCCTCCATTTATGCGAGTGTAACTAAAGAACTGCTAGCTGTCGCCAAATGACACTCTGTATAGGTATAGCACCCACTTCCAAATACTACTTGAAAAAGTTTAAAGCCAGATTAACGAGCCGATTATGAGATATGATTTTTCAAATATCGTTAAAATTTCCGGCCTATCCCCGAAATGCCTTTCCGTCCTCCATTTATGGGAGTGTAACAAAAGAACTACTATCCGTCGCCACTTGACACTCTGTATAGGTATAGCACCCACTTCCAAATACTACTTGAAAAAGTTTAAAGCCAGATTAACGAGCCGATTATGAGATATGATTTTTCAAATATCGTTAAAATTTCCGGCCTAGCCCCGAAATGCCTTTCCGTCCTCCATTTATGGGAGTGTAACTAAAGAACTGCTAGCTGTCGCCACATGACACTCTGTATAGGTATAGCACCCACTTCCAAATACTACTTGAAAAAGTTTAAAGCCAGATTAACGAGCCGATTATGAGATATGATTTTTCGAATATCGTTAAAATTTCCAGCCTCGCCCCGAAATGCCTATCCGTCCTAAATTTAAGGGCTGTAACTAAAGAACTACTATCCGTCGCCACATGACACTCTGTATAGGTATAGCACCAACTTTCAAATACTACTTGAAAAAGTTTAAAGCCAAATTAACGAGCCGATAATGAGATATGATTTTTCAAATATCGTTAAAATTTCCGGCATAGCCCCGAAATGCCTTTCCGTCCTCCATTTATGGGAGTGTAACTAAAGAACTGCTTGCTGTCGCCACATGACACTCTGTATAGGTATAGCACCCACTTCCAAATACTACTTGAAAAAGTTTAAACTCAGATTAACGAGCCGATTATGAGATATGATTTTTCAAAGATCGTTAAAATTTCCGGCCTTGCCCCGAAATGCCTTTCCGTCCTCCATTTATGGGAGTGTAACTAAAGAACTGCTTGCTGTCGCCACATGACACTCTGTATAGGTATAGCACCCACTTCCAAATACTACTTGAAAAAGTTTAAAGCCAGATTAACGAGCCGATTATGAGATATGATTTTTCAAATATCGTTAAAATTTCCGGCCTAGCCCAGAAATGCCTTTCCGTCCTCCATTTATGGGAGTGTAACTAAAGAACTGCTAGCTGTCGCCACATGACACTCTGTATAGGTATAGCACCCACTTCCAAATCCTACTTGAAAAAGTTTAAAGCCAGATTAACAAGCCGATTATCAGATATGATGTTTCAAATATCGTTAAAATTTCCAGCCTCGCCCCGAAATGCCTATCCGTCCTAAACTTAACGGCTGTAACTAAAGAACTACTATCCGTCGCCACATGACACTCTGTATAGGTATAGCACCCACTTCCAAATACTACTTGAAAAAGTTTAAAGCAAGATTAAAGAGCCGATTATGAGATATGATTTTTCAAATATCGTTAAAATTTCCGGCCTAGCCCCGAAATGCCTTTCCGTCCTCCATTAATGCGAGTGTAACTAAAGAACTGCTAGCTGTCGCCAAATGACACTCTGTATAGGTATAGCACCCACTTCCAAATACTACTTGAAAATTTTTAAAGCCAGATTAACGAGCCGATTATGAGATATGATTTTTCAAATATCGTTAAAATTTCCGGCGTAGCCCCGAAATGCCTTTCCGTCCTCCATTTATGGGAGTGTAACTAAAGAACTACTATCCGTCGCCACATGACACTCTGTATAGGTATAGCACCAACTTCCAAATACTACTTGAAAAAGTTTAAAGCCAGATTAACGAGCCGATTATGAGATATGATTTTTCGAATATCGTTAAAAATTCCAGCCTCGCCCCGAAATGCCTATCCGTCCTAAATTTAAGGGCTGTAACTAAAAAACTACTATCCGTCGCCACATGACACTCTGTATAGGTATAGCACCCACATCCAACTACTACTTGAAAAAGTTTAAAGCCAGATTAACGAGCCGATTATTAGATATGATGTTTCAAATATCGTTAAAATTTCCAGCCTCGCCCCGAAATGCCTATCCGTCCTAAACTTAACGGCTGTAACTAAAGAACTACTATCCGTCGCCACATGACACTCTGTATAGGTATAGCACCCACTTCCAAATACTACTTGAAAAAGTTTAAAGCAAGATTAAAGAGCCGATTATGAGATATGATTTTTCAAATATCGTTAAAATTTCCGGCCTAGCCCCGAAATGGCTTTCCGTCCTCCATTTATGCGAGTGTAACTAAAGAACTGCTAGCTGTCGCCAAATGAAACTCTGTATAGGTATAGCACCCACTTCCAAATACTACTTGAAAAAGTTTAAAGCCAGATTAACGAGCCGATTATGAGATATGATTTTTCAAATATCGTTAAAATTTCCGGCCTATCCCCGAAATGCCTTTCCGTCCTCCATTTATGGGAGTGTAACAAAAGAACTACTATCCGTCGCCACATGACACTCTGTATAGGTATAGCACCAACTTTCAAATACTACTTGAAAAAGTTTAAAGCCAAATTAACGAGCCGATTATGAGATATGATTTTTCAAATATCGTTAAAATTTCCGGCCTAGCCCCGAAATGCCTTTCCGTCCTCCATTTATGGGAGTGTAACTAAAGAACTGCTAGCCTTCGCCACATGACACTCTGTATAGGTATAGCACCCACTTCCAAATACTACTTGAAAAAGATTAACGCCAGATTAACGAGCCGATTATGAGATATGATTTTTCAAATATCGTTAAAATTTCCGGCCTAGCCCAGAAATGCCTTTCCGTCCTCCATTTATGGGAGTGTAACTAAAGAACTGCTAGCTGTCGCCACATGACACTCTGTATAGGTATAGCACCCACTTCCAAATCCTACTTGAAAAAGTTTAAAGCCAGATTAACAAGCCGATTATCAGATATGATGTTTCAAATATCGTTAAAATTTCCAGCCTCGCCCCGAAATGCCTATCCGTCCTAAACTTAACGGCTGTAACTAATGAACTACTATCCGTCGCCACATGACACTCTGTATAGGTATAGCACCCACTTCCAAATACTACTTGGAAAAGTTTAAAGCAAGATTAAAGAGCCGATTATGAGATATGATTTTTCAAATATCGTTAAAATTTCCGGCCTAGCCCCGAAATGCCTTTCCGTCCTCCATTTATGGGAGTGTAACAAAAGAACTACTATCCGTCGCCACTTGATACTCTGTATAGGTATAGCACTCACTTCCAAATACTACTTGAAAAAGTTTAAAGCCAGATTAACGAGCCGATTATGAGATATGATTTTTCAAATATCGTTAAAATTTCCGGCCTAGCCCCGAAATGCCTTTCCGTCCTCCATTTATGGGAGTGTAACTAAAGAACTGCTAGCTGTCGCCACATGACACTCTGTATAGGTATAGCACCCACTTCCAAATACTACTTGAAAAAGTTTAAAGCCAGATTAACGAGCCGATTATGAGATATGATTTTTCGAATATCGTTAAAATTTCCAGCCTCGCCCCGAAATGCCTATCCGTCCTAAATTTAAGGGCTGTAACTAAAGAACTACTATCCGTCGCCACATGACACTCTGTATAGGTATATCACCAACTTTCAAATACTACTTGAAAATGTTTAAACCAAATTAACGAGCCGATTATGATATATGATTTTTCAAATATCGTTAAAATTTCCGGCCTAGCCCCGAAATGCCTTTCCGTCCTCCATTTATGGGAGTGTAACTAAAGAACTGCTTGCTGTCGCCACATGACACTCTGTATAGGTATAGCACCCACTTCCAAATACTACTTGAAAAAGTTTAAACCCAGATTAACGAGCCGATTATGAGATATGATTTTTCAAAGATCGTTAAAATTTCCGGCCTTGCCCCGAAACGCCTTTCCGTCCTCCATTTATGGGAGTGTAACTAAAGAACTGCCCGCTGTCGCCACATGACACACTGTAAAGGTATAGCACCCACTTCCAAATACTACTTGAAAAAGTTTAAAGCCAGATTAACGAGCCGATTATGAGATATGATTTTTCAAATATCGTTAAAATTTCCGGCCTAGCCCAGAAATGCCTTTCCGTCCTCCATTTATGGGAGTGTAACTAAAGAACTGCTAGCTGTCGCCACATGACACTCTGTATAGGTATAGCACCCACTTCCAAATCCTACTTGAAAAAGTTTAAAGCCAGATTAACAAGCCGATTATCAGATATGATGTTTCAAATATCGTTAAAATTTCCAGCCTCGCCCCGAAATGCCTATCCGTCCTAAACTTAACGGCTGTAACTAAAGAACTACTATCCGTCGCCACATGACTCTCTGTATAGGTATAGCACCCACTTCCAAATACTACTTGAAAAAGTTTAAAGCAAGATTAAAGAGCCGATTATGAGATATGATTTTTCAAATATCGTTAAAATTTCCGGCCTAGCCCCGAAATGCCTTTCCGTCCTCCATTTATGCGAGTGTAACTAAAGAACTGCTAGCTGTCGCCAAATGACACTCTGTATAGGTATAGCACCCACTTCCAAATACTACTTGAAAAAGTTTAAAGCCAGATTAACGAGCCGATTATGAGATATGATTTTTCAAATATCGTTAAAATTTCCGGCCTATCCCCGAAATGCCTTTCCGTCCTCCATTTATGGGAGTGTAACAAAAGAACTACTATCCGTCGCCACTTGACACTCTGTATAGGTATAGCACCCACTTCCAAATACTACTTGAAAAAGTTTAAAGCCAGATTAACGAGCCGATTATGAGATATGATTTTTCAAATATCGTTAAAATTTCCGGCCTAGCCCCGAAATGCCTTTCCGTCCTCCATTTATGGGAGTGTAACTAAAGAACTGCTAGCTGTCGCCACATGACACTCTGTATAGGTATAGCACCCACTTCCAAATACTACTTGAAAAAGTTTAAAGCCAGATTAACGAGCCGATTATGAGATATGATTTTTCGAATATCGTTAAAATTTCCAGCCTCGCCCCGAAATGCCTATCCGTCCTAAATTTAAGGGCTGTAACTAAAGAACTACTATCCGTCGCCACATGACACTCTGTATAGGTATAGCACCAACTTTCAAATACTACTTGAAAAAGTTTAAAGCCAAATTAACGAGCCGATTATAAGATATGATTTTTCAAATATCGTTAAAATTTCCGGCCTAGCCCAGAAATGCCTTCCGTCCTCCATTTATGGGAGTGTAACTAAAGAACTGCTAGCCTTCGCCACATGACACTCTGTATAGGTATAGCACCCACTTCCAAATACTACTTGAAAATATTAACGCCAGATAAACGAGCCGATTAAGAGATATGATATTTCAAATATCGTTAAAATTTCCGGCCTAGCCCAGAAATGCCTTTTCGTCCTCCATTTATGGGAGTGTAACTAAAGAACTGCTAGCTGTCGCCACATGACACTCTGTATAGGTATAGCACCCACTTCCAAATACTACTTGAAAAAGTTTAAACCCAGATTAACGAGCCGATTATGAGATATGATTTTTCAAAGGTCGTTAAAATTTCCGGCCTTGCCCCGAAATGCCTTTCCGTCCTACATTTATGGGAGTGTAACTAAAGAACTGCCCGCTGTCGCCACATGACACACTGTAAAGGTATAGCACCCACTTCCAAATACTACTTGAAAAAGTTTAAAGCCAGATTAACGAGCCGATTATCAGATATGATTTTTCAAATATCGTTAAAATTTCCGGCCTAGCCCAGAAATGCCTTTCCGTCCTCCATTTATGGGAGTGTAACTAAAGAACTGCTAGCTGTCGTCACATGACACTCTGTATAGGTATAGCACCCACTTCCAAATCCTACTTGAAAAAGTTTAAAGCCAGATTAACAAGCCGATTATCAGAAATGATGTTTCAAATATCGTTAAAATTTCCAGCCTCGCCCCGAAATGCCTATCCGTCCTAAACTTAACGGCTGTAACTAAAGAACTACTATCCGTCGCCACATGACACTCTGTATAGGTATAGCACCCACTTCCAAATACTACTTGAAAAAGTTTAAAGCAAGATTAAAGAGCCGATTATGAGATATGATTTTTCAAATATCGTTAAAATTTCCGGCCTAGCCCCGAAATGCCTTTCCGTCCTCCATTTATGCGAGTATAACTAAAGACCTGCTAGCCGTCGCCAAATGACACTCTGTATAGGTATAGCACCCACTTCGAAATACTACTTGAAAAAGTTTAAAGCCAAATTAACGAGCCGATTATGAGATATGATTTTTCAAATATCGTTAAAATTTCCGGCCTAGCCCCGAAATGCCTTTTCGTCCTCCATTTATGGGAGTGTAACTAAAGAACTGCTAGCCTTCGCCACATGACACTCTGTATAGGTATAGCACCCACTTCCAAATACTACTTGAAAAAGATTAACGCCAGATTAACGAGCCGATTATGAGATATGATTTTTCAAATATCGTTAAAATTTCCGGCCTAGCCCAGAAATGCCTTTCCGTCCTCCATTTATGGGAGTGTAACTAAAGAACTGCTAGCTGTCGCCACATGACACTCTGTATAGGTATAGCACCCACTTCCAAATACTACTTGAAAAAGTTTAAACCCAGATTATCGAGCCGATTATGAGATATGATTTTTCAAAGATCGTTAAAATTTCCGGCCTTGCCCCGAAATGCCTTTCCGTCCTCCATTTATGGGAGTGTAACTAAAGAACTGCCCGCTGTCGCCACATGACACACTGTAAAGGTATAGCACCCACTTCCAAATACTACTTGAAAAAGTTTAAAGCCAGATTAACGAGCCGATTATCAGATATGATTTTTCAAATATCGTTAAAATTTCCGGCCTAGCCCAGAAATGCCTTTCCGTCCTCCATTTATGGGAGTGTAACTAAAGAACTGCTAGCTGTCGCCACATGACACTCTGTATAGGTATAGCACCCACTTCCAAATCCTACTTGAAAGAGTTTAAAGCCAGATTAACAAGCCGATTATCAGATATGATGTTTCAAATATCGTTAAAATTTCCAGCCTCGCCCCGAAATGCCTATCCGTCCTAAACTTAACGGCTGTAACTAAAGAACTACTATCCGTCGCCACATGACACTCTGTATAGGTATAGCACCAACTTCCAAATACTACTTGAAAAAGTTTAAAGCCAGATTAACGAGCCGATTATGAGATATGATTTTTCGAATATCGTTAAAATTTCCAGCCTCGCCCCGAAATGCCTATCCGTCCTAAATTTAAGGGCTGTAACTAAAAAACTACTATCCGTTGCCACATGACACTCTGTATAGGTATAGCACCAACTTTCAAATACTACTTGAAAAGTTTCAAATGTTCAAATGTTTGTTAAGCTTATGGGACTTAACTACGGGGTCATCAGTCCCTAAACTTACAAACTACTTATAAACTACTTAAGAACTAGGACGGCACCAATATCCATGCCCGAGGGGGGATTCGAACCCCCGACCGTAGTGGCCGTGCTGACCGTGACTGGAGCGCCTTAGTCACCTCGGCCACCGCGGCCGGCTGAAAAAGTTTAAAGCCAGATTAACGAGCCGATTATGAGATATGATTTTTTAAATATCGTTAAGAGTTCCGGCCTAGCCCAGAAATGCCTTTCCGGCCTCCATTTATGGGAGTGTAACTAAAGAACTGCTAGCTGTCGCCACATGACACTCTGTATAGGTATAGCACCCACTTCCAAATACTATTTGAAAAAGTTTAAAGCCAGATTAACGAGCCGATTATGAGATATGATTTTTCAAATATCGTTAAAATTTCCGGCCTAGCCCCGAAATGCCTTTCCGTCCTCCATTTATGGGAGTGTAACTAAAGAACTGCTAGCTGTCGCCACATGACACTCTGTATAGGTATAGCACCCACTTCCAAATACAACTTGAAAAAGTTTAAAGCCAGATTAACGAGCCGATTATGAGATATGATTTTTTAAATATCGTTAAAATTTCCGGCCTAGCACCGAAATTCCTTTCCGTCCTCCATTTATGGGAGTGTAACTAAAGAACTGCTACCTGTCGCCACATGACACTCTGTATAGGTATAGCACCCACTTCAAAATACTACTTGAAAAAGTTTAAAGCAAGATTAACGAGCCGATTATGAGATATGATTTTTCAAATATCGTTAAAATTTCCGGCCTAGCCCCGAAATGCCTTTCCGTCCTCCATTTATGGGAGTGTAACTAAAGAACTGCTAGCTGTCGCCACATGACACTCTGTATAGGTATAGCACCCACTTCCAAATACTATTTGAAAAAGTTTAAAGCCAGTTTAACGAGCCGATTATGAGATATGATTTTTCAAATATCGTTAAAATTTCCGGCCTAGCCCAGAAATGCCTTTCCGTCCTCCATTTATGGGAGTGTAACTAAAGAACTGCTAGCCTTCGCCACATGACACTCTGTATAGGTATAGCACCCACTTCCAAATACTACTTGAAAAAGTTTAAAGCCAGATTAACGAGCCGATTATGAGATATGATTTTTCAAATATCGTTAAAATTTCCGGCCTAGCCCCGAAATGCCTTTCCGTCCTCCATTTATGGGAGTGTAACTAAAGAACTGCTTGCTGTCGCCACATGACACTCTGTATAGGTATAGCACCCACTTCCAAATACTACTTGAAAAAGTTTACACCCAGATTAACGAGCCGATTATGAGATATGATTTTTCAAAGATCGTTAAAATTTCCGGCCTTGCCCCGAAATGCCTTTCCGTCCTCCATTTATGGGAGTGTAACTAAAGAACTGCCCGCTGTCGCCACATGACACACTGTAAAGGTATAGCACCCACTTCCAAATACTACTTGAAAAAGTTTAAAGCCAGATTAACGAGCCGATTATGAGATATGATTTTTCAAATATCGTTAAAATTTCCGGCCTAGCCCAGAAATGCCTTTCCGTCCTCCATTTATGGGAGTGTAACTAAAGAACTGCTAGCTGTCGCCACATGACACTCTGTATAGGTATAGCACCCACTTCCAAATCCTACTTGAAAAAGTTTAAAGCCAGATTAACAAGCCGATTATCAGATATGATGTTTCAAATATCGTTAAAATTTCCAGCCTCGCCCCGAAATGCCTATCCGTCCTAAACTTAACGGCTGTAACTAAAGAACTACTATCCGTCGCCACATGACACTCTGTATAGGTATAGCACCAACTTCCAAATACTACTTGAAAAAGTTTAAAGCCAGATTAACGAGCCGATTATGAGATATGATTTTTCGAATATCGTTAAAATTTCCAGCCTCGCCCCGAAATGCCTATCCGTCCTAAATTTAAGGGCTGTAACTAATGAACTACTATCCGTCGCCACATGACACTCTGTATAGGTATAGCACCAACATTCAAATACTACTTGAAAAAGTTTAAAGCCAAATTAACGAGCCGATTATGAGATATGATTTTTCAAATATCGTTAAAATTTCCGGCCTAGCACAGAAATGCCTTTCCGTCCTCCATTTATGGGAGTGTAACTAAAGAACTGCTAGCCTTCGCCACATGACACTCTGTATAGGTATAGCACCCACTTCCAAATACTACTTGAAAAAGATTAAAGCCAGATTAACGAGCCGATTATGAGATATGATTTTTGAAATATCGTTAAAATTTCCGGCCTAGCCCAGAAATGCCTTTCCGTCCTCCATTTATGGGAGTGTAACTAAAGAACTGCTAGCTGTCGCCACATGACACTCTGTATAGGTATAGCACCCACTTCCAAATCCTACTTGAAAGAGTTTAAAGCCAGATTAACAAGCAGATTATCAGATATGATTTTTCAAATATCGTTAAAATTTCCGGCCTAGCCCCGAAATGCCTTTCCGTCCTCCATTTATGGGAGTGTAAATAAAGAACTGCCCGCTGTCGCCACATGACACACTGTATAGGTATAGCACCCACTTCCAAATACTACTTGAAAAAGTTTAAACCCAGATTAACGAGCCGATTATGAGATATGATTTTTCAAATATCGTTAAAATTTCCAGCCTCGCCCCGAAATGCCTATCCGTCCTAAACTTAACGGCTCTAACTAAAGAACTACTATCCGTCGCCACATGAAACTCTGTATAGGTGTAGCACCCACTTCCAAATACTACTTGAAAAAGTTTAAAGCCAGATTAACGAGCCGATTATGAGATATGATTTTTCAAATATCGTTAAAATTTCCGGCCTAGCCCCGAAATGCCTTTCCGGCCTCCATTTATGGGAGTGTAACTAAAAAACTGCTAGCTGTCGCTACATGACACTCTGTATAGGTATAGCACCCACTTCCAAATACTACATGAAAAAGTTTAAAGCCAGATTAACGAGCCGATTATGAGATATGATTTTTCAAATATCGTTAAAATTTCCGGCCTAGCCCAGAAATGCCTTTCCGTCCTCCATTTATGGGAGTCTAACTAAAGAACTGCTAGCTGTCGCCACATGACACTCTTGTATAGGTATAGCACCCACTTCCAAATACTACTTGAAAAAGTTTAAACCCAGATTAACGAGCCGATTATGAGATATGATTTTTCAAATATCGTTAAAATTTCCGGCCTAGCCCCGAAATGCCTTTCCGTCCTCCATTTATGGGAGTGTAACTAAAGAACTGCTAGCTGTCGCCACATGACACTCTGTATAGGTATAGCACCCACTTCCAAATACAACTTAAAAAAGTTTAAAGCCAGATTAACGAGCCGATTATGAGATATGATTTTTTAAATATCGTTAAAATTTCCGGCCTAGCCCCGAAATGCCTTTCCGTCCTCCATTTATGGGAGTGTAACTAAAGAACTGCTAGCTGTCGCCACATGACACTCTGTATAGGTATAGCACCCACTTCAAAATACTACTTGAAAAAGTTTAAAGCAAGATTAACGAGCCGATTATGAGATATGATTTTTCAAATATCGTTAAAATTTCCGGCCTAGCCCCGAAATGCCTTTCCGTCCTCCATTTATGGGAGTGTAACTAAAGAACTGCTAGCTGTCGCCACATGACACTCTGTATAGGTATAGCACCCACTTCCAAATACTATTTGAAAAAGTTTAAAGCCAGTTTAACGAGCCGATTATGAGATATGATTTTTCAAATATCGTTAAAATTTCCGGCCTAGCCCCGAAATGCCTTTCCGTCCTCCATTTATGGGAGTGTAACTAAAGAACTGCTAGCCTTCGCCACATGACACTCTGTATAGGTATAGCACCCACTTCCAAATACTACTTGAAAAAGTTTAAAGCCAGATTAACGAGCCGATTATGAGATATGATTTTTCAAATATCGTTAAAATTTCCGGCCTAGCCCCGAAATGCCTTTCTGTCCTCCATATATGGGAGTGTAACTAAAGAACTGCTTGCTGTCGCCACATGACACTCTGTATAGGTATAGCACCCACTTCCAAATACTACTTGAAAAAGTTTAAACCCAGATTAACGAGCCGATTATGAGATATGATTTTTCAAAGATCGTTAAAATTTCCGGCCTTGCCCCGAAATGCCTTTCCGTCCTCCATTTATGGGAGTGTAACTAAAGAACTGCCCGCTGTCGCCACATGACACACTGTAAAGGTATAGCACCCACTTCCAAATACTACTTGAAAAAGTTTAAAGCCAGATTAACGAGCCGATTATGAGATATGATTTTTCAAATATCGTTAAAATTTCCGGCCTAGCCCAGAAATGCCTTTCCGTCCTCCATTTATGGGAGTGTAACTAAAGAACTGCTAGCTGTCGCCACATGACACTCTGTATAGGTATAGCACCCACTCCCAAATCCTACTTGAAAAAGTTTAAAGCCAGATTAACAAGCCGATTATCAGATATGATGTTTCAAATATCGTTAAAATTTCCAGCCTCGCCCCGAAATGCCTATCCGTCCTAAATTTAAGGGCTGTAACTAAAGAACTACTATCCGTCGCCACATGACACTCTGTATAGGTATAGCACCAACTTTCAAATACTACTTGAAAAAGTTTAAAGCCAAATTAACGAGCCGATTATGAGATATGATTTTTCAAATATCGTTAAAATTTCCGGCCTAGCTCCGAAATGCCTTTCCGTCCTCCATTTATGGGAGTGTAACTAAAGAACTGCTAGCCTTCGCCACATGACACTCTGTATAGGTATAGCACCCACTTCCAAATACTACTTGAAGAAGATTAAAGCCAGATTAACGAGCCGATTATGAGATATGATTTTTCAAATATCGTTAAAATTTCCGGCCTAGCCCCGAAATGCCTTTCCGTCCTCCATTTATGGGAGTGTAACTAAAGAACTGCTAGCTGTCGCCACATGACACTCTGTATAGGTATAGCACCCACTTCCAAATACTACTTGAAAAAGTTTAAACCCAGATTAACGAGCCGATTATGAGATATGATTTTTCAAATATCGTTAAAATTTCCGGCCTAGCCCCGAAATGCCTTTCCGTCCTCCATTTATGGGAGTGTAACTAAAGAACTGCCCGCTGTCGCCACATGACACACTGTATAGGTATAGCACCCACTTCCAAATACTACTTGAAAAAGTTTAAACCCAGATTAACGAGCGGATTATGAGATATGATTTTTCAAATATCGTTAAAATTTCCAGCCTCGCCCCGAAATGCCTATCCGTCCTAAACTTAACGGCTGTAACTAAAGAACTACTATCCGTCGCCACATGACACTCTGTATAGGTGTAGCACCCACTTCCAAATACTACTTGAAAAAGTTTAAAGCCAGATTAACGAGCCAATTATGAGATATGATTTTTCAAATATCGTTAAAATTTCCGGCCTAGCCCCGAAATGCCTTTCCGGCCTCCATTTATGGGAGTGTAACTAAAGAACTGCTAGCTGTCGCTACATGACTCTCTGTATAGGTATAGCACCCACTTCCAAATACTACTTGAAAAGGTTTAAAGCCAGATTAACGAGCCGATTATGAGATATGATTTTTCAAATATCGTTAAAATTTCCGGCCTAGCCCAGAAATGCCTTTCCGTCCTCCATTTATGGGAGTGTAACTAAAGAACTGCTAGCTGTCGCCACATGACACACTGTATAGGTATAGCACCCACTTCCAAATACTACTTGTAAAAGTTTAAAGCCAGATTAACGAGCCGATTATAAGATATGATTTTTCAAATATCGTTAAAATTTCCGGCCTAGCCCCGAAATGCCTTTCCGTCCTCCATTTATGGGAGTGTAACTAAAGAACTACTATCCGTCGCCACATGACACTCTTGTATAGTTATAGCACCCACTTCCAAATACTACTTGAAAAAGTTTAAACCCAGATTAACGAGCCGATTATGAGATATGATTTATCAAATATCGTTAAAATTTCCGGCCTAGCCCCGAAATGCCTTTCCGTCCTCCATTTATGGGAGTGTAACTAAAGAACTGCCCGCTGTCGCCACATGACACACTGTATAGGTATAGCACCCACTTCCAAATACTACTTGTAAAAGTTTAAAGCCAGATTAACGAGCCGATTATAAGATATGATTTTTCAAATATCGTTAAAATTTCCGGCCTAGCCCCGAAATGCCTTTCCGTCCTCCATTTATGGGAGTGTAACTAAAGAACTACTATCCGTCGCCACATGACACTCCGTATAGGTATAGCACCCACATCCATTTACTACTTGAATAAGTTTAAAGCTTGATTAACAAGCCGATAATGAGATATGATTTTTCAAATATCGTTAAAATTTCCGGCCTAGCACCGAAATGGCTTTCCGTCCTCCATTTATGGGAGTGTAACTAAAGAACTACTATCCGTCGCCACATGACACTCTGTATAGGTATAGCACCCACTTCCAAATACTACTTGAAAAAGTTTAAAGCCAGATTAACGAGCCGATTATGAGCTATGATTTTTCGAATATCGTTAAAATTTCCAGCCTCGCCCCGAAATGCCTATCCTTCCTAAATATAAGGGCTGTAACTAAAAAACTACTATCCGTCGCCACATGACACTCTGTATAGCTATAGCACCAACTTTCAAATACTACTTGAAAAAGTTTCAAATGTTCAAATGTTTGTTAAGCTTATGGGACTTAACTACGGGGTCATCAGTCCCTAAACTTACAAACTACTTATAAACTACTTAAGAACTAGGACGGCACAAATATCCATGCCCGAGGGGGGATTCGAACCTCCGACCGTAGTGGCCGTGCTGACCGTGACTGGAGCGCCTTAGTCACCTCGGCCACCGCGGCCGGCTGAAAAAGTTTAAAGCCAAATTAACGAGCCGATTATGAGATATGATTTTTCAAATATCGTTAAAATTTCCGGCCTAGCCCCGAAATGCCTTTCCGTCCTCCATTTATGGGAGTGTAACTAAAGAACTGCTAGCTGTCGCCACATGACACCCTGTATAGGTATAGCACCCACTTCCAAATACTAGTTGAAAAAGTTTAAAGCCAGATTAACGAGCCGATTATGAGATATGATTTTTCAAATATCGTTAAAATTTCCGGCCTAGCCCCGAAATGCCTTTCCGTCCTCCATTTATGGGAGTGTAACAAAAGAACTACGATCCGTCGCCACTTGACACTCTGTATAGGTATAGCACCCACTTCCAAATACTACTTGAAAAAGTTTAAAGCCAGATTAACGAGCCGATTATGAGATATGATTTTTCAAATATCGTTAAAATTACCGGCCTAGCCCCGAAATGCCTTTCCGTCCTCCATTTATGGGAGTGTAACTAAAGAACTGCTAGCTGTCGCCACATGACACTCTGTATAGGTATAGCACCCACTTCCAAATACAACTTGAAAAAGTTTAAAGCCAGATTAACGAGCCGATTATGAGATTTGATTTTTTAAATATCGTTAAGATTTCCGGCCCAGCCCCGAAATGCCTTTCCGTCCTCCATTTATGGGAGTGTAACTAAAGAACTGCTAGCTGTCGCCACATGACACTCTGTATAGGTATAGCACCCACTTCCAAATACTACTTGAAAAAGTTTAAAGCCAGATTAACGAGCCGATTATGAGATATGATTTTTCAAATATCGTTAAAATTTCCGGCCTAGCCCCGAAATGCCTTTCCGTCCTCCATTTATGGGAGTGTAACTAAAGAACTGCTAGCTGTCGCCAAATGACACTCTGTATAGGTATAGCACCCACTTCCAAATACTACTTGAAAAAGTTTAAAGCCAGATTAACGAGCCGATTATGAGATATGATTTTTCAAATATCGTTAAAATTTCCGGCCTAGCCCCGAAATGCCTTTCCGTCCTCCATTTATGGGACTGTAACAAAAGAACTATTATCCGTCGCCACTTGACACTCTGTATAGGTATAGCACCCACTTCCAAATACTACTTGAAAAAGTTTAAAGCCAGATTAAAGAGCCGATTGTGAGATATTATTTTTGAACTATCGTTAAAATTTCCTGCCTAGCCCCGAAATGCCTTTCCGTCCTCCCTTTATGGGAGTGTAACTAAAGAACTGCTAGCTGTCGCCACATGACACTCTGTATAGGTATAGCACCCTCTTCCAAATACTACTTGAAACAGTTTAAAGCCAGATTAACGAGCCGATTATGAGATATGATTTTTCAAATATCGTTAAAATTTCCGGCCTAGCCACGAAATGCCTTTCCGTCCTCCATTTATGGGAGTGTATCTAAAGAACTGCTAGCTGTCGCCACATGACACTCTGTATAGGTATAGCACCAACTTCCAAATACTACTTGAAAAAGTTTAAAGCCAGATTAACGATCCGATTATGAGATATGATTTTTCAAATATCGTTAAAATTTCCGGCCTAGCCCCGAAATGCCTTTCCGTCCTCCTTTTATGGGAGTGTAACTAAAGAACTACTATCCGTCGCCACATGACACTCTGTATAGGTGTAGCACCCACTTCCAAATACTACTGGAAAAAGTTTAAAGCCAGATTAAAGAGCCGATTATGAGATATGATTTTTCAAATATCGTTAAAATTTCCGGCCTAGCCCCGAAATGCCTTTCCGGCCTCCATTTATGGGAGTGTAACTAAAGAACTGCTAGCTGTCGCCACATGACACTCTGTATAGGTATAGCACCCACTTCCAAATACTACTTGAAAAAGTTTAAAGCCAGATTAACGAGCCGATTATGAGATATGATTTTTCAAATATCGTTAAAATTTCCGGCCTTGCCCCGAAATGCCTTTCCGTCCTCCATTTATGGGAGTGTAACTAAAGAACTGCTGGCTGTCGCTACATGACACTCTGTATAGGTATAGCACCCACTTCCAAATACTACTTGAAAAAGTTTAAAGCCAGATTAACGAGACGATTGTAAGATATGATTTTTCAAATATCGTTAAAATTTCCGGCCTAGCCCAGAAATGCCTTTCCGTCCTCCATTTATGGGAGTGAAACTAAAGAACTGCTAGCTGTCGCCACATGACACTCTGTATAGGTATAACACCCACTACTAAATACTACTTGAAAAAGTTTAAACGCAGATTAACGAGCCGATTATGAGATATGATTTTTCAAATATCGTTAAAATTTCCGGCCTTGCCCCGAAATGCTTTTCCGTCCTCCATTTATGGGAGTGTAACTAAAGAACTACTATCCGTCGCCACATGACACTCTGTATAGGTATAGCACCCACTTCCAAATACTACTTGAAAAAGTTTAAAGCCAGATTAACAAGCCGATTATGAGATATGATTTTTCAAATATCGTTAAAATTTCCGGCCTAGCCCCGAAATGCCTTTCCGTCCTCTATTTATGGGAGTGTAACTAAAGAACTACTATCCGTCGCCACATGACACTCTGTATAGGTATAGCACCCACTTCCAAATACTACTTGAAAATGTTTAAAGCCAGATTAACTAGCCGATTATAAGATATGATTTTTCAAATATCGTTAAAATTTCCAGCCTCGCCCCGAAATGCCTATCCGTCCTAAATTTAAGGGCTGTAACTAGAGAATTAGTATCCGTCGCCACATGACACTCTGTATAGGTATAGCACCCACCTCCAAATACTACTTGAAAATGTTTAAAGCCAGATTAACTAGCCGATTATCAGATATGATTTTTCAAATATCGTTTAAATTTCCAGCCTCGCCCCGAAATGCCTATCCGTCCTAAATTTAAGGGCTGTAACTAGAGAATTCGTATCCGTCGCCACATGAAACTCTGTATAGGTATAGCACCCACTTCCAAATACTACTTGAAAATTTTTAAAGCCAGATTAACGAGCCGATTATGAGATATGATTTTTCAAATATCGTTAAAATTTCCGGCCTAGCCCCGAAATGCCTTTCCGTCCTCCTTTTATGGGAGTGTAACTAAAGAACTGCTAGCTCTCGCCACATGCCACTCTGTATAGGTATAGCACCCACTTCCAAATACTACTTGAAAAAGTTTAAAGCCAGATTAACGAGCCGATTATGAGATATGATTTTTCAAATATCGTTAAAATTTCCGGCCTAGCCCCGAAATGCCTTTCCGTCCTCCATATATGGGAGTGTAAATAAAGAACTGATAGCTGTCGCCACATGACACTCTGTATAGGTATAGCACCCACTTCCAAATACTACTTGAAAAAGTTTAAAGTCAGATTAACGAGCCGATTATGAGATATGATTTTTCAAATATCGTTAAAATTTCCGGCCTTGCCCCGAAATGCCTTTCCGTCCTCCATTTATGGGAGTGTAACTAAAGAACTACTATCCGTCGCCACATGACACTCTGTATAGGTGTAGCACCCACTTCCAAATACTACATGAAAAAGTTTAAAGCCAGATTAAAGAGCCGATTATGAGATATGATTTTTCAAATATCGTTAAAATTTCCGGCCTAGCCCCGAAATGCCTTTCCGGCCTCCATTTATGGGAGTGTAACTAAAGAACTGCTAGCTGTCGCCACTTGACACTCTGTATAGGTATAGCACCCACTTCCAAATACTACCTGAAAAAGTTTAAAGCCAGATTAACGAGCCGATTATGAGATATGATTTTTCAAATATCGTTAAAATTTCCGGCCTAGCCCCGAAATGCCTTTCCGTCCTCCATTTATGGGAGTGTAACTAAAGAACTGCTAGCCGTCGCTACATGACACTCTGTATAGGTATAGCACCCACTTCCAAATACTACTTGAAAAAGTTTAAAGCCAGATTAACGAGCCGATTATAAGATATGATTTTTCAAATATCGTTAAAATTTCCGGCCTAGCCCAGAAATGCCTTTCCGTCCTCCATTTATGGGAGTGTAACTAAAGAACAGCTAGCTGTCGCCACATGACACTCTGTATAGGTATAGCACCCACTTCTAAATACTACTTAAAAAGTTTAAACCCAGATTAAAGAGCCGATTATGAGATATGATTTTTCAAATATCGTTAAAATTTCCGGCGTTGCCCCGAAATGCCTTTCCATCCTGCATTTATGGGAGTGTAACTAAAGAACTGCCCGCTGTCGTCACATGACACACTGTAAAGGTATAGCACCCACTTCCAAATACTACTTGAAAAAGTTTGAAGCCAGATTAACGAGCCGATTATGAGATATGATTTTTCAAATATCGTTAAAATTTCCGGCCTAGCCCCGAAATGCCTTTCCGTCCTCCTTTTATGGGAGTGTAACTAAAGAACTGCTAGCCGTCGCCACATGACACTCTGTATAGGTATAGCACCCACTTCCAAATCCTACTTGAAAAAGTTTAAAGCCAGATTAACAAGCCGATTATGAGATATGATTTTTCAAATATCGTTAAAATTTCCGGCCTAGCCCCGAAATGCCTTTCCGTCCTCCATTTATGGGAGTGTAACTAAAGAACTACTATCCGTCGCCACATGACACTCTGTATAGGTATAGCACCCACTTCCAAATACTACTTGAAAATGTTTAAAGCCAGATTAACTAGCCGATTATAAGATATGATTTTTCAAATATCGTTAAAATTTCCAGCCTCGCCCCGAAATGCCTATCCGTCCTAAATTTAAGGGCTGTAACTAGAGAATTAGTATCCGTCGCCACATGACACTCTGTATAGGTATAGCACCAACTTCCAAATACTACTTGAAAAAGTTTAAAGCCAGCTTAAAGAGCCGATTATGAGATATGATTTTTCAAATATCGTTAAAATTTCCGGCCTATCCCCGAAATACCTTTCCGTCCTCCATTTATGGGAGTGTAACTAAAGAACTGCTAGCTGTCGACACATGACACTCTGTATAGGTATAGCACCCACTTCCAAATACTACTTGAAAAAGTTTAAAGCCAGATTAACGAGCCGATTATGAGATATGATTTTTCAAATATCGTTAAAATTTCCGGCCTAGCCCCGAAATGCCTTTCCGTCCTCCATTTATGGGAGTGTAACAAAAGAACTACTATCCGTCGCCACTTGACACTCTGTATAGGTATAGCACCCACTTCCAAATATTACTTGAAAAAGTTTAAACCAGATTAACGAGCCGATTATGAGATATGATTTTTCAAAGATCGTTAAAATTTCCGGCCTAGCCCCGAAATGCCTTTCCGTCCTCCATATATGGGAGTGTAACTAAAGAACTGCTAGCTGTCGCCACATGACACTCTGTATAGGTATAGCACCCACTTGCAAATACAACTTGAAAAAGTTTAAAGCCAGATTAACTAGCCGATTATGAGATATGATTTTTTAAATATCGTTAAGATTTCCGGCCTAGCCCCGAAATGCCTTTCCGTCCTCCATTTATGGGAGTGTAACTAAAGAACTGCTAGCTGTCGCCACATGACACTCTGTATAGGTATAGCACCCACTTCCAAATACTACTTGAAAAAGCTTAAAGCCAGATTAACGAGCCGATTATGAGATATGATTTTTCAAATATCGTTAAAATTTCCGGCCTAGCCCCGAAATGTCTTTCCGTCCTCAATTTATGGGAGTGTAACTAAAGAACTGCTAGCTGTCGCTACATGACACTCTGTATAGGTATAGCACCCACTTCCAAATACTACTTGAAAAAGTTTAAAGCCAGATTAACGAGCCGATTATGAGATATGATTTTTCAAATATCGTTAAAATTTCCGGCCTAGCCCCGAAATGCCTTTCCGTCCTCCATTTATGGGAGTGTAACAAAAGAACTACTATCCGTCGCCACTTTACACTATGTATAGGTATAGCACCCACTTCCAAATACTACTTGAAAAAGTTTAAAGCCAGATTAACGAGCCGATTATGAGATATGATTTTTCAAATATCGTTAAAATTTCCGGCCTAGCCCCGAAATGCCTTTCCGTCGTCCATTTATGGGAGTGTAACTAAAGAACTGCTAGCTGTCGCCACATGACACTCTGTATAGGTATAGCACCCACTTCCAAATCCTACTTTAAAAAGTTTAAAGCCAGATTAACAAGCCGATTATGAGATATGATTTTTCAAATATCGTTAAAATTTCCGGCCTAGCCCCGAAATGCCTTTCCGTCCTCCATTTATGGGAGTGTAACTAAAGAACTACTATCCGTCGCCACACGACACTCTGTATAGGTATAGCACCCACTTCCAAATCCTACTTGAAAAAGTTTAAAGCCAGATTAACAAGCCGATTATGAGATATGATTTTTCAAATATCGTTAAAATTTCCGGCCTAGCCCCGAAATGCCTTTCCGTCCTCCATTTATGGGAGTGTAACTAAAGAACTACTATCCGTCGCCACATGACACTCTGTATAGGTATAGCACCCACTTCCAAATACTACTTGAAAATGTTTAAAGCCAGATTAACTAGCCGAACATAAGATATGATTTTTCAAATATCGTTAAAATTTCCAGCCTCGCACCGAAATGCCTATCCGTCCTAAATTTAAGGGCTGTAACTAGAGAATTAGTATCCGTCGCCACATGACACTCTGTATAGGTATAGCACCCACCTCCAAATCCTACTTGAAAAAGTTTAAAGCCAGATTAACAAGCCGATTATGAGATATGTATTTTCAAATATCGTTAAAATTTCCGGCCTAGCCCCGAAATGCCTTTCCGTCCTCCATTTATGGGAGTGTAACTAAAGAACTGCTAGCTGTCGCCACATGACACTCTGTATAGGTATAGCACCCACTTCCAAATACTACTTGAAAAAGTTCAAAGCCAGATTAACGAGCCGATTATGAGATATGATTTTTCAAATATCGTTAAAATTTCCGGCCTAGCCCCGAAATGCCTTTCCGTCCTCCTTTTATGGGAGTGTAACTAAAGAACTGCTAGCTGTCGCCACATGACACTCTGTATAGGTATAGCACCCACTTCCATATACTACTTGAAAAAGTTTAAAGCCAGATTAACGAGCCGATTATGAGATATGATTTTTCAAATATCGTTAAAATTTCCGGCCTAGCCCCGAAATGCCTTTCCGTCCTCCATATATGGGAGTGTAACTAAAGAACTGCTAGCTGTCGCCACATGACACTCTGTATAGGTATAGCACCCACTTCCAAATACTACTTGAAAAAGTTTAAAGTCAGATTAACGAGCCGATTATGAGATATGATTTTTCAAATATCGTTAAAATTTCCGGCCTTGCCCCGAAATGCCTTTCCGTCCTCCATTTATGGGAGTGTAACTAAAGAACTACTATCCGTCGCCACATGACACACTGTATAGGTATAGCACCCACTTCCAAATACTACTTGAAAATGTTTAAAGCTAGATTAACTAGCCGATTATAAGATATGATTTTTCAAATATCGTTAAAATTTCCAGCCTTGCCCCGAAATGCCTATCCGTCCTAAATTTAAGGGCTGTAACTAGAGAATTAGTATCCGTCGCCACATGACACTCTGTATAGGTATAGCACCCACCTCCAAATCCTACTTGAAAAAGTTTAAAGCCAGATTAACAAGCCGATTATGAGATATGTATTTTCAAATATCGTTAAAATTTCCGGCCTAGCCCCGAAATGCCTTTCCGTCCTCCATTTATGGGAGTGTAACTAAAGAACTACTATCCGTCGCCACATGACACTCCGTATAGGTATAGCACCCACATCCAACTACTACTTGAAAAAGTTTAAAGCCAGATTAACGAGCCGATTATGAGATATGATTTTTCAAATATCGTTAATGTTTCCGGCCTAGCCCCGAAATGCCTTTCCGTCCTCCTTTTATGGGAGTGTAACTAAAGAACTGCTAGCTGTCGCCACATGACACTCTGTATAGGTATAGCACCCACTTCCAAATACTACTTGAAAAAGTTTAAAGCCAGATTAACGAGCCGATTATGAGATATGATTTTTCAAATATCGTTAAAATTTCCGGCCTAGCCCCGAAATGCCTTTCCGTCCTCCATATATGGGGGTGTAACTAAAGAACTGCTAGCTGTCGCCACATGACACTCTGTATAGGTATAGCACCCACTTCCAAATACTACTTGAAAAAGTTTAAAGTCAGATTAACGAGCCGATTATGAGATATGATTTTTCAAATATCGTTAAAATTTCCGGCCTTGCCCCGAAATGCCTTTCCGTCCTCCATTTATGGGAGTGTAACTAAAGAACTACTATCCGTCGCCACATGACACTCTGTATAGGTGTAGCACCCACTTCCAAATACTACTTGAAAAAGTTTAAAGCCAGATTAAAGAGCCGATTATGAGATATGATTTTTCAAATATCGTTAAAATTTCCGGCGTTGCCCCGAAATGCCTTTCCATCCTGCATTTATGGGAGTGTAACTAAAGAACTGCCCGCTGTCGTCACATGACACACTGTAAAGGTATAGCACCCACTTCCAAATACTACTTGAAAAAGTTTGATAAACGAGCCGATTATGAGATATGATTTTTCAAATATCGTTAAAATTTCCGGCCTAGCCCCGAAATGCCTTTCCGTCCTCCTTTTATGGGAGTGTAACTAAAGAACTGCTAGCCGTCGCCACATGACACTCTGTATAGGTATAGCACCCACTTCCAAATACTACTTGAAAAGTTTAAAGCCAGATTAACAAGCCGATTATGAGATATGATTTTTCAAATATCGTTAAAATTTCCGGCCTAGCCCCGAAATGCCTTTCCGTCCTCCATTTATGGGAGTGTAACTAAAGAACTACTATCCGTCGCCACATGAAACTCTGTATAGGTATAGCACCCACTTCCAAATACTACTTGAAAATGTTTAAAGCCAGATTAACTAGCCGATTATAAGATATGATTTTTCAAATATCGTTAAAATTTCCAGCCTCGCCCCGAAATGCCTATCCGTCCTAAATTTAAGGGCTGTAACTAGAGAATTAGTATCCGTCGCCACATGACACTCTGTATAGGTATAGCACCCACTTCCAAATTCTACTTGAAAAAGTTTATAGCCAAATTAACGAGCCGATTATGAGATATGATTTTTCAAATATCGTTAAAATTTCCGGCCTAGCCCCGAAATACCTTTCCGTCCTCCATTTATGGGAATGTAACTAAAGAATTGCTAGCTGTCGCCACATGACACTCTGTATAGGTATAGTACCCACTTCCAAATACTACTTGAAAAAGTTTAAAGCCAGATTAACGAGCCGATTATGAGATATGATTTTTCAAATATCGTTAAAATTTCCGGCCTAGCCCCGAAATGCCTTTCCGTCCTCCATTTATGGGAGTGTAACTAAAGAACTGCTAGCTGTCGGCACATGACACTCTGTATAGGTATAGCACCCACTTCCAAATACTACTTGAAAGTGTTTAAAGCCAGATTAACGAGCCGATTATCAGATATGATGTTTCAAATATCGTTAAAATTTCCAGCCTCGCCCCGAAATGCCTATCCGTCCTAAACTTAACGGCTGTAACTAAAGACCTACTATCCGTCGCCACATGACACTCTGTATAGGTATAGCACCAATTTCCAAATACTACTTGAAAAAGTTTAAAGCCAGATTAAAGAGCCGATTATGAGATATGATTTTTCAAATATCGTTAAAATTTCCGGCCTAGCCCCGAAATGCCTTTCCGTCCTCCATTTATGGGAGTGTAACTAAAGAACTGCTAGCTGTCGCCACATGACACTCTGTATAGGTATAGCACCCACTTCCAAATACTACTTGAAAAAGTTTAAAGCCAGATTAACGAGCCGATTATGAGATATGATTTTTCAAATATCGTTAAAATTTCCGGCCTAGCCCCGAAATGCCTTTCCGTCCTCCATTTATGGGAGTGTAACAAAAGAACTACTATCCGTCGCCACTTGACACTCTGTATAGGTATAGCACCCACTTCCAAATACTACTTGAAAAAGTTTAAAGCCAGATTAACGAGCCGATTATGAGATTTGATTTTTCAAATATCGTTAAAATTTCCGGCCTAGCCCCGAAATGCCTTTCCGTCCTCCATTTATGGGAGTGTAACTAAAGAACTGCTAGCTGTCGCCACATGACACTCTGTATAGGTATAGCACCCACTTCCAAATACAACTTGAAAAAGTTTAAAGCCAGATTAACGAGCCGATTATGATATATGATTTTTTAAATATCGTTAAGATTTCCGGCCTAGCCCCGAAATGCCTTTCCGTCCTCCATTTATGGGAGTGTAACTAAAGAACTGCTAGCTGTCGCCACATGACACTCTGTATAGGTATAGCGCCCACTTCCAAATACTACTTGAAAAAGTTTAAAGCCAGATTAACGAGCCGATTATGAGATATGATTTTTCAAATATCGTTAAAATTTCCGGCCTAGCCCCGAAATGCCTTTCCGTCCTCCATTTATGGGAGTGTAACTAAAGAACTGCTAGCTGTCGCTACATGACACTCTGTATAGGTATAGCACCCACTTCCAAATACTACTTGAAAAAGTTTAAAGCCAGATTAACGAGCCGATTATCAGATATGATTTTTCAAATATCGTTAAAATTTCCGGCCTAGCCCCGAAATGCCTTTCCGTCCTCCATTTATGGGAGTGTAACAAAAGAACTACTATCCGTCGCCACTTTACACTATGTATAGGTATAGCACCCACTTCCAAATACTACTTGAAAAAGTTTAAAGCCAGATTAACGAGCCGATTATGTGATATGATTTTTCAAATATCGTTAAAATTTCCGGCCTAGCCCCGAAATGCCTTTCCGTCGTCCATTTATGGGAGTGTAACTAAAGAACTGCTAGCTGTCGCCACATGACACTCTGTATAGGTATAGCACCCTCTTCCAAATACTACTTGAAACAGTTTAAAGCCAGATTAACGAGCCGATTATGAGATATGATTTTTCAAATATCGTTAAAATTTCCGGCCTAGCCCCGAAATGCCTTTCCGTCCTCCTTTTATGGGAGTGTAACTAAAGAACTGCTAGCTGTCGCCACATGACACTGTGTATAGGTATAGCACCCACTTCCAAATACTACTTGAAATAGTTTAAAGTCAGATTAACGAGCCGATTATGAGATATGATTTTTCAAATATCGTTAAAATATCCTTCCTTGCCCCGAAATGCCTTTCCGTCCTCCATTTATGGGAGTGTAACTAAAGAACTACTATCCGTCGCCACATGACACTCTGTATAGGTGTAGCACCCACTTCCAAATACTACTTGAAAAAGTTTAAAGCCAGATTAAAGAGCCGATTATGAGATATGATTTTTCAAATATCGTTAAAATTTCCGGCCTAGCCCCGAAATGCCTTTCCGGCCTCCATTTATGGGAGTGTAACTAAAGAACTGCTAGCCGTCGCCACATGACACTCTGTATAGGTATAGCGCCCACTTCCAAATCCTACTTGAAAAAGTTTAAAGCCAGATTAACAAGCCGATTATGAGATATGATTTTTCAAATATCGTTAAAATTTCCGGCCTAGCCCTGAAATGCCTTTCCGTCCTCCATTTATGGAAGTGTAACTAAAGAACTACTATCCGTCGCCACATGACACTCTGTATAGGTATAGCACCCACTTCCAAATACTACTTGAAAATGTTTAAAGCCAGATTAACTAGCCGATTATAAGATATGATTTTTCAAATATCGTTAAAATTTCCAGCCTCGCTCCGAAATGCCTATCCGTCCTAAATTTAAGGGCTGTAACTAGAGAATTAGTATCCGTCGCCACATGACACTCTGTATAGGTATAGCACCCACCTCCAAATCCTACTTGAAAAAGTTTAAAGCCAGATTAACAAGCCGATTATGAGATATGTATTTTCAAATATCGTTAAAATTTCCGGCCTAGCCCCGAAATGCCTTTCCGTCCTCCATTTTTGGGGGTGTAACTAAAGAACTACTATCCGTCGCCACATGACACTCCGTATAGGTATAGCACCCACATCCAACTACTACCTTTAAAAGTTTAAAGCCAGATTAACGAGCCGATTATGAGATATGATTTTTCAAATATCGTTAAAATTTCCGGCCTAGCCCCGAAATGCCTTTCCGTCCTCCTTTTATGGGAGTGTAACTAAAGAACTGCTAGCTGTCGCCACATGACACTCTGTATAGGTATAGCACCCACTTCCAAATACTACTTGAAAAAGTTTAAAGCCAGATTAACGAGCCGATTATGAGATATGATTTTTCAAATATCGTTAAAATTTCCGGCCTAGCCCCGAAATGCCTTTCCGTCCTCCATATATGGGAGTGTAACTAAAGAACTGCTAGCTGTCGCCACATGACACTCTGTATAGGTATAGCACCCACTTCCAAATACTACTTGAAAAAGTTTAAAGTCAGATTAACGTGCCGATTATGAGATATGATTTTTCAAATATCGTTAAAATTTCCGGCCTTGCCCCGAAATGCCTTTCCGTCCTCCATTTATGGGAGTGTAACTAAAGAACTACTATCCGTCGCCACATGACACTCTGTATAGGTGTAGCACCCACTTCCAAATACTACTTGAAAAAGTTTAAAGCCAGATTAAAGAGCCGATTATGAGATATGATTTTTCAAATATCGTTAAAATTTCCGGCCTAGCCCCGAAATGCCTTTCCGGCCTCCATTTATGGGAGTGTAACTAAAGAACTGCTAGCTGTCGCCACTTGACACTCTGTATAGGTATAGCACCCACTTCCAAATACTACTTGAAAAAGTTTAAAGCCAGATTAACGAGCCGATTATGAGATATGATTTTTCAAATATCGTTAAAATTTCCGGCCTAGCCCCGAAATGCCTTTCCGTCCTCCATTTATGGGAGTGTAACTAAAGAACTGCTAGCTGTCGCTACATGACACTCTGTATAGGTATAGCACCCACTTCCAAATACTACTTGAAAAAGTTTAAAGCCAGATTAACGAGCCGATTATAAGATATGATTTTTCAAATATCGTTAAAATTTCCGGCCTAGCCCAGAAATGCCTTTCCGTCCTCCATTTATGGGAGTGTAACTAAAGAACTGCTAGCTGTCGCCACAGGACACTCTGTATAGGTATAGCACCCACATCTAAATACTACTTAAAAAGTTTAAACCCAGATTAAAGAGCCGATTATGAGATATGATTTTTCAAATATCGTTAAAATTTCCGGCGTTGCCCCGAAATGCCTTTCCATCCTGCATTTATGGGAGTGTAACTAAAGAACTGCCCGCTGTCGTCACATGACACACTGTAAAGGTATAGCACCCACTTCCAAATACTACTTGAAAAAGTTTGAAGCCAGATTAACGAGCCGATTATGAGATATGATTTTTCAAATATCCTTAAAATTTCCGGCCTAGCCCCGAAATGCCTTTCCGTCCTCCTTTTATGGGAGTGTAACTAAAGAACTGCTAGCCGTCGCCACATGACACTCTGTATAGGTATAGCACCCACTTCCAAATCCTACTTGAAAAAGTTTAAAGCCAGATTAACAAGCCGATTATGAGATATGATTTTTCAAATATCGTTAAAATTTCCGGCCTAGCCCCGAAATGGCTTTCCGTCCTCCATTTATGGGAGTGTAACTAAAGAACTACTATCCGTCGCCACATGACACTCTGTATAGGTATAGCACCCACTTCCAAATACTACTTGAAAATGTTTAAAGCCAGATTAACTAGCCGATTATAAGATATGATTTTTCAAATATCGTTAAAATTTCCAGCCTCGCCCCGAAATGCCTATCCGTCCTAAATTTAAGGGCTGTAACTAGAGAATTATTATCCGTCGCCACATGACACTCTGTATAGGTATAGCACCCACTTCCAAATTCTACTTGAAAAAGTTTATAGCCAAATTAACGAGCCGATTATGAGATATGATTTTTCAAATATCGTTAAAATTTCCGGCCTAGCCCCGAAATACCTTTCCGTCCTCCATTTATGGGAGTGTAACTAAAGAATTGCTAGCTGTCACCACATGACACTCTGTATAGGTATAGCACCCACTTCCAAATACTACTTGAAAAAGTTTAAAGCCAGATTAACGAGCCGATTATGAGATATGATTTTTCAAATATCGTTAAAATTTCCTGCCTAGCCCCGAAATGCCTTTCCGTCCTCCAGTTATGGGAGTGTAACTAAAGAACTGCTAGCTGTCGGCACATGACACTCTGTATAGGTATAGCACCCACTTCCAAATACTACTTGAAAGTGTTTAACGCCAGATTAACGAGCCGATTATCAGATATGATGTTTCAAATATCGTTAAAATTTCCAGCCTCGCCCCGAAATGCCTATCCGTCCTAAACGTAACGGCTGTAACTAAAGACCTACTATCCGTCGCCACATGACACTCTGTATAGGTATAGCACCAACTTCCAAATACTACTTGAAAAAGTTTAAAGCCAGATTAACGAGCCGATTATGAGATATGATTTTTCAAATATCGTTAAAATTTCCGGCCTAGCCCCGAAATGCCTTTCCGTCCTCCATTTATGGGAGTGTAACAAAAGAACTACTATCCGTCGCCACTTGACACTCTGTATAGGTATAGCACCCACTTCCAAATACTACTTGAAAAAGTTTAAAGCCAGATTAACGAGCCGATTATGAGATATGATTTTTCAAATATCGTTAAAATTTCCGGCCTAGCCCCGAAATGCCTTTCCGTCCTCCATTTATGGTAGTGTAACTAAAGAACTGCTAGCTGTCGCCACATGACACTCTGTATAGGTATAGCACCCACTTCCAAATACTACTTGAAAAAGTTTAAAGCCAGATTAACGAGCCGATTATGAGATATGATTTTTTAAATATCGTTAAGATTTCCGGCCTAGCCCCGAAATGCCTTTCCGTCCTCCATTTATGGGAGTGTAACTAAAGAACTGCTAGCTCTCGCCACATGACACTCTGTATAGGTATAGCACCCACTTCCAAATACTACTTGAAAAAGTTTAAAGCCAGATTAACGAGCCGATTATGAGATATGATTTTTTAAATATCGTTAAAATTTCCGGCCTAGCCCCGAAATGCCTTTCCGTCCTCCATTTATGGGAGTGTAACTAAAGAACTGCTAGCTGTCGCCACATGACACTCTGTAAAGGTATAGCACCCACTTCCAAATACAACTTGAAAAAGTTTAAAGCCAGATTAACGAGCCGATTATGAGATATGATTTTTCAAATATCGTTAAAATTTCCGGCCTAGCCCCGAAATGCCTTTCCGTCCTCCATTTATGGGAGTGTAACAAAAGAACTACTATCCGTCGCCACTTGACACTCTGTATAGGTATAGCACCCACTTCCAAATACTACTTGAAAAAGTTTAAAGCCAGATTAACGAGCCGATTATAAGATATAATTTTTCAAATATCGTTAAAATTTCCGGCCTAGCCCCGAAATGCCTTTCCGTCCTCCATTTATGGGAGTGTAACTAATGAACTGCTAGCTGTCGCTACATGACACTCTGTATAGGTATAGCACCCACTTCCAAATACTAATTGAAAAAGTTTAAAGCCAGATTAACGAGCCGATTATGAGATATGATTTTTCAAATATCGTTAAAATTTCCGGCCTAGCCCCGAAATGCCTTTCCGTCCTCCATTTATGGGAGTGTAACTAAAGAACTGCTAGCTGTCGCCACATGACACTCTGTATAGGTATAGCACCCTCTTCCAAATACTACTTGAAACAGTTTAAAGCCAGATTAACGAGCCGATTATGAGATATGATTTTTCAAATATCGTTAAAATTTCCGGCCTAGCCCCGAAATGCCTTTCCGTCCTCCTTTTATGGGAGTGTAACTAAAGAACTGCTAGCTGTCGCCACATGACACTCTGTATAGGTATAGCACCCACTTCCAAATACTACTTGAAAAAGTTTAAATTCAGATTAACGAGCCGATTATGAGATATGATTTTTCAAATATCGTTAAAATTTCCGGCCTAGCCCCGAAATGCCTTTCCGTCCTCCATTTATGGGAGTGTAACTAAAGAACTACTATCCGTCGCCACATGACACTCTGTATAGGTGTAGCACCCACTTCCAAATACTACTTGAAAAAGTTTAAAGCCAGATTAAAGAGCCGATTATGAGATATGATTTTTCAAATATCGTTAAAATTTCCGGCCTAGCCCCGAAATGCCTTTCCGGCCTCCATTTATGGGAGTGTAACTAAAGAACTGCTAGCCGTCGCCACATGACACTCTGTATAGGTATAGCACCCACTTCCAAATCCTACTTAAAAAAGTTTAAAGCCAGATTAACAAGCCGATTATGAGATATGATTTTTCAAATATCGTTAAAATTTCCGGCCTAGCCCTGAAATGCCTTTCCGTCCTCCATTTATGGGAGTGTAACTAAAGAACTGCTAGCTGTCGCCACATGACACTCTGTATAGGTATAGCACCCACTTCCAAATCCTACTTAAAAAAGTTTAAAGCCAGATTAACAAGCCGATTATGAGATATGTATTTTCAAATATCGTTAAAATTTCCGGCCTAGCCCCGAAATGCCTTTCCGTCCTCCATTTATGGGAGTGTAACTAAAGAACTACTATCCGTCGCCACATGACACTCCGTATAGGTATAGCACCCACATCCAACTACTACTTGTAAAAGTTTAAAGCCAGATTAACGAGCCGATTATGAGATATGATTTTTCAAATATCGTTAAAATTTCCGGCCTAGCCCCGAAATGCCTTTCCGTCCTCCATTTATGGGAGTGTAACTAAAGAACTACTATCCGTCGCCACATGACACTCTGTATAGGTATAGCACCTACTTCCAAATACTACTTGAAAATGTTTAAAGCCAGATTAACTAGCCGATTATCAGATATGATTATTCAAATATCGTTAAAATTTCCAGCCTCGCCCCGAAATGCCTATCCGTCCTAAATTTAAGGGCTGTAGCTAGAGAATTCGTTTCCGTCGCCACATGACACTCTGTATAGGTATAGCACCCACTTCCAAATACTACTTGAAAATGTTTAAAGCCAGATTAACGAGCCGATTATGAGATATGATTTTTCAAATATCGTTAATATTTCCGGCCTAGCCCCGAAATGCCTTTCCGTCCTCCTTTTATGGGAGTGTAACTAAAGAACTGCTAGCTGTCGCCACATGACACTCTGTATAGGTATAGCACCCACTTCCAAATACTACTTGAAAAAGTTTAAAGCCAGATTAACGAGCCGATTATGAGATATGATTTTTCAAATATCGTTAAAATTTCCGGCCTAGCCCAGAAATGCCTTTCCGTCCTCCATTTATGGGAGTGTAACTAAAGAACTACTATCCGTCGCCACATGACACTCTGTATAGGTGTAGCACCCACTTCCAAATACTACTTGAAAAAGTTTAAAGCCAGATTAAAGAGCCGATTATGAGATATGATTTTTCAAATATCGTTAAAATTTCCGGCCTAGCCGCGAAATGCCTTTCCGTCCTCCATTTATGGGAGTGTAACTAAAGAACTGCCCGCTGTCGCCACATGACACACTGTATAGGTATAGCACCCACTTCCAAATACTACTTGAAAAAGTTTAAAGCCAGATTAACGAGCCGATTATGAGATATGATTTTTCAAATATCGTTAAAATTTCCGGCCTTGCCCCGAAATGCCTTTCCGTCCTCCATTTATGGGAGTGTAACTAAAGAACTGCTAGCTGTCGCTACATGACACTCTGTATAAGTATAGCACCCACTTCCAAATACTACTTGAAAAAGTTTAAAGCCAGATTAACGAGCCGATTATGAGATATGATTTTTCAAATATCGTTAAAATTTCCGGCCTAGCCCAGAAATGCCTTTCCGTCCTCCATTTATGGGAGTGTAACTAAAGAACTGCTAGCTGTCGCCACATGACACTCTGTATAGGTATAGCACCCACTTCTAAATACTACTTGAAAAAGTTTAAACCCAGATTAACGAGCCGATTATGAGATATGATTTTTCAAATATCGTTAAAATTTCCGGCCTTGCCCCGAAATGCCTTTCCATCCAGCATTTATGGGAGTGTAACTAAAGAACTGCCCGCTGTCGTCACATGACACACTGTAAAGATATAGCACCCACTTCCAAATACTACTTGAAAAAGTTTGAAGCCAGATTAACGAGCCGATTATGAGATATGATTTTTCAAATATCGTTAAAATTTCCGGCCTAGCCCCGAAATGCCTTTCCGTCGTCCATTTATGGGAGTGTAACTAAAGAACTGCTAGCTGTCGCCACATGACACTCTGTATAGGTATAGCACCCACTTCCAAATCCTACTTGAAAAAGTTTAAAGCCAGATTAACAAGCCGATTATGAGATATGATTTTTGAAATATCGTTAAAATTTCCGGCCTAGCCCCGAAATGCCTTTCCGTCCTCCATTTATGGGAGTGTAACTAAAGAACTACTATCCGTCGCCACATGACACTCTGTATAGGTATAGCACCCACTTCCAAATACTACTTGAAAGTGTTTAAAGCCAGATTAACTAGCCGATTATAAGATATGATTTTTCAAATATCGTTAAAATTTCCAGCCTCGCCCCGAAATGCCTATCCGTCCTAAATTTAAGGGCTGTAGCTAGAGAATTAGTATCCGTCGCCACATGACACTCTGTATAGGTATAGCACCCACTTCCAAATTCTACTTGAAAAAGTTTATAGCCAAATTAACGAGCCGATTATGAGATATGATTTTTCAAATATCGTTAAAATTTCCGGCCTAGCCCCGAAATACCTTTCCGTCCTCCATTTATGGGAGTGTAACTAAAGAATTGCTAGCTGTCGCCACATGACACTCTGTTTAGGTATAGCACCCAATTCCAAATACTACTTGAAAAAGTTTAAAGCCAGATTAACGAGCCGATTATGAGATATGATTTTTCAAATATCGTTAAAATTTCCTGCCTAGCCCCGAAATGCCTTTCCGTCCTCCATTTATGGGAGTGTAACTAAAGAACTGCTAGCTGTCGGCACATGACACTCTGTATAGGTATAGCACCCACTTCCAAATACTACTTGAAAGTGTTTAAAGCCAGATTAACGAGCCGATTATCAGATATGATGTTTCAAATATCGTTAAAATTTCCAGCCTCGCCCCGAAATGCCTATCCGTCCTAAACTTAACGGCTGTAACTAAAGACCTACTATCCGTCGCCACATGACACTCTGTATAGGTATAGCCCCAACTTCCAAATACTACTTGAAAAAGTGTAAAGCCAGATTAAAGAGCCGATTATGAGATATGATTTTTCAAATATCGTTAAAATTTCCGGCCTAGCCCCGAAATACCTTTCCGTCCTCCAATTATGGGAGTGTAACTAAAGAACTACTATCCGTCGCCACATGACACACTGTATACGTATAGCACCCACTTTCAAATACTACATGAAAAAGTTTAAAGCCAAATTAACGAGCCGATTATGAGATATGATTTTTCAAATATCGATAAAATTTCTCGCCTAGCTCCTAAATGCCCTTATGTCCTCCATTTATGGGAGTGTAACTAAAGAACTGCTAGCTGTCGCCACATGACACTCTGTATAGGTATAGCACCCACTTCCAAATACTACTTGAAATTGTTTAAAGCCAGATTAACGAGCCGATTATGAGATATGATTTTTCAAATATCGTTAAAATTTCCGGCGTAGGCCCGAAATGCCTTTACGTCCTCCATTTATGGGAGTGTAACTAAAGAACTGCTAGCTGTCGCCACATGACACTCTGTATAGGTATAGCACCCACTTCCAAATACTACTTGAAAAAGTTTAAAGCCAGATTAACGAGCCGATTATGAGATATGATTTTTCAAATATCGTTAAAATTTCCGGCCTAGCCCCGAAATGCCTTTCCGTCGTCCATTTATGGGAGTGTAACTAAAGAACTGCTAGCTGTCGCCACATGACACTCTGTATAGGTATAGCACCCACTTCTAAATACTACTTGAAAAAGTTTAAACCCAGATTAACGAGCCGATTATGAGATATGATTTTTCAAATATCGTTAAAATTTCCGGCCTTGCCCCGAAATGCCTTTCCATCCAGCATTTATGGGAGTGTAACTAAAGAACTGCCCGCTGTCGTCACATGACACACTGTAAAGATATAGCACCCACTTCCAAATACTACTTGAAAAAGTTTGAAGCCAGATTAACGAGCCGATTATGAGATATGATTTTTCAAATATCGTTAAAATTTCCGGCCTAGCCCCGAAATGCCTTTCCGTCGTCCATTTATGGGAGTGTAACTAAAGAACTGCTAGCTGTCGCCACATGACACTCTGTATAGGTATAGCACCCACTTCCAAATCCTACTTGAAAAAGTTTAAAGCCAGATTAACAAGCCGATTATGAGATATGATTTTTGAAATATCGTTAAAATTTCCGGCCTAGCCCCGAAATGCCTTTCCGTCCTCCATTTATGGGAGTGTAACTAAAGAACTACTATCCGTCGCCACATGACACTCTGTATAGGTATAGCACCCACTTCCAAATACTACTTGAAAGTGTTTAAAGCCAGATTAACTAGCCGATTATAAGATATGATTTTTCAAATATCGTTAAAATTTCCAGCCTCGCCCCGAAATGCCTATCCGTCCTAAATTTAAGGGCTGTAGCTAGAGAATTAGTATCCGTCGCCACATGACACTCTGTATAGGTATAGCACCCACTTCCAAATTCTACTTGAAAAAGTTTATAGCCAAATTAACGAGCCGATTATGAGATATGATTTTTCAAATATCGTTAAAATTTCCGGCCTAGCCCCGAAATACCTTTCCGTCCTCCATTTATGGGAGTGTAACTAAAGAATTGCTAGCTGTCGCCACATGACACTCTGTTTAGGTATAGCACCCAATTCCAAATACTACTTGAAAAAGTTTAAAGCCAGATTAACGAGCCGATTATGAGATATGATTTTTCAAATATCGTTAAAATTTCCTGCCTAGCCCCGAAATGCCTTTCCGTCCTCCATTTATGGGAGTGTAACTAAAGAACTGCTAGCTGTCGGCACATGACACTCTGTATAGGTATAGCACCCACTTCCAAATACTACTTGAAAGTGTTTAAAGCCAGATTAACGAGCCGATTATCAGATATGATGTTTCAAATATCGTTAAAATTTCCAGCCTCGCCCCGAAATGCCTATCCGTCCTAAACTTAACGGCTGTAACTAAAGACCTACTATCCGTCGCCACATGACACTCTGTATAGGTATAGCCCCAACTTCCAAATACTACTTGAAAAAGTGTAAAGCCAGATTAAAGAGCCGATTATGAGATATGATTTTTCAAATATCGTTAAAATTTCCGGCCTAGCCCCGAAATACCTTTCCGTCCTCCAATTATGGGAGTGTAACTAAAGAACTACTATCCGTCGCCACATGACACACTGTATACGTATAGCACCCACTTTCAAATACTACATGAAAAAGTTTAAAGCCAAATTAACGAGCCGATTATGAGATATGATTTTTCAAATATCGATAAAATTTCTCGCCTAGCTCCTAAATGCCCTTATGTCCTCCATTTATGGGAGTGTAACTAAAGAACTGCTAGCTGTCGCCACATGACACTCTGTATAGGTATAGCACCCACTTCCAAATACTACTTGAAATTGTTTAAAGCCAGATTAACGAGCCGATTATGAGATATGATTTTTCAAATATCGTTAAAATTTCCGGCGTAGGCCCGAAATGCCTTTACGTCCTCCATTTATGGGAGTGTAACTAAAGAACTGCTAGCTGTCGCCACATGACACTCTGTATAGGTATAGCACCCACTTCCAAATACTACTTGAAAAAGTTTAAAGCCAGATTAACGAGCCGATTATGAGATATGATTTTTCAAATATCGTTAAAATTTCCGGCCTAGCCCCGAAATGCCTTTCCGTCCTCCATTTATGGGAGTGTAACAAAAGAACTACTATTCGTCGCCACATGACACTCTGTATAGGTATAGCACCCACTTCCAAATACTACTTGAAAAAGTTTAAAGCCAGATTAACGAGCCGATTATTAGATAAGATTTTTCAAATATCGTTAAGATTTCCGGCCTAGCCCCGAAATGCCTTTCCGTCCTCCATTTATGGGAGTGTAACTAAAGAACTGCTAGCTGTCGCCACATGACACTCTGTATAGGTAAAGCACCCACCTCCAAATACAACTTGAAAAAGTTTAAAGCCAGATTAACGAGCCGATTATGAGATATGTATATTTTAAATATCGTTAAGATTTCCGGCCTAGCCCCGAAATGCCTTTCCGTCCTCCATTTATGGGAGTGTAACTAAAGAACTGCTAGCTGTCGCCAAATGACACTCTGTATAGGTATAGCACCCACTTCCAAATACTACTTGAAAAAGTTTAAAGCCAGATTAACGAGCCGATTATGAGATATGATTTTTCAAATATCGTTAAAATTTCCGGCCTAGCCCCGAAATGCCTTTCCGTCCTCCATTTATGGGAGTGTAACTAAAGAACTGCTAGCTCTCGCCACATGACACTCTGTATAGGTATAGCACCCACTTCCAAATACTACTTGAAAATGTTTAAAGCCAGATTGACTAGCCGATTATGAGATATGATTTTTCAAATATCGTTAAAATTTCCAGCCTCGCCCCGAAATGCCTTTCCGTCCTCCATTTATGGTAGTGTAACTAAAGAACTGCTAGCTGTCGCCACATGACACTCTGTATAGGTATAGCACCCACTTCCAAATACTACTTGAAAATGTTTAAAGCCAGATTAACGAGCCGATTATCAGATATGATGTTTCAAATATCGTTAAAATTTCCAGCCTCGCCCCGAAATGCATATCCGTCCTAAATTTAAGGGCTGTAACTAAAGAACTACTATCCGTCGCAACATGACACTCTGTATAGGTATAGCACCCACTTCCAAATACTACTTGAACAAGTTTAAAGCCAAATTAACGAGCCGATTATGAGATATGATTTTTCAAATATCGTTAAAATTTCCGGCCTAGCCCCGAAATGCCTTTCCGTCCTCCATTTATGGGAGTTTAACTAAAGAACTGCTAGCTGTCGCCACATGACACTCTGTATAGGTATAGCACCCACTTCCAAATACTTCTTGAAAATGTTTAAAGCCAGATTAACGAGCCGATTATGAGATATGATTTTTCAAATATCGTTAAAATTTCCGGCCTAGCCCCGAAAAGCTTTTCCGCCCTCCATTTATGGGATTGTAACTAAAGAACTGCTAGCTGTCGCCACATGACACTCTGTATAGGTATAGCACCCACTTCCAAATACTACTTGAAAATGTTTAAAGCCAGATTAACTAGCCGATTATGAGATATGATTTTTCAAATATCGTTAAAATTTCCGCCCTAGCCCCGAAATGCCTTTCCGTCCTCCATTTATGGGAGTGTAACTAAAGAACTGCTAGCTGTCGCCACATGACACTCTGTATAGGTATAGCACCCACTTCCAAATACTACTTGAAAATGTTTAAAGCCAGATTAACTAGCCGATTATGAGATATGATTTTTCAAATATCGTTAAAATTTCCGCCCTAGCCCCGAAAAGCCTTTCCGTCCTCCATTTATGGGAGTGTAACTATAGAACTGCTAGCTGTCGCCACATGACACTTTGTATAGGTATAGCACCCACTTCCCAATACTACTTGAAAATTTTTAAAGCCAGATTAACTAGCCGATTATGAGATATGATTTTTCAAATATCGTTAAAATTTCCTGCCTAGCCCCGAAATGCCTTTCCGTCCTCCATTTATAGGAGTGTAACTAATGAACTGCTAGCTGTCGCCACATGACACTATGTATAGGTATAGCACCCACTTCAAAATACTACTTTAAAGAGTTTAAAGCCAGATTTACGAGCCGATTATGAGATATGATTTTTCAAATATCGTTAAAATTTCCGCCCTAGCCCCGAAATGCCTTTCCGTCCTCCATTTATGGGAGTGTAACTAAAGAACTGCTAGCTGTCGCCACATGACACTCTGTATATGTATAGCACCCACTTCCAAATACTACTTGAAAATGTTTAAAGCCAGATTAACGAGCCGATTATGAGATATGATTTTTCAAATACCGTTAAAGTTTTCAGCCTCGCCCCGAAATGCCTATCCGTCCTAAATTTAAGGGCTGTAACTAAAGAACTACTATCCGTCGCCACATGACACTCTGTATAGGTATAGCACCCACTTCCAAATACTACTTGAAAATGTTTAAAGCCAGATTAACTAGCCGATTATGAGATATGATTTTTCAAATATCGTTAAAATTTCCGGCCTAGCCCCGAAAAGCCTTTCCGTCCTCCATTTATGGGAGTGTAACTATAGAACTGCTAGCTGTCGCCACATGACACTTTGTATAGGTATAGCACCCACTTCCCAATACTACTTGAAAATTTTTAAAGCCAGATTAACTAGCCGATTATGATATATGATTTTTCAAATATCGTTAAAATTTCCGCCCTAGCCCCGAAATGCCTTTCCGTCCTCCATTAATGGGAGTGTAACTAAAGAACTGCTAGCTGTCGCCACATGACACTCTGTATAGGTATAGCACCCACTTCCAAATACTACTTGAAAAAGTCTAAAGCCAGATTAACGAGCCGATTATAAGATATGATTTTTCAAATATCGTTAAAATTTCCTGTCTAGCCCCGAAATGCCTTTCCGTCCTCCATTTATGGGAGTGTAACTAAAGAACTGCTAGGTGTCGCCACATGACACTCTGTTTAGGTATAGCACCCACTTCCAAATACTTCTTGAAAATGTTTAAAGCCAGATTAACGAGCCGATTATGAGATATGATTTTGCGAATATCGTTAAAATTTCCAGCCTCGCCCCGAAATGCCTATTAGTCCTAAATTTAAGGGCTGTAACTAAAGAACTACTATCCGTCGCCACATGACACTCTGTATAGGTATAGCACCCACTCCCAAATACTAGTTGAAAAAGTTTAAAGCCAAATTAACGAGCCGATTATGAGATATGATGTTTCAAATATCGTTAAAATTTCCAGCCTCGCCCCGAAATGCATATCCGTCCTAAATTTAAGGGCTGTAACTAAAGAACTACTATCCGTCGCAACATGACACTCTGTATAGGTATAGCACCCACTTCCAAATACTACTTGAAAAAGTTTAAAGCCAAATTAACGAGCCGATTATGAGATATGATTTTTCAAATATCGTTAAAATTTCCGGCCTAGCCCCGAAATGCCTTTCCGTCCTCCATTTATGGGAGTTTAACTAAAGAACTGCTAGCTGTCGCCACATGACACTCTGTTTAGGTATAGCACCCACTTCCAAATACTTCTTGAAAATGTTTAAAGCCAGATTAACGAGCCGATTATGAGATATGATTTTTCAAATATCGTTAAAATTTCCGGCCTAGCCCCGAAAAGCCTTTCCGTCTTCCATTTATGGGATTGTAACTAAAGAACTGCTAGCTGTCGCCACATGACACTCTGTATAGGTATAGCACCCACTTCCAAATACTACTTGAAAATGTTTAAAGCCAGATTAACTAGCCGATTATAAGATATGATTTTTCAAATATCGTTAAAATTTCCGCCCTAGCCCCGAAATGCCTTTCCGTCCTCCATTTATGGGAGTGTAACTAAAGAACTGCTAGCTGTCGCCACATGACACTCTGTATAGGTATAGCACCCATTTCCAAATACTACTTGAAAAAGTTTAAACCAGATTAACGAGCCGATTATGAGATATGATTATTCAAATATCGTTAAAATTTCCTGCCTAGCCCCGAAATGCCTTTCCGTCCTCCATTTATAGGAGTGTAACTAATGAACTGCTAGCTGTCGCCACATGACACTATGTATAGGTATAGCACCCACTTCAAAATACTACTTTAAAGAGTTTAAAGCCAGATTAACGAGCCGATTATGATATATGATTTTTCAAATATCGTTAAAATTTCCGCCCTAGCCCCGAAATGCCTTTCCGTCCTCCATTTATGGGAGTGTAACTAAAGAACTGCTAGCTGTCGCCACATGACACTCTGTATATGTATAGCACCCACTTCCAAATACTACTTGAAAATGTTTAAAGCCAGATTAACGAGCCGATTATGAGATATGATTTTTCAAATACCGTTAAAGTTTTCAGCCTCGCCCCGAAATGCCTATCCGTCCTAAATTTAAGGGCTGTAACTAAAGAACTACTATCCGTCGCCACATGACACTCTGTATAGGTATAGCACCCACTTCCAAATACTACTTGAAAATGTTTAAAGCCAGATTAACTAGCCGATTATGAGATATGATTTTTCAAATATCGTTAAAATTTCCGGCCTAGCCCCGAAAAGCCTTTCCGTCCTCCATTTATGGGAGTGTAACTATAGAACTGCTAGCTGTCGCCACATGACACTTTGTATAGGTATAGCACCCACTTCCCAATACTACTTGAAAATTTTTAAAGCCAGATTAACTAGCCGATTATGAGATATGATTTTTCAAATATCGTTAAAATTTCCGCCCTAGCCCCGAAATGCCTTTCCGTCCTCCATTAATGGGAGTGTAACTAAAGAACTGCTAGCTGTCGCCACATGACACTCTGTATAGGTATAGCACCCACTTCCAAATACTACTTGAAAAAGTCTAAAGCCAGATTAACGAGCCGATTATAAGATATGATTTTTCAAATATCGTTAAAATTTCCTGCCTAGCCCCGAAATACCTTTCCGTCCTCCATTTATGGGAGTGTAACTAAAGAACTGCTAGGTGTCGCCACATGACACTCTGTATAGGTATAGCACCCACTTCCAAAAACTACTTGAAAATTTTTAAAGCCAGATTAACGAGCCGATTATGAGATATGATGTTTCAAATATCGTTAAAATTTCCAGCCTCGCCCCGAAATGCCTATCCGTCCTAAATTTAACGGCTGTACCTAAAGAACTACTATCCGTCGCCACATGACACTCTGTATAGGTAGCACCCACATCCAAATACTATTTGAAAATGTTTAAAGCCAGATTAACGAGCCGATTATGAGATATGATTTTGCGAATATCGTTAAAATTTCCAGCCTCGCCCCGAAATGCCTATTAGTCCTAAATTTAAGGGCTGTAACTAAAGAACTACTATCCGTCGCCACATGACACTCTGTATAGGTATAGCACCCACTCCCAAATACTAGTTGAAATAGTTTAAAGCCAAATTAACGAGCCGATTATGAGATATGATTTTTCAAATATCGTTAAAATTTCCGGCCTAGCCCCGCAATGCCTTTCCGTCCTCCATTTATGGGAGTGTAACTAAAGAACTGCTAGCTGTCGCCACATGACACTCTGTATAGGTATAGCACCCACTTCCAAATACTACTTGAAAATGTTTAAAGCCAGATTAACGAGCCGATTATCAGATATGATTTTTCAAATATCGTTAAAATTTCCGGCCTAGCCCCGAAATGTCTTTCCGGCCTCCATTTATGGGAGTGTAACTAAAGAACTGCTAGCTGTCGCCAAATGGCACTCTGTATAGGTATAGCACCCACTTCCAAATACTACTTGAAAATGTTTAAAGCCAGATTAACTAGCCGATTATGAGATATGATTTTTCAAATATCGTTAAAATTTCCGGCCTAGCCCCGAAATGCCTTTCCGTCCTCCATTTATGGGAGTGTAACTAAAGAACTGCTAGCTGTCGCCACATGACACTCTGTATAGGTATAGCACCCACTTCCAAATACTAGTTGAAAACGTTTAAAGCCAGATTAACGAGCCGATTATGAGATATGATTTTTCACATAACGTTAAAATTTCCGGCCTAGCCCCGAAATGCCTTTCCGTCCTCCATATATGAGAGTGTAACTAAAGAAATACTAGCTGTCGCCACATGACACTCTGTATAGGTATAGCACCCACTTCCAAATACTACTTGATAAAGTTTAAAGCCAGATTAACGAGCCGATTATGAGATATGATTTTTCAAATATCTTTAAAATTTCCGGCCTAGCCCCGAAATGCCTTTCCGTCCTCCATTTATGGGAGAGTAACTAAAGAACTGCTAGCTGTCGGCACATGACACTCTGTATAGGTATAGCACCCACTTCCAAATACTACTTGAAAAAGTTGAAAGCCAGATTAACGAGCCGATTATCAGATATGATTTTTCAAATATCGTTAAAATTTCCGGCCTAGCCCAGAAATGCCTTTCCGTCCTCCATTTATGGGAGTGTAACTAAAGAACTGCTAGGTGTCGCCACATGACACTCTGTATAGGTATAGCACCCACTTCCAAATACTACTTGAAAATGTTTAAAGCCAGATTAACGAGCCGATTATGAGATATGATGTTTCAAATATCGTTAAAATTTCCAGCCTCGCCCCGAAATGCCTATCCGTCCTAAATTTAACGGCTGTACCTAAAGAACTACTATCCGTCGCCACATGACACTCTGTATAGGTAGCACCCACTTCCAAATACTATTTGAAAATGTTTAAAGCCAGATTAACGAGCCGATTATGAGATATGATTTTGCGAATATCGTTAAAATTTCCAGCCTCGCCCCGAAATGCCTATTAGTCCTAAATTTAAGGGCTGTAACTAAAGAACTACTATCCGTCGCCACATGACACTCTGTATAGGTATAGCACAAACTCCCAAATACTACTTGAAACAGCTTAAAGCCAAATTAACGAGCCGATTATGAGATATGATTTTTCAAATATCGTTAAAATTTCCGGCCTAGCCCCGAAATGCCTTTCCGTCCTCCATTTATGGGAGTGTAACTAAAGAACTGCTAGCTGTCGCCACATGACACTCTGTATAGGTATAGCACCCACTTCCAAATACTACTTGAAAATGTTTAAAGCCAGATTAACGAGCCGATTATGAGATATGATTTTTCAAATATCGTTAAAATTTCCGGCCTAGCCCCGAAATGTCTTTCCGTCCTCCATTTATGGGAGTGTAACTAAAGAACTGCTAGCTGTCGCCACATGGCACTCTGTATAGGTATAGCACCCACTTCCAAATACTACTTGAAAATGTTTAAAGCCAGATTAACAAGCCGATTATGAGATATGATTTTTCAAATATCGTTAAAATTTCCGGCCTAGCCGCGAAATGCCTTTCCGTCCTCCATTTATGGGAGTGTAACTAAAGAACTGCTAGCTGTCGCCACATGACACTCTGTATAGGTATAGCACCCACTTCCAAATACTAGTTGAAAACGTTTAAAGCCAGATTAACGATCCGATTATGAGATATGATTTTTCACATATCGTTAAAATTTCCGGCCTAGCCCCGAAATGCCTTTCCGTCCTCCATATATGGGAGTGTAACTAAAGAAATGCTAGCTGTCGCCACATGACACTCTGTATAGGTATAGCACCCACTTCCAAATACTACTTGATAAAGTTTAAAGCCAGATTAACGAGCCGATTATGAGATATGATTTTTCAAATATCGTTAAAATTTCCGGCCTAGCCCCGAAATGCCTTTCCGTCCTCCATTTATGGTAGTGTAACTAAAGAACTGCTAGCTGTCGCCAAATGACACTCTGTATAGGTATAGCACCCAATTCTAAATACTACTTGAAAAAGTTTAAACCCAGATTAACGAGCCGATTATGAGATATGATTTTTCAAATATTGTTAAAATTTCCGGCCTTGCCCCGAAATGCCTTTCCATCCTGCATTTATGGGAGTGTAACTAAAGAACTGCCCGCTGTCGTCACATGACACACTGTAAAGGTATAGCACCCACTTCCAAATACTACTTGAAAAAGTTTGAAGCCAGATTAACGAGCCGATTATGAGATATGATTTTTCAAATATCGTTAAAATTTCCGTCCTGGCCCCGAAATGCCTTTCCGTCCTCCATTTATGGGAGTGTAACTAAAGAACTGCTAGCCGTCGCCACATGACACTCTATATAGGTATAGCACCCACTTCCAAATCCTACTTGTAAAAGTTTAAAGCCAGATTAACTAGCCGATTATAAGATATGATTTTTCAAATATCGTTAAAATATCCAGCCTCGCCCCGAAATGCCTATCCGTCCTAAATTTAAGGGCTGTAACTAGAGAATTAGTATCCGTCGCCACATGACACTCTGTATAGGTATAGCACCCACTTCCAAATACTACTTGAAAAAGTTTATAGCCAAATTAACGAGCCGATTATGAGATATGATTTTTCAAATATCGTTAAAATTTCCGGCCTAGCCCCGAAATACTTTTCCGTCCTCCATTTATGGGAGTGTAACTAAAGAACTGCTAGCAGTCGCCACATGACACTCTGCATAGGTATAGCACCCACTTCCAAATACCACTTGAAAAAGTTTAAAGCCAGGTTAACGAGCCGATTATGAGATATGATTTTTCAAATACCGTTAAAATTTCCTGCCTAGCCCCGAAATGCCTTTCCGTCCTCCATTTATGGGAGTGTAACTAAAGAACTGCTAGCTGTCGGCACATGACACTCTGTATAGGTATAGCACCCACTTCCAAATACTACTTGAAAGTGTTTAAAGCCAGATTAACGAGCCGATTATCAGATATGATGTTTCAAATATCGTTAAAATTTCCCGCCTCGCCCCGAAATGCCTATCCGTCCTAAACGTAACGGCTGTAACTAAAGAACTACTATCCATCGCCACATGACACTCTGTATAGGTATAGCACCAACTTCCAAATACTACTTGAAAAAGTTTAAAGCCAGATTAACGAGCCGATTCTGAGATATGATTTTTCGAATATCGTTAAAATTTCCAGCCTCGCCCCGAAATGCCTATCCGTCCTAAATTTAAGGGCTGTAACTAAAGAACTACTATCCGTCGCCACATGACACACTGTATAGGTATAGCACCCACTTTCAAATACTACTTCAAAAAGTTTAAAGCCAGATTAACGAGCCGATTATGAGATATGATTTTTCAAATATCGTTAAAATTTCCGGCCTAGCCCCGAAATGCCTTTCCATCCTCCATTTATGGTAGTGTAACTAAAGTACTGCTAGCTGTCGCCACATGACACTCTGTATAGGTATAGCACCCACTTCTAAATATTACTTGAAAAAGTTTAAACCCAGATTAACGAGCCGATTATGAGATATGATTTTTCAAATATCCTTAAAATTTCCGGCCTTGCCCCGAAATGCCTTTCCATCCTGCATTTATGGGAGTGTAACTAAAGAACTGCCCGCTGTCGTCACATGACACACTGTAAAGGTATGGCACCCACTTCCAAATACTACTTGAAAAAGTTTGAAGCCAGATTAACGAGCCGATTATGAGCTATGATTTTTCAAATATCGTTAAAATTTCCGTCCTAGCCCCGAAATGCCTTTCCGTCCTCCATTTATGGGAGTGTAACTAAAGAACTGCTAGCCGTCGCCACATGACACTCTGTATAGGTATAGCACCCACTTCCAAATCCTACTTGAAATAGTTTAAAGCCAGATTAACTAGCCGATTATAAGATATGATTTTTCAAATATCGTTAAAATTTCCAGCCTCGCCCCAAAATGCCTATCCGTCCTAAATTTAAGGGCTGTAACTAGAGAATTAGTATCCGTCGCCACATGACACTCTGTATAGGTATAGCACCCACTTCCAAATACTACTTGAAAAAGTTTATAGCCAAATTAACAAGCCGATTATGAGATATGATTTTTCAAATATCGTTAAAATTTCCGGCCTAGCCCCGAAATACCTTTCCGTCCTCCATTTATGGGAGTGTAACTAAAGAACTGCTAGCTGTCGGCACATGACACTCTGCATAGGTATAGCACCCACTTCCAAATACTACTTGAAAAAGTTTAAAGCCAGGTTAACGAGCCGATTATGAGATATGATTTTTCAAATACCGTTAAAATTTCCTGCCTAGCCCCGAAATGCCTTTCCGTCCTCCATTTATGGGAGTGTAACTAAAGAACTGTTAGCTGTCGGCACATGACACTCTGTATAGGTATAGCACCCACTTCCAAATACTACTTGAAAGTGTTTAAAGCCAGATTAAAGAGCCGATTATGAGATATGATTTTTCAAATATCGTTAAAATTTCCAGCCTCGCCCCGAAATGCCTATCCGTCCTAAACTTAACTGCTGTAACTAAAGAACTACTATCCGTCGCCACATGACACTCTGTATAGGTATAGCACCCACTTCCAAATACTACTTGAAAAAGTTTAATGCCAGATTAACGAGCCGATTATGAGATATGATTTTTCGAATATCGTTAAAATTTCCAGCCTCGCCCCGAAATGCCTATCCGTCCTAAATTTAAGGGCTGTAACTAAAGAACTACTATCCGTCGCCACATGACACACTGTATAGGTATAGCACCCACTTCCAAATACTACTTGAAAATGTTTAAAGCCAGATTAACGAACCGATTATGAGATATGATTTTTCAAATATCGTTAAAATTTCCGGCCTAGCCCCGAAATGCCTTTCCGTCCTCCATTTATGGGAGTGTAACTAAAGAATTGCTAGCTGTCGCCACATGACACTCTGTATAGGTATAGCACCCACTTCCAAATACTACTTGAAAAAGTTTAAAGCCAGATTAACGAGCCGATTATGAGATATGATTTTTCAAATATCGTTAAAATTTCCGGCCTAGCCCCGAAATGCCTTTCCGTCCTCCATTTATGGGAGTGTAACTAAAGAACTGCTAGCTGTCGCCACATGACACTCTGTAAAGGTATAGCACCCACTTCAAAATACAACTTGAAAAAGTTTAAAGCCAGATTAACGAGCCGATTATGAGATATGATTTTTTAAATATCGTTAAGATTTCCGGCCTAGCCCCGAAATGCCTTTCCGTCCTCCATTTATGGGAGTGTAACTAAAGAACTGCTAGCTGTCGCCACATGACACTCTGTATAGGTATAGCACCCACTTCCAAATACTACTTGAAAAAGTTTAAAGCCAGATTAACGAGCCGATTATGAGATATGATTTTTCAAATATCGTTAAAATTTCCGGCCTAGCCCCGAAATGCCTTTCCGTCCTCCATTTATGGGAGTGTAACTAAAGAACTGCTAGCTGTCGCCAAATGACACTCTGTATAGGTATAGCTTCCACTTCCAAATACTACTTGAAAAAGTTTAAAGCCAGATTAACGAACCGATTATGAGATATGATTTTTCAAATATCGTTAAAATTTCCGGCCTAGCCCCGAAATGCCTTTCCGTCCTCCATTTATGGGAGTGTAACAAAAGAACTACTATCCGTCGCCACTTTACACTCTGTATAGGTATAGCACCCACTTCCAAATACTACTTGAAAAAGTTTAAAGCCAGATTAACGAGCCGATTATGAGATATGATTTTTCAAATATCGTTAAAATTTCCGGCCTACCCCCGAAATGCCTTTCCGTCCTCCATTTATGGGAGTGTAACTAAAGAACTGCTAGCTGTCGCCACATGACACAGTGTATAGGTATAGCACCCTCTTCCAAATACTACTTGAAAAAGTTTAAAGCCAGATTAACGAGCCGATTATGAGATATGATTTTTCAAATATCGTTAAAATTTCCCGCCTAGCCACGAAATGCCTTTCCGTCCTCCATTTATGGGAGTGTATCTAAAGAACTGCTCGCTGTCGCCACATGACACTCTGTATAGGTATAGCACCCACTTCCAAATACTACTTGAAAAAGTTTAAAGCCAGATTAACGAGCCGATTATGAGATATGATTTTTCAAATATCGTTAAAATTTCCGGCATAGCCCCGAAATGCCTTTCCGTCCTCCATTTATGGGAGTGTATCTAAAGAACTGTTAGCTTTCGCTACATGACACTCTGTATAGGTATAGCACCCAATTCCAAATACTACTTGAAAAAGTTTAAAGCCAGATTAACGAGCCGATTAAGAGATATGATTTTTCATATATCGTTAAAATTTCCGGCCTAGCCCAGAAATGCTTTTCCGTCCTCCATTTATGGGAGTGTAACTAAAGAACTGCTAGCTGTCGCCACATGACACTCTGTATAGGTATAGCACCCACTTCCAAATACTACTTGAAAAAGTTTAAAGTCAGATTAACGAGCCGATTATCAGATATGATTTTTCAAATATCGTTAAAATTTCCGGCCTTGCCCCGAAATGCCTTTCCGTCCTCCATTTATGGGAGTGTAACTAAAAAACTGCTAGCTGTCGCCACATGACACTCTGTATAGGAATAGCACCCACTTCCAAATACTAATTGAAAAAGTTTGAAGCCAGATTAACTAGCCGATTATGAGATATGATTTTTCAAATATCGTTAAAATATCCGGCCTAGCACCGAAATGCCTTTCCGTCCACCATTTATGGGAGTGTAACTAAAGAACTGCTAGCTGTCGCCACATGACACTCTGTATAGGTATAGCACCCACTTCCAAATACTACTTGAAAATGTTTAAAGCCAGATTAACTAGCCGATTATGAGATATGATTTTTCAAATATCGTTAAAATTTCCGGCCTAGCCCCGAAATGCCTTTCCGTCCGCCATTTATGGGAGTGTAACTAAAGAACTGCTAAATGTCGCCACATGACACTCAGTATAGGTATAGCACCCACTTCCAAATACTACTTGAAAAAGTTTAAAGCCAGATTAACGAGCCGATTATGAGATATGATTTTTCAAATATCGTTAAAATTTCCGGCATAGCCCCGAAATGCCTTTCCGTCCTCCATTTATGGGAGTGTAACTAAAGAACTACTATCCGTCGCCACATGACACTCCGTATAGGTATAGCACCCACTTCCAAATACTAATTGAAAAAGTTTGAAGCCAGATTAACTAGCCGATTATGAGATATGATTTTTCAAATATCGTTAAAATATCCGGCCTAGCACCGAAATGCCTTTCCGTCCACCATTTATGGGAGTGTAACTAAAGAACTGCTAGCTGTCGCCACATGACACTCTGTATAGGTATAGCACCCACTTCCAAATACTACTTGAAAATGTTTAAAGCCAGATTAACTAGCCGATTATGAGATATGATTTTTCAAATATCGTTATATTTTCCAGCCTCGCCCCGAAATGCCTATCCGTCCTAAATTTAAGGGATGTAACTAGAGAATTACTATCCGTCGCCACATGACACTCTGTATAGGTAGAGCACCAACTTCCAAATACTACTTGAAAAAGTTTAAAGCCAGATTAACGAGCCGATTATGAGATATGATTTTTCAAATATCGTTAAATTTTCCGGCCTAGCCCCGAAATGCCTTTCCGTCCTCCATTTATGGGAGTGTAACTAAAGAACTGCTAGCTGTCGCCACATGACACTCTGTATAGGTATAGGACCCACTTCCAAATACTACTTGAAAAAGTTTAAAGCCAGATTAACGAGCCGATTATGAGATATGATTTTTCAAATATCGTTAAAATTTCCGGCCTAGCCCCGAAATGCCTTTCCGTCCTCCATTTATGGTAGTGTAACTAAAGAACTGCTAGCTGTCGCCACATGACACTCTGTATAGGTATAGCACCCACTTCCAAATACTACTTGAAAATGTTTAAAGCCAGATTAACGAGCCGATTATGAGATATGATGTTTCAAATATCGTTAAAATTTCCAGCCTCGCCCCGAAATGCATATCCGTCCTAAATTTAAGGGCTGTAACTAAAGAACTACTATCCGTCGCCACATGACACTCTGTATAGGTATAGCACCCACTTCCAAATACTACTTGAAAAAGTTTAAAGCCAGTTTAACGAGCCGATTATGAGATATGATTTTTCAAATATCGTTAAAATTTCCGGCCTAGCCCCGAAATGGCTTTCCGTCCTCCATTTATGGGAGTGTAACTAAAGAACTGCTAGCTGTCGCCACATGACACTCTGTATAGGTATAGCACCCACTTCCAAATACTTCTTGAAAATGTTTAAAGCCAGATTAACGAGCCGATTATGTGATATGATTTTTCAAATATCGTTAAAATTTCCGGCCTTGCCCCGAAAAGCCTTTCCGTCCTCCATTTATGGGAGTGTAACTAAAGAACTGCTAGCTGTCGCCACATGACACTCTGTATAGGTATAGCACCCACTTCCAAATACTATTTGAAAAAGTTTAAACCAGATTAACGAGCCGATTATGAGATATGATTATTCAAATATCGTTAAAATGTCCTGCCTAGCCCCGAAATGCCTTTCCGTCCTCCATTTATGGGAGTGTAACTAATGAACTGCTAGCTGTCGCCACGTGACACTATGTATAGGTATAGCACCCACTTCAAAATACTACTTGAAAGAGTTTAAAGCCAGATTAACGAGCCGATTATGAGATATTATTTTTCAAATATCGTTAAAGTTTCCAGCCTCGCCCCGAAATGCCTATCCGTCCTAAATTTAAGGGCTGTAACTAAAGAACTACTATCCGTCGCCACATGACACTCTGTATAGGTATAGCACCCACTTCCAAATACTACTTGAAAATGTTTAAAGCCAGATTAACGAGCCGATTATGAGATATGATTTTTCAAATATCGTTAAAATTTCCGGCCTAGCCCCGAAATGCCTTTCCGTCCTCCATTTATGGGAGTGTAACTAATGAACTGCTAGCTGTCGCCACGTGACACTATGTATAGGTATAGCACCCACTTCAAAATACTACTTGAAAGAGTTTAAAGCCAGATTAACGAGCCGATTATGAGATATGATTTTTCAAATATCGTTAAAGTTTCCAGCCTCGCCCCGAAATGCCTATCCGTCCTAAATTTAAGGGCTGTAACTAAAGAACTACCATCCGTCGCCACATGACACTCTGTATAGGTATAGCACCCACTTTCAAATACTACTTGAAAATGTTTAAAGCCAGATTAACGAGCCGATTATGAGATATGATTTTTCAAATATCGTTAAAATTTCCGGCCTAGCCCCGAAATGCCTTTCCGTCCTCCATTTATGGGAGTGTAACTAAAGAACTGCTAGCTGTCGCCACATGACACTCTGTATATGTATAGCACCCACTTCCAAATACTACTTGAAAATGTTTAAAGCCAGATTAACTAGCCGATTATGAGATATGATTTTTGACATATCGTTAAAATTTCCGGCCTAGCCCCGAAATGCCTTTCCGTCCTCCATATATGGGAGTGTAACTAAAGAACTGCTAGCTGTCGCCACATGACACTCTGTATAGGTATAGCACCCACTTCCAAATACTACTTTAAAAAGTTTAAAGCCAGATTAACGAGCCGATTATGAGATATGGTTTTTCAAATATCGTTAAAATTTCCGGCCTAGCCCCGAAATGCCTTCCCGTCCTCCATTTATGGTAGTGTAACTAAAGAACTGCTAGCTGTCGCCACATGACACTTTGTATAGGTATAGCACCCACGTCCAAATACTACTTGAAAATGTTTAAAGCAGGATTAACGAGCCGATTATGAGATATGATTTTTCAAATATCGTTAAAATTTCCGGCCTAGCCCCGAAATGCCTATCCGTCCTCCATTTATGGGAGTGTAACTAAAGAACTGCTAGCTGTCGCCACAAGACACTCTGTATAGGTATAGCACCCACTTCCAAATACTAGTTGAAAACGTTTAAAGCCAGATTAATGAGCCGATTATGAGATATGATTTTTCACATATCGTTAAAATTTCCGGCCTAGCCCCGAAATGCCTTTCCGTCCTCCATATATGGGAGTGTAACTAAAGAACTGCTAGCTGTCGCCACTTGACACTCTGTATAGGTATAGCACCCACTTCCAAATACTATTTGATAAAGTTTAAAGCCAGATTAACGAGCCGATTATGAGATATGATTTTTCAAATATCGTTAAAATTTCCGGCCTAGCCCCGAAATGCCTTTCCGTCCTCCATTTATGGTAGTGTAACTAAAGATCTGCTAGCTATCGCCACATGACACTCTGTATAGGTATAGCACCCACTTCCAAATACTACTTGAAAACGTTTAAAGCCAGATTAACGAGCCGATTATGAGATATGATGTTTCAAATATCGTTAAAATTTCCAGCCTCGCCCCGAAATGCATATCCGTCCTTAATTTAAGGGCTGTAACTAAAGAACTACTATCCGTCGCCACATGACACTCTGTATAGGTATAGCACCCACTTCCAAATACTACTTGAAAAAGTTTAAAGCCAAATTAACGAGCCGATTATGAGATATGATTTTTCAAATATCGTTAAAATTTCCGGCCTAGCCCCGAAATGCCTTTCCGTCCTCCATTTATGGGAGTGTAACTAAAGAACTGCTAGCTGTCGCCACCTGACACTCTGTATAGGTATAGCACCCACTTCCAAATACTTCTTGAAAATGTTTAAAGCCAGATTAACGAGCCGATTATGAGATATGATTTTTCAAATATCGTTAAAATTTCCGACCTAGCCCCGAAAAGCCTTTCCGTCCTCCATTTATGGGAGTGTAACTAAAGAACTGCTAGCTGTCGCCACATGACAGTCTGTATAGGTATAGCACCCACTTCCAAATACTACTTGAAAATGTTTAAAGCCAGATTAACTAGCCGATTATGAGATATGATTTTTCAAATATCGTTAAAATTTCCGCCCTAGCCCCGAAATGCCTTTCCGTCCTCCATTTATGGGAGTGTAACTAAAGAACTGCTAGCTGTCGCCACATGACACTCTGTATAGGTATAGCACCCACTTCCAAATATTACTCGAAAAAGTTTAAACCAGATTAACGAGCCGATAATGAGATATGATTATTCAAATATCGTTAAAATTTCCTGCCTAGCCCAGAAATTCCTTTCCGTCCTCCATTTATGGGAGTGTAACTAATGAACTGCTAGCTGTCGCCACATGACACTATGTATAGGTATAGCACCCACTTCAAAATACTACTTGAAAGAGTTTAAAGCCAGATTAACGAGCCGATTATGAGATATGATTTTTCAAATATCGTTAAAATTTCCGCCCTAGCCCCGAAATGCCTTTCCGTCCTCCATTTATGGGAGTGTAACTAAAGAACTGCTAGCTGTCGCCACATGACACTCTGTATATGTATAGCACCCACTTCCAAATACTACTTGAAAATGTTTAAAGCCAGATTAACGAGCCGATTATGAGATATGATTTTTCAAATATCGTTAAAGTTTCCAGCCTCGCCCCGAAATGCCTATCCGTCCTAAATTTAAGGGCTGTAACTAAAGAACTACTATCCGTCGCCACATGACACTCTGTATAGGTATAGCACCCACTTCCAAATACTACTTGAAAATGTTTAAAGCCAGATTAACTAGCCGATTATGAGATATGATTTTTCAAATATCGTTAAAATTTCCGGCCTAGCCCCGAAAAGCCTTTCCGTCCTCCATTTATGGGAGTGTAACTAAAGAACTGCTAGGTGTCGCCACATGACACTCTGTATAGGTATAGCACCCACTTCCAAATACTACTTGAAAATGTTTAAAGCCAGATTAACGAGCCGATTATGAGATATGATTTTTCAAATATCGTTAAAATTTCCGGCCTAGCACCGAAAAGCCTTTCCGTCCTCCATTTATGGGAGTGTAACTAAAGAACTGCTAGCTGTCGCCACATGACACTCTGTATAGGTATAGCACCCACTTCCAAGTACTACTTGAAAATGTTTAAAGCCAGATTAACTAGCCGATTATGAGATATGATGTTTCAAATATCGTTAAAATTTCCAGCCTCGCCCCGAAATGCCTATCCGTCCTAAATTTAACGGCTGTAACTAAAGAACTACTATCCGTCGCCACATGACACTCTGTATAGGTATAGCACCCACTTCCAAATACTACTTGAAAATGATGAAAGCCAGTTTAACGAGCCAATTATGAGATATGATTTTTCGAATATCGTTAAAATTTCCAGCCTCGCCCCGAAATGCCTATCCGTCCTAAATTTAAGGGCTGTAACTAAAGAACTACTATCCGTCGCCACATGACACTCTGTATAGGTATAGCACCCACATCCAAATACTATTTGAAAAAGTTTAAAGCCAAATTAGCGAGCCGATTATGAGATATGATTTTTCAAATATCGTTAAAATTTCCGCCCTAGCCCCGAAATGCCTTTCCGTCCTCCATTTATGGGAGTGTAACTAAAGAACTGCTAGGTGTCGCCACATGACACTCTGTATAGGTATAGCACCCACTTCCATATACTACTTGAAAAAGTTTAAAACCAGATTAACGAGCCGATTATGAGATATGATTTTTCAAATATCGTTAAAATTTCCGGCCTAGCCCCGAAATGCCTTTCCGTCCTCCATTTATGTGAATGTAACTAAGAAACTGTTAGCTGTCGCCACATGACACTCTGTATAGGTATAGCACCCACTTCCAAATACTACTTGAAAAATTTTAAAGCCAGATTAACGAGCCGATTATGAGATATGATTTTTCAAATATCGTTAAAATTTCCTGCCTAGCCCCGAAATGCCTTTCCGTCCTCCATTTATGGGAGTGTAACTAAAGAACTGCTAGCTGTCGCCACATGACACTCTGTATAGGTATATCACCCACTTCCAAATACTACTTGAAAATGTTTAAAACCAGATTAACGAGCCGATTATGAGATATGATGATTCAAATATCGTTAAAATTTCCAGACTCGCCCCGAAATGCCTATCCGTCCTAAATTTAACGGCTGTAACTAAGGAACTACTATCTGTCGCCACATGACACTCTGTATAGGTATAGGACCCACTTCCAAATACTACTTGAAAATGATGAAAGCCAGTTTAACGAGCCGATTATGAGATATGATTTTTCGAATATCGTTAAAATTTCCAGCCTCGCCCCGAAATGCATATCCGTCCTTAATTTAAGGGCTGTAACTAAAGAACTGCTAGCTGTCGCCACATGACACTCTGTATAGGTATAGCACCCACTTCCAAATACTTCTTGAAAAAGTTTAAAGCCAGATTAACGAGCCGATTATGAGATATGATTTTTCAAATATCGTTAATATTTCCGGCCTAGCCCCGAAATGCCTTTCCGTCCTCCATTTATGGGAGTGTAACTAAAGAACTGCTAGCTGTCGCCACATGACACTCTGTATAGGTATAGCACCCACTTCCAAATACTACTTGAAAATGTTTAAAGCCAGATTAACTAGCCGATTATGAGATATGATTTTTCAAATATCGTTAAAATTTCCGCCCTAGCCCCGAAATGCCTTTCCGTCCTCCATTTATGGGAGTGTAACTAAAGAACTGCTAGCTGTCGCCACATGACACTCTGTATAGGTATAGCACCCACTTCCAAATATTACTCGAAAAAGTTTAAACCAGATTAACGAGCCGATTATGAGATATGATTATTCAAATATCGTTAAAATTTTCTGCCTAGCCCAGAAATGCCTTTCCGTCCTCCATTTATGGGAGTGTAACTAAAGAACTGCTAGCTGTCGCCACATGACACTCTGTATAGGTATAGCACCCACTTCCATATACTACTTGAAAAAGTTTAAAGCCAGATTAACGAGCCGATTATGAGATATGATTTTTCAAAAATCGTTAAAATTTCCGGCCTAGCCCCGAAATGCCTTTCCGTCCTCCATTTATGTGAATGTAACTAAAGAACTGTTAGCTGTCGCCACATGACACTCTGTATAGGTATAGCACCCACTTCCAAATACTACTTGAAAAATTTTAAAGCCAGATTAACGAGCCGATTATGAGATATGATTTTTCAAATATCGTTAAAATTTCCTGCCTAGCCCCGAAATGCCTTTCCGTCCTCCATTTATGGGAGTGTAATTAAAGAACTGCTAGCTGTCGCCACATGACACTCTGTATAGGTATATCACCCACATCCAAATACTACTTGAAAATGTTTAAAGCCAGATTAACGATCCGATTATGAGATATGATGATTCAACTATCGTTAAAATTTCCAGCCTCGCCCCGAAATGCCTATCCGTCCTAAATTTAACGGCTGTAACTAAGGAACTACTATCTGTCGCCACATGACACTCTGTATAGGTATAGGACCCACTTCCAAATACTACTTGAAAATGATGAAAGCCAGTTTAACGAGCCGATTATGAGATATGATTTTTCGAATATCGTTAAAATATCCAGCCTCGCCCCGAAATGCCTATCCGTCCTAAATTTAAGGTCTGTAACTAAAGAACTACTATCCGTCGCCACATGACACTCTGTATAGGTATAGCACCCACTTCCAAATTCTACTTGAAAATGTTTAAAGCCAGATTAACTAGCCGATTATGAGATATGATTTTTCAAATATCGTTTAAATTTCCGCCCTAGCTCCGAAATGCCTTTCCGTCCTCCATTTATGGGAGTGTAACTAAAGAACTGCTAGCTGTCGCCACATGACACTCTGTATAGGTATAGAACCCACTTCCAAATACTACTTGAAAAAGTTTAAACCAGATTAACGAGCCGATTATGAGATATGATTATTCAAATATCGTTAAAATTTCCGGCCTAGCCCCGAAATGCCTTTCCGTCCTCCATTTATGGGAGTGTAACAAAAGTACTGCTAGCTGTCGCCACATGACACTCTGTATAGGTATAGCACCCACTTCCAAATACTACTTGAAAAAGTTTAAAGCCAGATTAACGAGCCGATTATGAGATATAATTTTTCAAATATCGTTAAAATTTCCGGCCTAGCCCCGAAATGCCTTTCCGTCCTCCATTTATGGGAGTGTAACTAATGAACTGCTATCTGTCGCCACATGACACTCTGAATAGGAATGGCACCCACTTCAAAATACTACTTGAAAAAGTTTAAACCAGATTAACGAGCCGATTATGAGATATGATTATTCAAATATCGTTAAAATTTCCGGCCTAGCTCCGAAATGCCTTTCCGTCCTCCATTTATGGGAGTGTAACTAATGAACTGCTATCTGTCGCCACATGACACTCTGTATAGGTATAGCACCCACTTCCAAATACTACTTGAAAAAGTTTAAAGCCAGATTAACGAGCCGATTATGAGATATGATTTTTCAAATATCGTTAAAATTTCCGGCCTAGCCCCGAAATGCCTTTCCGTCCTCCATTTATGGGAGTGTAACTAAAGAACTGCTAGCTGTCGCCACATGACACTCTGTATAGGTATAGCACCCACTTCCAAATACTACTTGAAAATGTTTAAAGCCAGATTAACTAGCCGATTATGAGATATGATTTTTTAAATATCGTTAAAATTTCCGGCCTAGCCCCGAAATGCCTTTCCGTCCTCCATTTATGGGTGTGTAACTAAAGAACTACTATCCGTCGCCACATGACACTCTGTATAGGTATAGCACCCACTTCCAAATACTACTTGAAAATGTTTAAAGCCAGATTAACGAGCCGATAATGCGGTATGATTTTTCTAATATCGTTAAAATTTCCGGCCTAGCCCCGAAATGCCTTTCCGTCCTCCATTTATGGGAGTGTAACTAAAGAACTACTATCCGTCGCCACATGACACTCTGTATAGGTATAGCACCCACTTCCAAATACTACTTGAAAATGTTTAAAGCCAGATTAACTAGCCGATTATGAGATATGATTTTTTAAATATCGTTAAAATTTCCGCCCTAGCCCCGAAATGCCTTTCCGTCCTCCATTTATGGGAGTGTAACTAAAGTACTGCTTGTTGTCGCCACATGACACTCTGTATAGGTATAGCACCCACTTCCAAATACTAGTTGAAAAAGTTTAGAGCCAGATTAACGAGCCGATTATGAGATATGATGTTTCAAATATCGTTAAAATTTCCAGCCTCGCCCCGAAATGCCTATCCGTCCTAAATTTAACGGCTGTAACTAAAGAACTACTATCCGTCGCCACATGACACTCTGTATAGGTATAGCACCCACTTCCAAATACTACTTGAAAAAGTTTAAAGCCAGATTAACGAGCCGATTATGAGATATGATTTTTCAAATATCGTTAAATTTTCCGGCCTAGCCCCGAAATGCCTTTCCGTCCTCCATTTATGGGAGTGTAACTAAAGAACTGCTAGCTGTCGCCACATGACACTCTGTATAGTTATAGCACCCACTTCCAAATACTACTTGAAAATGTTTAAAGCCAGATTAACTAGCCGATTATGAGATATGATTTCTCAAATATCGTTAAAATTTCCGTCCTAGCCCCGAAATGCCTTTTCGTCCTCCAATTATGGGAGTGTAACTAAAGAAATGCTAGCTGTCGCCACATGACACTCTGTATAGGTATAGCACCCACATCCAAATACTACTTGAAAAAGTTTAAGCCAGATTAACGAGCCGATTATGAGATATGATTATTCAAATATCGTTAAAATTTCCGGCCTAGCCCCGAAATGCCTTTCCGTCCTCCATTTATGGGAGTGTATCAAAAGTACTGCTAGCTGTCGCCACATGACACTCTGTATAGGTATAGCACCCACTTCAAAATACTACTTGAAAAAGTTTAAAGCTAGATTAACGAGCCGATTATGAGATATGATTATTCAAATATCGTTAAAATTTCCGGCCTAGCCCCGAAATGCCTTTCCGTCCTCCATTTATGGGAGTGTAACAAAAGTACTGCTAGCTGTCGCCACATGACACTCTGTATAGGTATGGCACCCACTTCAAAATACTACTTGAAAAAGTTTAAAGCCAGATTAACGAGCCGATTATGAGATATGATTTTTCAAATATCGTTAAAATTTCCGTCCTAGCCCCGAAATGCCTTTCCGTCCTCCATTTATGGGAGTGTAACAAAAGTACTGCTAGCTGTCACCACATGACACTCTGTATAGGTATAGCACCCACTTCCAAATACTACTTTAAAATGGTTAAAGCCAGATTAACTAGCCGATTCTGAGATATGATTTTTCAAATATCGTTAAAATTTCCGGCCTAGCCCCGAAATGCCTTTCCGTCCTCCATTTATGGGAGTGTAACTAAAGAACTGCGAGCTGTCGCCACATGACACTCTGTATAGGTATAGCACCCACATCCAAATACTACTTGAAAATGTTTAAAGCCAGATTAACTAGCCGATTATGAGATATGATTTTTCAAATATCGTTAAAATTTCCGGCCTAGCCCCGAAATGCCTTTCCGTCCTCCATTTATGGGAGTGTAACTAAAGAACTGCTAGCTGTCGCCACATGACACTCTGTATAGGTATAGCACCCACTTCCAAATACTACTTGAAAAAGTTTAAAGCCAGATTAACGAGCCGATTATGAGATATGATTTTTCAAATATCGTTAAAATTTCCGGCCTAGCCCCGAAATGCCTTTCCGTCCTCCATTTATGGGAGTGTAACTAAAGAACTGCTAGCTGTCGCCACATGACACTCTGTATAGGTATAGCACCCACTTCCAAATACTACTTGAAAATGTTTAAAGCCAGATTAACTAGCCGATTATGAGATATGATTTTTTAAATTTCGTTAAAATTTCCGGCCTAGCCCCGAAATGCCTTTCCGTCCTCCATTTATGGGTGTGTAATCAAAGAACTACTATCCGTCGCCACATGACACTCTGTATAGGTATAGCACCCACTTCCAAATACTACTTGAAAATGTTTAAAGCCAGATTAACGAGCCGATTATGCGGTATGATTTTTCTAATATCGTTAAAATTTCCGGCCTAGCCCCGAAATGCCTTTCCGTCCTCCATTTATGGGAGTGTAACTAAAGAACTACTATCCGTCGCCACATGACACTCTGTATAGGTATAGCACCCACTTCCAAATACTACTTGAAAATGTTTAAAGCCAGATTAACGAGCCGATTATGAGATATGATTTTTCAAAAATCGTTAAAATTTCCGGCCTAGCACCGAAATGCCTTTCCGTCCTCCATTTATGGGAGTGTAACTAAAGAACTGCTAGCTGTCGCCACATGACACTCTGTATAGGTATAGCACCCACTTCCAAATACTACTTGAAAATGTTTAAAGCCAGATTAACTAACCGATTATGAGATATGATGTTTCAAATATCGTTAAAATTTCCAGCCTCGCCCCGAAATGCCTATCCGTCCTAAATTTAACGGCTGTAACTAAAGAACTACTATCCGTCGCCACATGACACTCTGTATAGGTATAGCACCCACTTCCAAATACTACTTGAAAATGATGAAAGCCAGTTTAACGAGACAATTATGAGATATGATTTTTCGAATATCGTTAAAATTTCCAGCCTCGCCCCGAAATGCCTATCCGTCCTAAATTTAAGGGCTGTAACTAAAGAACTACTATCCGTCGCCACATGACACTCTGTATAGGTATAGCACCCACATCCAAATACTACTTGAAAAAGTTTAAAGCCAAATTAGCGAGCCGATTATGAGATATGATTTTTCAAATATCGTTAAAATTTCCGCCCTAGCCCCGAAATGCCTTTCCGTCCTCCATTTATGGGAGTGTAACTAAAGAACTACTATCCGTCGCCACATGACACTCTGTATAGGTATAGCACCCACTTCCAAATACTACTTGAAAATGTTTAAAGCCTGATTAACGAGCCGATTATGAGATATGATTTTTCAAAAATCGTTAAAATTTCCGGCCTAGCACCGAAATGCCTTTCCGTCCTCCATTTATGGGAGTGTAACTAAAGAACTGCTAGCTGTCGCCACATGACACTCTGTATAGGTATAGCACCCACTTCCAAATACTACTTGAAAATGTTTAAAGCCAGATTAACTAACCGATTATGAGATATGATGTTTCAAATATCGTTAAAATTTCCAGCCTCGCCCCGAAATGCCTATCCGTCCTAAATTTAACGGCTGTAACTAAAGAACTACTATCCGTCGCCACATGACACTCTGTATAGGTATAGCACCCACTTCCAAATACTACTTGAAAATGATGAAAGCCAGTTTAACGAGACAATTATGAGATATGATTTTTCGAATATCGTTAAAATTTCCAGCCTCGCCCCGAAATGCCTATCCGTCCTAAATTTAAGGGCTGTAACTAAAGAACTACTATCCGTCGCCACATGACACTCTGTATAGGTATAGCACCCACATCCAAATACTACTTGAAAAAGTTTAAAGCCAAATTAGCGAGCCGATTATGAGATATGATTTTTCAAATATCGTTAAAATTTCCGCCCTAGCCCCGAAATGCCTTTCCGTCCTCCATTTATGGGAGTGTAACTAAAGTACTGCTAGCTGTCGCCACATGACACTCTGTATAGGTATAGCACCCACTTCCAAATACTACTTGAAAAAGTTTAAAGCCAGATTAACGAGCCGATTATGAGATATGATTTTTCAAATATCGTTAAAATTTCCGGCCTAGCCCCGAAATTTCTTTCCGTCCTCCATTTATGTGAATGTAACTAAAGAACTGTTAGCTGTCGCCACATGACACTCTGTATAGGTAGAGCACCCACTTCCAAATACTACTTGAAAAATTTTAAAGCCAGATTAACGGGCCGATTATGAGATATGATTTTTCAAATATCGTTAAAATTTCCTGCCTAGCCCCGAAATGCCTTTCCGTCCCCCATTTATGGGAGTGTAACTAAAGAACTGCTAGCTGTCGCCACATGACACTCTGTATAGGTATATCACCCACTTCCAAATACTACTTGAAAATGTTTAAAGCCAGATTAACGAGCCGATTATGAGATATGATGATTCAAATATCGTTAAAATTTCCAGCCTCGCCCCGAAATGCCTATCCGTCCTAAATTTAACGGCTGTAACTAAGGAACTACTATCTGTCGCCACATGACACTCTGTATAGGTATAGGACCCACTTCCAAATACTACTTGAAAATGATGAAAGCCAGTTTAACGAGCCGATTATGAGATATGATTTTTCGAATATCGTTAAAATTTCCAGCCTCGCCCCGAAATGCCTATCCGTCCTAAATTTAAGGAATGTAACTATAGGACTACTATCCGTCGCCACATGACACTCTGTATAGGTATAGCACCCACTTCCAAATACTACTTGAAAATGTTTAAAGCCAGATTAACTAGCCGATTATGAGATATGATGTTTCAAATATCGTTAAAATTTCCAGCCTCGCCCCGAAATGCCTATCCGTCCTAAATTTAACGGCTGTAACTAAAGAACTACTATCCGTCGCCACATGACACTCTGTATAGGTATAGCACCCACTTCCAAATACTACTTGAAAATGATGAAAGCCAGTTTAACGAGCCAATTATGAGATATGATTTTTCGAATATCGTTAAAATTTCCAGCCTCGCCCCGAAATGCCTATCCGTCCTAAATTTAAGGGCTGTAACTAAAGAACTACTATCCGTCGCCACATGACACTCTGTATAGGTATAGCACCCACATCCAAATACTACTTGAAAAAGTTTAAAGCCAAATTAGCGAGCCGATTATGAGATATGATTTTTCAAATATCGTTAAAATTTCCGCCCTAGCCCCGAAATGCCTTTCCGTCCTCCATTTATGGGAGTGTAACTAAAGTACTGCTAGCTGTCGCCACATGACACTCTGTATAGGTATAGCACCCACTTCCAAATACTACTTGAAAAAGTTTAAAGCCAGATTAACGAGCCGATTGTGATATATGATTTTTCAAATATCGTTAAAATTACCGGCCTAGCCCCGAAATGCCTTTCCGTCCTCCATTTATGTGAATGTAACTAAAGAACTGTTAGCTGTCGCCACATGACACTCTGTATAGGTATAGCACCCACTTCCAAATACTACTTGAAAAATTTTAAAGCCAGATTAACGAGCCGATTATGAGATATGATTTTTCAAATATCGTTAAAATTTCCTGCCTCGCCCCGAAATGCCTTTCCGTCCTCCATTTATGGGAGTGTAACTAAAGAACTGCTAGCTGTCGCCACATGACACTCTGTATAGGTATATCACCCACTTCCAAATACTACTTGAAAATGTTTAAAGCCAGATTAACGAGCCGATTATGAGATATGATGATTCAAATATCGTTAAAATTTCCAGCCTCGCCCCGAAATGCCTATCCGTCCTAAATTTAACGGCTGTAACTAAGGAACTACTATCTGTCGCCACATGACACTCTGTATAGGTATAGGACCCACTTCCAAATACTACTTGAAAATGATGAAAGCCAGTTTAACGAGCCGAGTATGAGATATGATTTTTCGAATATCGTTAAAATTTCCAGCCTCGCCCCGAAATGCCTATCCGTCCTAAATTTAAGGTCTGTAACTAAAGGACTACTATCCGTCGCCACATGACACTCTGTATAGGTATAGCACCCACTTCCAAATACTACTTGAAAATGTTTAAAGCCAGATTAACTAGCCGATTATGAGATATGATTTTTCAAATATCGTTAAAATTTCCGTCCTAGCCCCGAAATGCCTTTCCGTCCTCCATTTATGGGAGTGTAACTAAAGAACTGCTAGCTGTCGCCACATGACACTCTGTATAGGTATAGCACCCACTTCCAAATACTACTTGAAAAAGTTTAAACCAGATTAACGAGCCGATTATGAGATATGATTATTCAAATATCGTTAAAATTTCCGGCCTAGCCCTGAAATGCCTTTCCGTCCTCCATTTATGGGAGTGTAACAAAAGTACTGCTAGCTGTCGCCACATGACACTCTGTATAGGTATAGCACCCACTTCAAAATACTACTTGAAAAAGTTTAAAGCCAGATTAACGAGCCGATTATGAGATATAATTTTTCAAATATCGTTAAAATTTCCGGCCTAGCCCCGAAATGCCTTTCCGTCCTCCATTTATGGGAGAGTAACTAATGAAATGCTATCTGTCGCCACATGACACTCTGTATAGGTATAGCACCCACTTCCAAATACAACTTGAAAAAGTTTAAACCAGATTAACGAGCCGATTATGAGATATGATTTTTCAAATATCGTTAAAATTTCCGGCCTAGCCCCGAAATGCCTTTCCGTCCTCCATTTATGGGAGTGTAACTAATGAACTGCTATCTGTCGCCACATGACACTCTGAATAGGAATGGCACCCACTTCAAAATACTACTTGAAAAAGTTTATAGCAAATTAACGAGCCGATTATGAGATATGATTATTCAAATATCGTTAAAATTTCCGGCCTAGCCCCGAAATGCCTTTCCGTCCTCCATTTATGGGAGTGTAACTAATGAACTGCTATCTGTCGCCACATGACACTCTGTATAGGTATAGCACCCACTTCAAAATACTACTTGAAAAAGTTTAAAGCCAGATTAACGAGCCGATTATGAGATATGATTTTTCAAATATCGTTAAAATTTCCGGCCTAGCCCCGAAATGCCTTTCCGTCCTCCATTTATGGGAATGTAACTAAAGAACTACTATCCGTCGCCACGTGACACTCTGTATAGGTATAGCACCCACTTCCAAATATTACTTGAAAAAGTTTAGAGCCAGATTAACTAGCCGATTATGAGATATGATTTTTCACATGTCGTTAAAATTTCCGGCCTAGCCCCGAAATGCCTTTCCGTCCTCCATTTATGGGAGTGTAACTAAAGAACTGCTAGCTGTCGCCACATGACACTCTGTATAGGTATAGCACCCACTTCCAAATACTACTTGAAAAAGTTTAAAGCCAGATTAACGAGCCGATTATGAGATCTGATTTTTCAAATATCGTTAAAATTTCCGGCCTAGCCCCGAAATGCCTTTCCGTCCTCCATTTATGGGAGTGTAACTAAAGAACTGCTAGCTGTCGCCACATGACACTCTGTATAGGTATAGCACCCATTTCCAAATACTACTTGAAAATGTTTAAAGCCAGATTAACTAGCCGATTATGAGATATGATTTCTGAAATATCGTTAAAATTTCCGTCCTAGCCCCAAAATGCCTTTTCGTCCTCCAATTATGGGAGTGTAACTAAAGAAATGCTAGCTGTCGCCACATGACACTCTGTATAGGTATAGCACCCACTTCCAAATACTACTTGAAAATGTTTAAAGCCAGATTAACTAGCCGATTATGAGATATGATTTTTCAAATATCGTTAAAATTTCCGGCCTAGCCCCGAAATGCCTTTCCGTCCTCCATTTATGGGAGTGTAACTAAAGAACTGCTAGTTGTCGCCACATGACACTCTGTATAGGTATAGCACCCACTTCCAAATACTACTTGAAAAAGTTTAAAGCCAGATTAACGAGCCGATTATGAGATATAATTTTTCAAATATCGTTAAAATTTCCGGCCTAGCCCCGAAATGCCTTTCCGTCCTCCATTGATGGGAGAGTAACTAATGAAATGCTATCTGTCGCCACATGACACTCTGTATAGGTATAGCACCCACTTCCAAATACAACTTGAAAAAGTTTAAACCAGATTAACGAGCCGATTATGAGATATGATTTTTCAAATATCGTTAAAATTTCCGGCCTAGCCCCGAAATGCCTTTCCGACGTCCATTTATGTGAATGTAACTAAAGAACTGTTAGCTGTCGCCACATGACACTCTGTATAGGTATAGCACCCACTTCCAAATACTACTTGAAAAATTTTAAAGCCAGATTAACGAGCCGATTATGAGATATGATTTTTCAAATATCGTTAAAATTTCCTGCCTAGCCCCGAAATGCCTTTCCGTCCTCCATTTATGGGAGTGTAACTAAAGAACTGCTAGCTGTCGCCACATGACACTCTGTATAGGTATATCACCCACTTCCAAATACTACTTGAAAATGTTTAAAGCCAGATTAACAAGCCGATAATGAGATATGATGATTCAAATATCGCTAAAATTTCCAGCCTCGCCCCGAAATGCCTATCCGTCCTAAATTTAACGGCTGTAACTAAGGAACTACTATCTGTCGCCACATGACACTCTGTATAGGTATAGGACCCACTTCCAAATACTACTTGAAAATGATGAAAGCCAGTTTAACGAGCCGATTATGAGATATGATTTTTCGAATATCGTTAAAATTTCCAGCCTCGCCCCGAAATGCCTATCCGTCCTAAATTTAAGGTCTGTAACTAAAGGACTACTATCCGTCGCCACATGACACTCTGTATAGGTATAGCACCCACTTCCAAATACTACTTGAAAATGTTTAAAGCCAGATTAACTAGCCGATTATGAGATATGATGTTTCAAATATCGGTAAAATTTCCGCCCTAGCCCCGAAATGCCTTTCCGTCCTCCATTTATGGGAGTGTAACTAAAGAACTGCTAGCTGTCGCCACATGACACTCTGTATAGGTATAGCACCCACTTCCAAATACTACTTGAAAAAGTTTAAACCAGATTAACGAGCCGATTATGAGATATGATTATTCAAATATCGTTAAAATTTCCGGCCTAGCCCCGAAATGCCTTTCCGTCCTCCATTTATGGGAGTGTAACAAAAGTACTGCTAGCTGTCGCCACATGACACTCTGTATAGGTATAGCACCCACTTCAAAATACTACTTGAAAAACTTTAAAGCCAGATTAACGAGCCGATTATGAGATATAATTTTTCAAATATCGTTAAAATTTCCGGCCTAGCCCCGAAATGCCTTTCCGTCCTCCATTTATGGGAGAGTAACTAATGAAATGCTACCTGTCGCCACATGACACTATGTATAGGTATAGCACCCACTTCCATATACAACTTGAAAAAGTTTAAACCAGATTAACGAGCCGATTATGAGATATGATTATTCAAATATCGTTAAAATTTCCGGCCTAGCCCCAAATTGCCTTTCCGTCCTCCATTTATGGGAATGTAACTAAAGAACTACTATCTGTCGCCACGTGACACTCTGTATCGGTATAGCACCCACTTCCAAATACTACTTGAAAAAGTTTAAAGCCAAATTATCGAGCCGATTATGAGATATGATTTTTCAAATATCGTTAAAATTTCCGGCCTAGCCCCGAAATGCCTTTCCGTCCTCCATTTATGGGAGTGTAACTAAAGAACTGCTAGCTGTCGCCACATGACACTCTGTATAGGTCTAGCACCCACTTCCAAATACTACTTGAAAATGTTTAAAGCCAGATTAACGAGCCGATTATGAGATATGATTTTTCAAATATCGTTAAAATTTCCGGCCTAGCCCCGAAATGCCTTTCCGTCCTCCATTTATGGGAGTGTAACTAAAGAACTGCTAGCTCTCGCCACATGACACTCTGTATAGGTATAGCACCCACTTCCAAATACTACTTGAAAATGTTTAAAGCCAGATTAACGAGCCGATTATGAGATATGATTTTTCAAATATCGTTAAAATTTCCGGCCTAGCCCCGAAATGCCTTTCCGTCCTCCATTTATGGGAGTGTAACTAAAGAACTGCTAGCTGTCGCCACATGACACTCTGTATAGGTATAGCACCCACTTCCAAATACTAGTTGAAAAAGTTTAGAGCCAGATTAACGAGCCGATTATGAGATATGATTTTTCACATGTCGTTAAAATTTCCGGCCTAGCCCCGAAATGCCTTTCCGTCCTCCATTTATGGGAATGTAACTAAAGAACTGCTAGCTGTCGCCACATGACACTCTGTATAGGTATAGCACCCACTTCCAAATACTACTTGAAAAAGTTTAAAGCCAGATTAACGAGCCGATTATGAGATATGATTTTTCACATGTCGTTAAAATTTCCGGCCTAGCCCCGAAATGCCTTTCCGTCCTCCATTTATGGGAGTGTAACTAAAGAACTGCTAGCTTTCGCCACATGACACTCTGTATAGGTATAGCACCCACTTCCAAATACTACTTGAAAATGTTTAAAGCCAGATTAACTAGCCGATTATGAGATATGATTTCTCAAATATCGTTAAAATTTCCGTCCTAGCCCCGCAATGCCTTTTCGTCCTCCAATTATGGGAGTGTAACTAAAGAAATGCTAGCTGTCGCAACATGACACTCTGTATAGGTATAGCACCCACTTCCAAATACTACTTGAAAATGTTTAAAGCCAGATTAACGAGCCGATTATGAGATATGATTTTTCAAATATCGTTAAAATTTCCGGCCTAGCCCCGAAATGCCTTTCCGTCCTCCATTTATGGGAGTGTAACTAAAGAACTGCTAGTTGTCGCCACATGACACTCTGTATAGGTATAGCACCCACTTCCAAATACTAGTTGAAAAAGTTTAAAGCCAGATTAACGAGCCGATTATGAGATATGATTTTTCAAATATTGTTAAAATTTCCGGCCTAGCCCCGAAATGCCTTTCCGTCCTCCATTTATGGGAGTGTAACTAAAGAACTGCTAGCTGTCGCCACATGACACTCTGTATAGGTATAGCACCTACTTCCAAATACTACTTGAAAAAGTTTAAACCAGATTAACGAGCCGATTATGAGATATGATTATTCAAATATCGTTAAAATTTCCGGCCTAGCCCCGAAATGCCTTTCCGTCCTCCATTTATGGGAGTGTAACAAATGTACTGCTAGCTGTCGCCACATGACACTCTGTATAGGTATAGCACCCACTTCCAAATACTACTTGAAAAAGTTTAAAGCCAGATTAACGAGCCGATTATGAGATATGATTTTTCACATGTCGTTAAAATTTCCGGCCTAGCACCGAAATGCCTTTCCGTCCTCCATTTATGGGAATGTAACTAAAGAACTGCTAGCTGTCGCCACATGACACTCTGTATAGGTATAGCACCCACTTCCAAATACTACTTGAAAAAGTTTAAAGCCAGATTAAGGAGCCGATTATGAGATATGATTTTTCAAATATCGTTAAAATTTCCGGCCTAGCCCCGAAATGCCTTTCCGTCCTCCATTTATGGGAGTGTAACTAAAGAACTGCTAGCTGTCGCCACATGGCACTCTGTATAGGTATAGCACCCACTTCCAAATACTACTTGAAAATGTTTAAAGCCAGATTAACTAGCCGATTATGAGATTTGATTTTTCAAATATCGTTAAAATTTCCGGCCTAGTTCCGATAAGCCTTTTCGTCCTCCAATTATGGGAGTGTAACTAAAGAAATGCTAGCTGTCGCCACATGACACACTGTATAGGTATAGCACCCACTTCCAAATACTACTTGAAAATGTTTAAAGCCAGATTAACTAGCCGATTATGAGATATGATTTTTCAAATATCGTTAAAATTTCCAGCCTAGCCCCGAAATGCCTTTCCGTCCTCCATTTATGGGAGGGTAACTAAAGAACTGCTTGTTGTCGCCACATGACACTCTGTATAGGTATAGCACCCACTTCCAAATACTACTTGAAAAAGTTTAAAGCCAGATTAACGAGCCGATTATGAGATATGATTTTTCAAATATCGTTAAAATTTCCGGACTAGCCCCGAAATGCCTTTCCGTCCTCCATTTATGGGAGTGTAACTAATGAACTGCTATCTGTCGCCACATGACACTCTGTATAGGTATAGCACCCACTTCAAAATACTACTTGAAAAAGTTTAAACCAGATTAACGAGCCGATTATGAGATATGATTATTCAAATATCGTTAAAATTTCCGGCCTAGCCCCGAAATGCCTTTCCGTCCTCCATTTATGGGAATGTAACTAATGAACTGCTATCTGTCGCCACATGACACTCTGTATAGGTATAGCACCCACTTCAAAATACTACTTGAAAAAGTTTAAAGCCAGATTAACGAGCCGATTATGAGATATGATTTTTCAAGTATCGTTAAAATTTCCGGCCTAGCCCCGAAATGCCTTTCCGCCCTCCATTTATGGGAATGTAACTAAAGAACTACTATCCGTCGCCACGTGACACTCAGTATAGGTATAGCACCCACTTCCAAATACTACTTGAAAAAGTTTAAAGCCAAATTAACGAGCCGATTATGAGATATGATTTTTCAAATATCGTTAAAATTTCCGGCCTAGCCCCGAAATGCCTTTAAGTCCTCCATTTATGGGAGTGTAACTAAAGAACTGCTAGCTGTCGCCACATGACACTCAGTATAGGTCTAGCACCCAATTCCAAATACTTCTTGAAAATGTTTAAAGCCAGATTAACGAGTCGATTATCAGATATGATTTTTCAAATATCGTTAAAATTTCCGGCCTAGCCCCGAAATGCCTTTCCGTCCTCCATTTATGGGAGTGTAACTAAAGAACTGCTAGCTGTCGCCACATGACACTCTGTAAAGGTATAGCACCCACTTCCATATACTACTTGAAAATGTTTAAAGCCAGATTAACTAGCTGAATATGAGATATGATTTTTCAAATATCGTTAAAATTTCCGGCCTAGCCCCGAAATGCCTTTCCGTCCTCCATTTATGGGAGTGTAACTAAAGAACTGCTAGCTGTCGCCACATGACACTCTGTATAGGTATAGCACCCACTTCCAAATACTACTTGAAAAAGTTTAAAGCCAGATTAACGAGTCGAATATCAGATATGATTTTTCACATGTCGTTAAAATTTCCGGCCTAGCCCCGAAATGCCTTTCCGTCCTCCATTTATGGGAATGTAACTAAAGAACTGCTAGCTGTCGCCACATGACACTCTGTATAGGTATAGCACCCACTTCCAAATACTACTTGAAAAAGTTTAAAGCCAGATTAACGAGCCGATTATGAGATATGATTTTTCAAATATCGTTAAAATTTCCGGCCTAGCCCCGAAATGCCTTTCCGTCCTCCATTTATGGGAGTGTAACTAAAGAACTGCAAGCTGTCGCCACATGGCACTCTGTATAGGTATAGCACCCACTTCCAAATACTACTTGAAAAAGTTTAAAGCCAGATTAACGAGCCGATTATGAGATATGATTTTTCAAATATCGTTAATATTTCCGGCCTAGCCCCGAAATGCCTTTCCGTCCTCCATTTATGGGAGTGTAACTAAAGAACTGCTAGCTGTCGCCACATGACACTCTGTATAGGTATAGCACCCACTTCCAAATACTACTTGAAAAAGTTTAAAGCCAAATTAACGAGCCGATTATGAGATATGATTATTCAAATATCGTTAAAATTTCCGGCCTAGCCCCGAAATGCCTTTCCGTCCTCCATTTATGGGAGAGTAACAGAAGTACTGCTAGCTGTCGCCACATGACACTCTGTATAGGTATAGCACCCACTTCCAAATACTACTTGAAAAAGTTTAAAGCCAGATTAACGAGCCGATTATGAGATATGATTTTTCAAATATCGTTAAAATATCCGGCCTAGCCCCGAAATGCCTTTCCGCCCTCCATTTATGGGAATGTAACTAAAGAACTACTATCCGTCGCCACGTGACACTCTGTATAGGTATAGCACCCACTTCCAAATACTACGTGAAAAAGTTTAAAGCCAAATTAACGAGCCGATTATGAGATATGATTTTTCAAATATCGATAAAATTTCCGGCCTAGCCCCGAAATGCCTTTCCGTCCTCCATTTATGGGAGTGTAACTAAAGAACTGCTAGCTGTCGCCACATGACACTCTGTATAGGTCTAGCACCCAATTCCAAATACTACTTGAAAATGTTTAAAGCCAGATTAACGAGCCGATTATGAGATATGATTTTTCAAATATCGTTAAAATTTCCGGCCTAGCCCCGAAATGCCTTTCCGTCCTCCATTTATGGGAGTGTAACTAAAGAACTGCTAGCTGTCGCCACATGACACTCTGTATAGGTATAGCACCCACTTCCAAATACTACTTGAAAATGTTTAAAGCCAGATTAACTAGCAGATTATGAGATATGATATTTCAAATATCGTTAAAATTTCCGGCCTAGCCCCGAAATGCCTTTCCGTCCTCCATTTATGGGAGTGTAACTAAAGAACTGCTAGCTGTCGCCACATGACACTCTGTATAGGTATAGCACCCACTTCCAAATACTACTTGAAAAAGTTTAAAGCCAGATTAACGAGCCGATTATCAGATATGATTTTTCACATGTCGTTAAAATTTCCGGCCTAGCCCCGAAATGCCTTTCCGTCCTCCATTTATGGGAATGTAACTAAAGAACTGCTAGCTGTCGCCACATGACACTCTGTATAGGTATAGCACCCACTACCAAATACTACTTGAAAAAGTTTAAAGCCAGATTAACGAGCCGATTATGAGATATGATTTTTCAAATATCGTTAAAATTTCCGGCCTAGCCCCGATAAGCCTTTTCGTCCTCCAATTATGGGAGTGTAACTAAAGAAATGCTAGCTGTCGCCACATGACACTCTGTATAGGTATAGCACCCACTTCCAAATACTACTTGAAAATGTTTAAAGCCAGATTAACTAGCCGATTATAAGATATGATTATTCAAATATCGTTAAAATTTCCGGCCTAGCCCCGAAATGCCTTTCCGTCCTCCAATTATGGGAGTGTAACTAAAGAACTGCTTGTTGTCGCCACATGACACTCTGTATAGGTATAGCACCCACTTCCAAATACTACTCGAAAAAGTTTAAAGCCAGATTAACGAGCCGATTATGAGATATGATTTTTCAAATATCGTTAAAATTTCCGGCCTAGCCCCGAAATGCCTTTCCGTCCTCCATTTATGGGAGTGTAACTAAAGAACTGCTAGCTGTCGCCACATGACACTCTGTATAGGTATAGCACCCACTTCCAAATACTACTTGAAAAAGTTTAAACCAGATTAACGAGCCGATTATGAGATATGATTATTCAAATATCGTTAAAATTTCCGGCCTAGCCCCGAAATGCCTTTCCGTCCTCCATTTATGGGAGAGTAACAGAAGTACTGCTAGCTGTCGCCACATGACACTCTGTATAGGTATAGCACCCACTTCAAAATACTACTTGAAAAAGTTTAAAGCCAGATTAACGAGCCGATTATGAGATATGATTTTTCAAATATCGTTAAAATTTCCGGCCTAGCCCCGAAATGCCTTTCCGCCCTCCATTTATGGGAATGTAACTAAAGAACTACTATCCGTCGCCACGTGACACTCTGTATAGGTATAGCACCCACATCCAAATACTACTTGAAAAAGTTTAAAGCCAAATTAACGAGCCGATTATGAGATATGATTTTTCAAATATCGTTAAAATTTCCGGCCTAGCCCCGAAATGCCTTTCCGTCCTCCATTTATGGGAGTGTAACTAAAGAACTGCTAGCTGTCGCCACATGACACTCTGTATAGGTCTAGCACCCAATTCCAAATACTACTTGAAAATGTTTAAAGCCAGATTAACGAGCCGATTATGAGATATGATTTTTCAAATATCGTTAAAATTTCCGGCCTAGCCCCGAAATGCCTTTCCGTCCTCCATTTATGGGAGTGTAACTAAAGAACTGCTAGCTGTCGCCACATGACACTCTGTATAGGTATAGCACCCACTTCCAAATACTACTTGAAAATGTTTAAAGCCAGATTAACTAGCAGATTATGAGATATGATTTTTCAAATATCGTTAAAATTTCCGGCCTAGCCCCGAAATGCCTTTCCGTCCTCCATTTATGGGAGTGTAACTAAAGAACTGCTAGCTGTCGCCACATGACACTCTGTATAGGTATAGCACCCACTTCCAAATACTACTTGAAAAAGTTTAAAGCCAGATTAACGAGCCGATTATGAGATATGATTTTTCACATGTCGTTAAAATTTCCGGCCTAGCCCCGAAATGCCATTCCGTCCTCCATTTATGGGAATGTAACTAAAGAACTGCTAGCTGTCGCCACATGACACTCTGTATAGGTATAGCACCCACTACCAAATACTACTTGAAAAAGTTTAAAGCCAGATTAACGAGCCGATTATGAGATATGATTTTTCAAATATCGTTAAAATTTCCGGCCTAGCCCCGAAATGCCTTTTCGTCCTCCATTTATGGGAGTGTAACTAAAGAACTGCTAGCTGTCGCCACATGGCACTCTGTATAGGTATAGCACCCACTTCCAAATACTACTTGAAAATGTTTAAAGCCAGATTAACTAGCCGATTATGAGATATGATTTTTCAAATATCGTTAAAATTTCCGGCCTAGCCCCGATAAGCCTTTTCGTCCTCCAATTATGGGAGTGTAACTAAAGAAATGCTAGCTGTCGCCACATGACACTCTGTATAGGTATAGCACCCACTTCCAAATACTACTTGAAAATGTTTAAAGCCAGATTAACTAGCCGATTATGAGATATGATTTTTCAAATATCGTTAAAATTTCCGGCCTAGCCCCGAAATGCCTTTCCGTCCTCCATTTATGGGAGTGTAACTAAAGAACTGCTAGCTGTCGCCACATGACACTCTGTATAGGTATAGCACCCACTTCCAAATACTACCTGAAAAAGTTTAAACCAGATTAACGAGCCGATTATGAGATATGATTATTCAAATATCGTTAAAATTTCCGGCCTAGCCCCGAAATGCCTTTCCGTCCTCCATTTATGGGAGAGTAACAGAAGTACTGCTAGCTGTCGCCACATGACACTCTGTATAGGTATAGCACACACTTCAAAATACTACTTGAAAAAGTTTAAAGCCAGATTAACGAGCCGATTATGAGATATAATTTTTCAAATATCGTTAAAATTTCCGGCCTAGCCCCGAAATGCCTTTCCGTCCTCCATTTATGGGAGAGTAACTAATGAACTGCTATCTGTCGCCACATGTCACTCTGTATAGGTATAGCACCCACTTCCAAATACTACTTGAAAAAGTTTAAACCAGATTAACGAGCCGATTATGAGATATGATTATTCAAATATCGTTAAAATTTCCGGCCTAGCCCCGAAATGCCTTTCCGTCCTCCATTTATGGGAGTGTAACTAATGAACTGCTATCTGTCGCCACATGACACTCTGTATAGGTATAGCACCCACTTCAAAATGCTACTTGAAAAAGTTTAAACCAGATTAACGAGCCGATTATTAGATATGATTATTAAAATATCGTTAAAATTTCCCCCCTAGCCCCGAAATGCCTTTCCGTCCTCCATTTATGGGAGTGTAACTAATGAACTGCTATCTGTCGCCACATGACACTCTGTATAGGTATAGCACCCACTTCAAAATACTACTTGAAAAAGTTTAAAGCCAGATTAACGAGCCGATTATGAGATATGATTTTTCAAATATCGTTAAAATTTCCGGCCTAGCCCCGAAATGCCTTTCCGTCCTCCAATTATGGGAATGTAACTAAAGAACTACTATCCGTCGCCACGTGACACTCTGTATAGGTATAGCACCCACTTCAAAATACTACTTGAAAAAGTTTAAACCAGATTAACGAGCCGATTATGAGATATGATTATTCAAATATCGTTAAAATTTCCGGCCTAGCCCCGAAATGCCTTTCCGTCCTCCATTTATGGGAGTGTAACTAAAGAACTGCTATCTGTCGCCACATGACACTCTGTATAGGTATAGCACCCACTTCCAAATACTAGTTGAAAATGTTTAAAGCCAGATTAACGAGCCGATTATGAGATATGATTTTTCAAATATCGTTAAAATTTCCGGCCTAGCCCCGAAATGCCTTTCCGTCCTCCATTTATGGGAGTGTAACTAAAGAACTGCTAGCTGTCGCCACATGACACTCTGTATAGGTATAGCACCCACTTCCAAATACTACTTGAAAAAGTTTAAACCAGATTAACGAGCCGATTATGAGATATGATTATTCAAATATCGTTAAAATTTCCGGCCTAGCCCCGAAATGCCTTTCCGTCCTCCATTTATGGGAGTGTAACAAAAGTACTGCTAGCTGTCGCCACATGACACTCAGTATAGGTATAGCACCCACTTCAAAATACATCTTGAAAAAGTTTAATGCTAGATTAACGAGCCGATTATCAGATATAATTTTTCAAATATCGTTAAAATTTCCGGCCTAGCCCCGAAATGCCTTTCCGTCCTCCATTTATGGGAGTGTAACTAATGAACTGCTATCTGTCGCCACATGACACTCTGTATAGGTATAGCACCCACTTCCAAATACTACGTGAAAAAGTTTAAACCAGTTTAACGAGCCGATTATGAGATATGATTATTCAAATATCGTTAAAATTTCCGGACTAGCCCCGAAATGCCTAGCCGTCCTCCATTTATGGGAGTGTAACTAATGAACTGCTATCTGTCGCCACATGACACTCTGTATAGGTATAGCACCCACTTCAAAATACTACTTGAAAAAGTTTAAACCAGATTAACGAGCCGATTATGAGATATGATTATTCAAATATCGTTAAAATTTCCGGCCTAGCCCTGAAATGCCTTTCCGTCCTCCATTTATGGGAGTGTAACTAATGAACTGCTATCTGTCGCCACATGACACTCTGTATAGGTATAGCACCCACTTCAAAATACTACTTGAAAAAGTTTAAAGCCAGATTAACGAGCCGATTATGAGATATGATTTTTCAAATATCGTTAAAATTTCCGGCCTAGCCCCGAAATGCCTTTCCGTCCTCCATTTATGGGAATGTAACTAAAGAACTACTATCCGTCGCCACGTGACCCTCTGTATAGGTATAGCACCCACTTCCAAATACTACTTGAAAAAGTTTAAAGCCAAATTAACGAGCCGATTATGAGATATGATTTTTCAAATATCGTTAAAATTTCCGGCCTAGCCCCGAAATGCCTTTCCGTCCTCCATTTATGGGAGTGTAACTAAAGAACTGCTAGCTGTCGCCACATGACACTCTGTATAGGTCTAGCACCCAATTCCAAATACTAATTGAAAATGTTTAAAGCCAGATTAACGAGCCGATTATGAGATATGATTTTTCAAATATCGTTAAAATTTCCGGCCTAGCCCCGAAATGCCTTTCCGTCCTCCATTTATGGGAGTGTAACTAAAGAACTGCTAGCTGTCGCCACATGACACTCTGTATAGGTATAGCACCCACTTCCAAATACTACTTGAAAATGTTTAAAGCCAGATTAACTAGCAGATTATGAGATATGATTTTTCAAATATCGTTAAAATTTCCGGCCTAGCCCCGAAATGCCTTTCCGTCCTCCATTTATGGGAGTGTAACTAAAGAACTGCTAGCTGTCGCCACATGACACTCTGTATAGGTATAGCACCCACTTCCAAATACTAGTTGAAAAAGTTTAAAGCCAGATTAACGAGCCGATTATGAGATATGAATTTTCACATGTCGTTAAAATTTCCGGCCTAGCCCCGAAATGCCTTTCCGTCCTCCATTTATGGGATTGTAACTAAAGAACTGCTAGCTGTCGCCACATGACTCTCTGTATAGGTATAGCACCCACTTCCAAATACTACTTGAAAAAGTTTAAAGCCAGATTAACGAGCCGATTATGAGATATGATTTTTCAAATATCGTTAAAATTTCCGGCCTAGCCCCGAAATGCCTTTCCGTCCTCCATTTATGGGAGTGTAACTAAAGAACTGCTAGCTGTCGCCACATGACACTCTGTATAGGTATAGCACCCACTTCCAAATACTACTTGAAAATGTTTAAAGCCAGGTTAACTAGCCGATTATGAGATATGATTTTTCAAATATCGTTAAAATTTCCGGCCTAGCCCCGATAAGCCTTTTCGTCCTCCAATTATGGGAGTGTAACTAAAGAAATGCTAGCTGTCGCCACATGACACTCTGTATAGGTATAGCACCCACTTCCAAATACTACTTGAAAATGTTTAAAGCCAGATTAACTAGCCGATTATGAGATATGATTATTCAAATATCGTTAAAATTTCCGGCCTAGCCCCGAAATGCCTTTCCGTCCTCCATTTATGGGAGTGTAACTAAAGAACTGCTTGTTGTCGCCACATGACACTCTGTATAGGTATAGCACCCACTTCCAAATACTACTTGAAAAAGTTTAAAGCCAGATTAACTAGCCGATTATGAGATATGATTTTTCAAATATCGTTAAAATTTCCGGCCTAGCCCCGAAATGCCTTTCCGTCCTACATTTATGGGAGTGTAACTAAATAACTGCTAGCTGTCGCCACATGACACTCTGTATAGGTATAGCACCCACTTCCAAATACTACTTGAAAATGTTTAAACCAGATTAACGAGCCGATTATGAGATATGATTATTCAAATATCGTTAAAATTTCCGGCCTAGCACCGAAATGCCTTTCCGTCCTCCATTTATGGGAGAGTAGCAAAAGTACTGCTAGCTGTCGCCACATGACACTCTGTATAGGTATAGCACCCACTTCAAAATACTACTTGAAAAAGTTTAAAGCCAGATTAACGAGCCGATTATGAGATATAATTTTTCAAATATCGTTAAAATTTCCGGCCCAGCCCCGAAATGCCTTGCCGTCCTCCATTTATGGGAGAGTAACTAATGAACTGCTATCTGTCGCCACATGACACTCTGTATAGGTATAGCACCCACCTCCAAATACTACTTGAAAAAGTTTAAACCAGATTAACGAGCCGATTATGAGATATGATTATTCAAATATCGTTAAAATTTCCGGCCTAGCCCCGAAATGCCTTTCCGTCCTCCATTTATGGGAGTGTAACTAATGAACTGCTATCTGTCGCCACATGACACTGTGTATAGGTATAGCAACCACTTCAAAATGCTACTTGAAAAAGTTTAAACCAGATTAACGAGCCGATTATGAGATATGATTATTCAAATATCGTTAAAATTTCCCCCCTAGCCCCGAAATGCCTTTCCGTCCTCCATTTATGGGAGTGTAACAAAAGTACTGCTAGCTGTCGCCACATGACACTCAGTATAGGTATAGCACCCACTTCAAAATACAACTTGAAAAAGTTTAATGCTAGATTAACGAGCCGATTATCAGATATAATTTTTCAAATATCGTTAAAATTTCCGGCCTAGCCCCGAAATGCCTTTCCGTCCTCCATTTATGGGAGTGTAACTAATGAACTGCTATCTGTCGCCACATGACACTCTGTATAGGTATAGCACCCACTTCCAAATACTACGTGAAAAAGTTTAAACGAGATTAACGAGCCGATTATGAGATATGATTATTCAAATATCGTTAAAATTTCCGGACTAGCCCCGATATGCCTAGCCGTCCTCCATTTATGGGAGTGTAACTAATGAACTGCTATCTGTCACCACATGACACTCTGTATAGGTATAGCACCCACTTCAAAATACTACTTGAAAAAGTTTAAACCAGATTAACGAGCCGATTATGAGATATGATTATTCAAATATCGTTAAAATTTCCGGCCTAGCCCTGAAATGCCTTTCCGTCCTCCATTTATGGGAGTGTAACTAATGAACTGCTATCTGTCGCCACATGACACTCTGTATAGGTATAGCACCCACTTCAAAATACTACTTGAAAAAGTTTAAAGCCAGATTAACGAGCCGATTATGAGATATGATTTTTCAAATATCGTTAAAATTTCCGGCCTAGCCCCGAAATGCCTTTCCGTCCTCCATTTATGGGAATGTAACTAAAGAACTACTATCCGTCGCCACGTGACCCTCTGTATAGGTATAGCACCCACTTCCAAATACTACTTGAAAAAGTTTAAAGCCAAATTAACGAGCCGATTATGAGATATGATTTTTCAAATATCGTTAAAATTTCCGGCCTAGCCCCGAAATGCCTTTCCGTCCTCCATTTATGGGAGTGTAACTAAAGAACTGCTAGCTGTCGCCACATGACACTCTGTATAGGTATAGCACCCACTTCCAAATACTACTTGAAAATGTTTAAAGCCAGGTTAACTAGCCGATTATGAGATATGATTTTTCAAATATCGTTAAAATTTCCGGCCTAGCCCCGATAAGCCTTTTCGTCCTCCAATTATGGGAGTGTAACTAAAGAAATGCTAGCTGTCGCCACATGACACTCTGTATAGGTATAGCACCCACTTCCAAATACTACTTGAAAATGTTTAAAGCCAGATTAACTAGCCGATTATGAGATATGATTATTCAAATATCGTTAAAATTTCCGGCCTAGCCCCGAAATGCCTTTCCGTCCTCCATTTATGGGAGTGTAACTAAAGAACTGCTTGTTGTCGCCACATGACACTCTGTATAGGTATAGCACCCACTTCCAAATACTACTTGAAAAAGTTTAAAGCCAGATTAACTAGCCGATTATGAGATATGATTTTTCAAATATCGTTAAAATTTCCGGCCTAGCCCCGAAATGCCTTTCCGTCCTCCATTTATGGGAGTGTAACTAAAGAACTGCTAGCTGTCGCCACATGACACTCTGTATAGGTATAGCACCCACTTCCAAATACTACTTGAAAATGTTTAAACCAGATTAACGAGCCGATTATGAGATATGATTATTCAAATATCGTTAAAATTTCCGGCCTAGCACCGAAATGCCTTTCCGTCCTCCATTTATGGGAGAGTAGCAAAAGTACTGCTAGCTGTCGCCACATGACACTCTGTATAGGTATAGCACCCACTTCAAAATACTACTTGAAAAAGTTTAAAGCCAGATTAACGAGCCGATTATGAGATATAATTTTTCAAATATCGTTAAAATTTCCGGCCCAGCCCCGAAATGCCTTGCCGTCCTCCATTTATGGGAGAGTAACTAATGAACTGCTATCTGTCGCCACATGACACTCTGTATAGGTATAGCACCCACCTCCAAATACTACTTGAAAAAGTTTAAACCAGATTAACGAGCCGATTATGAGATATGATTATTCAAATATCGTTAAAATTTCCGGCCTAGCCCCGAAATGCCTTTCCGTCCTCCATTTATGGGAGTGTAACTAATGAACTGCTATCTGTCGCCACATGACACTGTGTATAGGTATAGCAACCACTTCAAAATGCTACTTGATAAAGTTTAAACCAGATTAACGAGCCGATTATGAGATATGATTATTCAAATATCGTTAAAATTTCCTCCCTAGCCCCGAAATGCCTTTCCGTCCTCCATTTATGGGAGTGTAACTAATGAACTGCTATCTGTCGCCACATGACACTCTGTATAGGTATAGCACCCACTTCAAAATACTACTTGAAAAAGTTTAAAGCCAGATTAACGAGCCGATTATGAGATATGATTTTTCAAATATCGTTAAAATTTCCGGCCTAGCCCCGAAATGCCTTTCCGTGCTCCATTTATGGGAATGTAACTAAAGAACTACTATCCGTCGCCACGTGACACTCTGTATAGGTATAGCACCCACTTCCAAATACTACTTGAAAATGTTTAAAGCCAGATTAACGAGCCGATTATGAGATATGATATTTCAAATATCGTTAAAATTTCCGGCCTAGCCCCGAAATGCCTTTCCGTCCTCCATTTATGGGAGTGTAACTAAAGAACTGCTAGCTGTCGCCACATGACACTCTGTATAGGTATAGCACCCACTTCCAAATTCTACTTGAAAATGTTTAAAGCCAGATTAACGAGCCGATTATGAGATATGATTTTTCAAATATCGTTAAAATTTCCGGCCTAGCCCCGAAATGCCTTTCCGTCCTCCATTTATGGGAGTGTAACTAAAGAAATTCTAGCTGTCGCCACATGACACTCTGTATAGGTATAGCACCCACTTCCAAATACTAGTTGAAAAAGTTTAAAGCCAGATTAACGAGCCGATTATGAGATATGATTTTTCACATGTCGTTAAAATTTCCGGCCTAGCCCCGAAATGCCTTTCCGTCCTCCATTTATGGGAATGTAACTAAAGAACTGCTAGCTGTCGCCACATGACACTCTGTATAGGTATAGCACCCACTTCCAAATACTACTTGAAAATGTTTAAATCCAGATTAACTAGCCGATTATGAGATATGATTTTTCAAATATCGTTAAAATTTCCGGCCTAGCCCCGAAATGCCTTTTCGTCCTCCAATTATGGGAGTGTAACTAAAGAAATGCTAGCTGTCGCCACATGACACTCTGTATAGGTATAGCACCCACTTCCAAATACTACTTGAAAATGTTTAAAGCCAGATTAACTAGCCGATTATGAGATATGATTTTTCAAATATCGTTAAAATTTCCGGCCTAGCCCCGAAATGCCTTTCCGTCCTCCATTTATGGGAGTGTAACTAAAGTACTGCTAGTTGTCACCACATGACACTCTGTATAGGTATAGCACCCACTTCCAAATACTACTTGAAAAAGTTTAAAGCCAGATTAACGAGCCGATGATGAGATATGATTTTTCAAATATCGTTAAAATTTCCGGCCTAGCCCCGAAATGCCTTTCCGTCCTCCATTTATGGTAGTGTAACTAAAGAACTGCTAGCTGTCGCCACATGACACTCTGTATAGGTCTAGCACCCACTTCCAAATACTACTTGAAAATGTTTAAAGCCAGATTAACGAGCCGATTATGAGATATGATTTTTCAAATATCGTTAAAATTTCCGGCCTAGCCCCGAAATGCCTTTCCGTCCTCCATTTATGGGAGTGTAAATAAAGAACTGCTAGCTGTCGCCACATGACACTCTGTATAGGTATAGCACCCACTTCCAAATACTAGTTGAAAAAGTTTAAAGCCAGATTAACGAGCCGATTATGAGATATGATTTTTCACATGTCGTTAAAATATCCGGCCGAGCCCCGAAATGCCTTTCCGTCCTCATTTATGGGAGTGTAACTAAAGAACTGCTAGCTGTCGCCAAATGACACTCTGTATAGGTATAGCACCCACTTCCAAATACTAGTTGAAAAAGTTTAAAGCCAGATTAACGAGCCGAATATGAGATATGATTTTTCACATGTCGTTAAAATATCCGGCCTAGCCCCGAAATGCCTTTCCGTCCTCCATTTATGGGAATGTAACTAAAGAACTGCTAGCTGTTGCCACATGACACTCTGTATAGGTATAGCACCCACTTCCAAATACTACTTGAAAAAGTTTAAAGCCAGATTAACGAGCCGATTATAAGATGATTTTTCAAATATCGTTAAAATTTCCGGCCAAGCCCCGAAATGCCTTTCCGTCCTCCATTTATGGGAGTGTAACTAAAGAACTGCTAGCTGTCACAACATGACACTCTGTATAGGTATAGCACCCACTTCCAAATACTACTTGAAAATGTTTAAAGCCAGATTAACTAGCCGATTATGAGATATGATTTTTCAAATATCGTTAAAATTTCCGGCCTAGCCCCGAAATGCCTTTTCGTCCTCCAATTATGGGAGTGAAACTAAAGAAATTCTAGCTGTCGCCACATGACACTCTGTATAGGTACAGCACCCACTTCCAAATACTACTTGAAAATGTTTAAAGCCAGATTAACAAGCCGATTATGAGATATGATTTTTCAAATATCGTTAAAATTTCCGGCCTAGCCCCGAAATGCCTTTCCGTCCTCCATTTATGGTAGTGTAACTAAAGAACTGCTAGCTGTCGCCACATGACTCTCTGTATAGGTCTAGCACCCACTTCCAAATACTACTTGAAAATGTTTAAAGCCAGATTAACGAGCCGATTATGAGATATGATTTTTCAAATATCGTTAAAATTTCCGGCCTAGCCCCGAAATGCCTTTCCGTCCTCCATTTATGGGAGTGTAACTAAAGAACTGCTAGCTGTCGCCACATGACACTCTGTATAGGTATAGCACCCACTTCCAAATACTAGTTGAAAAAGTTTAAAGCCAGATTAACGAGCCGATTATGAGATATGATTTTTCACATGTCGTTAAAATATCCGGCCTAGCCCCGAAATGCCTTTCCGTCCTCCATTTATGGGACTGTAACTAAAGAACTGCTAGCTGTCGCCACATGACACTCTGTACAGGTATAGCACCCACTTCCAAATACTACTTGAAAAAGTTTAAAGCCAGATTAACGAGCCGATTATGAGATATGATGTTTCAAATATCGTTAAAATTTCCGGCCTATCCCCGAAATGCCTATCCGTCCTAAATTTAACGGCTGTAATTAAGGAACTACTATCTGTCGCCACATGACACTCTGTATAGGTATAGCACCCACTTCAAAATACTACTTGAAAAAGTTTAAAGCCAGATTAACGAGCCGATTATGAGATATAATTTTTCAAATATCGTTAAAATTTCCGGCCTAGCCCCGAAATGCCTTTCCGTCCTCCATTTATGGGAGAGTAACTAATGAACTGCTATCTGTCGCCACATGTCACTCTGTATAGGTATAGCACCCACTTCCAAATACTACTTGAAAAAGTTTAAACCAGATTAACGAGCCGATTATGAGATATGATTATTCAAATATCGTTAAAATTTCCGGCCTAGCCCCGAAATGCCTTTCCGTCCTCCATTTATGGGAGTGTAACTAATGAACTGCTATCTGTCGCCACATGACACTCTGTATAGGTATAGCACCCACTTCAAAATGCTACTTGAAAAAGTTTAAACCAGATTAACGAGCCGATTATTAGATATGATTATTCAAATATCGTTAAAATTTCCCCCCTAGCCCCGAAATGCCTTTCCGTCCTCCATTTATGGGAGTGTAACTAATGAACTGCTATCTGTCGCCACATGACACTCTGTATAGGTATAGCACCCACTTCAAAATACTACTTGAAAAAGTTTAAAGCCAGATTAACGAGCCGATTATGAGATATGATTTTTCAAATATCGTTAAAATTTCCGGCCTAGCCCCGAAATGCCTTTCCGTCCTCCATTTATGGGAATGTAACTAAAGAACTACTATCCGTCGCCACGTGACACTCTGTATAGGTATAGCACCCACTTCAAAATACTACTTGAAAAAGTTTAAACCAGATTAACGAGACGATTATGAGATATGATTATTCAAATATCGTTAAAATTTCCGGCCTAGCCCCGAAATGCCTTTCCGTCCTCCATTTATGGGAGTGTAACTAAAGAACTGCTATCTGTCGCCACATGACACTCTGTATAGGTATAGTACCCACTTCCAAATACTAGTTGAAAATGTTTAAAGCCAGATTAACGAGCCGATTATGAGATATGATTTTTCAAATATCGTTAAAATTTCCGGCCTAGCCCCGAAATGCCTTTCCGTCCTCCATTTATGGGAGTGTAACTAAAGAACTGCTAGCTGTCGCCACATGACACTCTGTATAGGTATAGCACCCACTTCCAAATACTACTTGAAAAAGTTTAAACCAGATTAACGAGCCGATTATGAGATATGATTATTCAAATATCGTTAAAATTTCCGGCCTAGCCCCGAAATGCCTTTCCGTCCTCCATTTATGGGAGTGTAACAAAAGTACTGCTAGCTGTCGCCACATGACACTCAGTATAGGTATAGCACCCACTTCAAAATACATCTTGAAAAAGTTTAATGCTAGATTAACGAGCCGATTATCAGATATAATTTTTCAAATATCGTTAAAATTTCCGGCCTAGCCCCGAAATGCCTTTCCGTCCTCCATTTATGGGAGTGTAACTAATGAACTGCTATCTGTCGCCACATGACACTCTGTATAGGTATAGCACCCACTTCCAAATACTACGTGAAAAAGTTTAAACCAGTTTAACGAGCCGATTATGAGATATGATTATTCAAATATCGTTAAAATTTCCGGACTAGCCCCGAAATGCCTAGCCGTCCTCCATTTATGGGAGTGTAACTAATGAACTGCTATCTGTCGCCACATGACACTCTGTATAGGTATAGCACCCACTTCAAAATACTACTTGAAAAAGTTTAAACCAGATTAACGAGCCGATTATGAGATATGATTATTCAAATATCGTTAAAATTTCCGGCCTAGCCCTGAAATGCCTTTCCGTCCTCCATTTATGGGAGTGTAACTAATGAACTGCTATCTGTCGCCACATGACACTCTGTATAGGTATAGCACCCACTTCAAAATACTACTTGAAAAAGTTTAAAGCCAGATTAACGAGCCGATTATGAGATATGATTTTTCAAATATCGTTAAAATTTCCGGCCTAGCCCCGAAATGCCTTTCCGTCCTCCATTTATGGGAATGTAACTAAAGAACTACTATCCGTCGCCACGTGACCCTCTGTATAGGTATAGCACCCACTTCCAAATACTACTTGAAAAAGTTTAAAGCCAAATTAACGAGCCGATTATGAGATATGATTTTTCAAATATCGTTAAAATTTCCGGCCTAGCCCCGAAATGCCTTTCCGTCCTCCATTTATGGGAGTGTAACTAAAGAACTGCTAGCTGTCGCCACATGACACTCTGTATAGGTCTAGTACCCAATTCCAAATACTAATTGAAAATGTTTAAAGCCAGATTAACGAGCCGATTATGAGATATGATTTTTCAAATATCGTTAAAATTTCCGGCCTAGCCCCGAAATGCCTTTCCGTCCTCCATTTATGGGAGTGTAACTAAAGAACTGCTAGCTGTCGCCACATGACACTCTGTATAGGTATAGCACCCACTTCCAAATACTACTTGAAAATGTTTAAAGCCAGATTAACTAGCAGATTATGAGATATGATTTTTCAAATATCGTTAAAATTTCCGGCCTAGCCCCGAAATGCCTTTCCGTCCTCCATTTATGGGAGTGTAACTAAAGAACTGCTAGCTGTCGCCACATGACACTCTGTATAGGTATAGCACCCACTTCCAAATACTAGTTGAAAAAGTTTAAAACCAGATTAACGAGCCGATTATGAGATATGAATTTTCACATGTCGTTAAAATTTCCGGCCTAGCCCCGAAATGCCTTTCCGTCCTCCATTTATGGGATTGTAACTAAAGAACTGCTAGCTGTCGCCACATGACACTCTGTATAGGTATAGCACCCACTTCCAAATACTACTTGAAAAAGTTTAAAGCCAGATTAACGAGCCGATTATGAGATATGATTTTTCAAATATCGTTAAAATTTCCGGCCTAGCCCCGAAATGCCTTTCCGTCCTCCATTTATGGGAGTGTAACTAAAGAACTGCTAGCTGTCGCCACATGACACTCTGTATAGGTATAGCACCCACTTCCAAATACTACTTGAAAATGTTTAAAGCCAGGTTAACTAGCCGATTATGAGATATGATTTTTCAAATATCGTTAAAATTTCCGGCCTAGCCCCGATAAGCCTTTTCGTCCTCCAATTATGGGAGTGTAACTAAAGAAATGCTAGCTGTCGCCACATGACACTCTGTATAGGTATAGCACCCACTTCCAAATACTACTTGAAAATGTTTAAAGCCAGATTAACTAGCCGATTATGAGATATGATTATTCAAATATCGTTAAAATTTCCGGCCTAGCCCCGAAATGCCTTTCCGTCCTCCATTTATGGGAGTGTAACTAAAGAACTGCTTGTTGTCGCCACATGACACTCTGTATAGGTATAGCACCCACTTCCAAATACTACTTGAAAAAGTTTAAAGCCAGATTAACTAGCCGATTATGAGATATGATTTTTCAAATATCGTTAAAATTTCCGGCCTAGCCCCGAAATGCCTTTCCGTCCTACATTTATGGGAGTGTAACTAAATAACTGCTAGCTGTCGCCACATGACACTCTGTATAGGTATAGCACCCACTTCCAAATACTACTTGAAAATGTTTAAACCAGATTAACGAGCCGATTATGAGATATGATTATTCAAATATCGTTAAAATTTCCGGCCTAGCACCGAAATGCCTTTCCGTCCTCCATTTATGGGAGAGTAGCAAAAGTACTGCTAGCTGTCGCCACATGACACTCTGTATAGGTATAGCACCCACTTCAAAATACTACTTGAAAAAGTTTAAAGCCAGATTAACGAGCCGATTATGAGATATAATTTTTCAAATATCGTTAAAATTTCCGGCCCAGCCCCGAAATGCCTTGCCGTCCTCCATTTATGGGAGAGTAACTAATGAACTGCTATCTGTCGCCACATGACACTCTGTATAGGTATAGCACCCACCTCCAAATACTACTTGAAAAAGTTTAAACCAGATTAACGAGCCGATTATGAGATATGATTATTCAAATATCGTTAAAATTTCCGGCCTAGCCCCGAAATGCCTTTCCGTCCTCCATTTATGGGAGTGTAACTAATGAACTGCTATCTGTCGCCACTTGACACTGTGTATAGGTATAGCAACCACTTCAAAATGCTACTTGAAAAAGTTTAAACCAGATTAACGAGCCGATTATGAGATATGATTATTCAAATATCGTTAAAATTTCCCCCCTAGCCCCGAAATGCCTTTCCGTCCTCCATTTATGGGAGTGTAACAAAAGTACTGCTAGCTGTCGCCACATGACACTCAGTATAGGTATAGCACCCACTTCAAAATACTACTTGAAAAAGTTTAAACCAGATTAACGAGCCGATTATGAGATATGATTATTCAAATATCGTTAAAATTTCCGGCCTAGCCCTGAAATGCCTTTCCGTCCTCCATTTATGGGAGTGTAACTAATGAACTGCTATCTGTCGCCACATGACACTCTGTATAGGTATAGCACCCACTTCCAAATACTACGTGAAAAAGTTTAAACGAGATTAACGAGCCGATTATGAGATATGATTATTCAAATATCGTTAAAATTTCCGGACTAGCCCCGATATGCCTAGCCGTCCTCCATTTATGGGAGTGTAACAAATGAACTGCTATCTGTCGCCACATGACACTCTGTATAGGTATAGCACCCACTTCAAAATACTACTTGAAAAAGTTTAAACCAGATTAACGAGCCGATTATGAGATATGATTATTCAAATATCGTTAAAATTTCCGGCCTAGCACTGAAATGCCTTTCCGTCCTCCATTTATGGGAGTGTAACTAATGAACTGCTATCTGTCGCCACATGACACTCTGTATAGGTATAGCACCCACTTCAAAATACTACTTGAAAAAGTTTAAAGCCAGATTAACGAGCCGATTATGAGATATGATTTTTCAAATATCGTTAAAATTTCCGGCCTAGCCCCGAAATGCCTTTCCGTCCTCCATTTATGGGAATGTAACTAAAGAACTACTATCCGTCGCCACGTGACCCTCTGTATAGGTATAGCACCCACTTCCAAATACTACTTGAAAAAGTTTAAAGCCAAATTAACGAGCCGATTATGAGATATGATTTTTCAAATATCGTTAAAATTTCCGGCCTAGCCCCGAAATGCCTTTCCGTCCTCCATTTATGGGAGTGTAACTAAAGAACTGCTAGCTGTCGCCACATGACACTCTGTATAGGTATAGCACCCACTTCCAAATACTACTTGAAAATGTTTAAAGCCAGGTTAACTAGCCGATTATGAGATATGATTTTTCAAATATCGTTAAAATTTCCGGCCTAGCCCCGATAAGCCTTTTCGTCCTCCAATTATGGGAGTGTAACTAAAGAAATGCTAGCTGTCGCCACATGACACTCTGTATAGGTATAGCACCCACTTCCAAATACTACTTGAAAATGTTTAAAGCCAGATTAACTAGCCGATTATGAGATATGATTATTCAAATACCGTTAAAATTTCCGGCCTAGCCCCGAAATGCCTTTCCGTCCTCCATTTATGGGAGTGTAACTAAAGAACTGCTTGTTGTCGCCACATGACACTCTGTATAGGTATAGCACCCACTTCCAAATACTACTTGAAAAAGTTTAAAGCCAGATTAACTAGCCGATTATGAGATATGATTTTTCAAATATCGTTAAAATTTCCGGCCTAGCCCCGAAATGCCTTTCCGTCCTCCATTTATGGGAGTGTAACTAAAGAACTGCTAGCTGTCGCCACATGACACTCTGTATAGGTATAGCACCCACTTCCAAATACTACTTGAAAATGTTTAAACCAGATTAACGAGCCGATTATGAGATATGATTATTCAAATATCGTTAAAATTTCCGGCCTAGCACCGAAATGTCTTTCCGTCCTCCATTTATGGGAGAGTAGCAAAAGTACTGCTAGCTGTCGCCACATGACACTCTGTATAGGTATAGCACCCACTTCAAAATACTACTTGAAAAAGTTTAAAGCCAGATTAACGAGCCGATTATGAGATATAATTTTTCAAATATCGTTAAAATTTCCGGCCCAGCCCCGAAATGCCTTGCCGTCCTCCATTTATGGGAGAGTAACTAATGAACTGCTATCTGTCGCCACATGACACTCTGTATAGGTATAGCACCCACCTCCAAATACTACTTGAAAAAGTTTAAACCAGATTAACGAGCCGATTATGAGATATGATTATTCAAATATCGTTAAAATTTCCGGCCTAGCCCCGAAATGCCTTTCCGTCCTCCATTTATGGGAGTGTAACTAATGAACTGCTATCTGTCGCCACATGACACTGTGTATAGGTATAGCAACCACTTCAAAATGCTACTTGAAAAAGTTTAAACCAGATTAACGAGCCGATTATGAGATATGATTATTCAAATATCGTTAAAATTTCCTCCCTAGCCCCGAAATGCCTTTCCGTCCTCCATTTATGGGAGTGTAACTAATGAACTGCTAGCTGTCGCCACATGACACTCTGTATAGGTATAGCACCCACTTCAAAATACTACTTGAAAAAGTTTAAAGCCAGATTAACGAGCCGATTATGAGATATGATTTTTCAAATATCGTTAAAATTTCCGGCCTAGCCCCGAAATGCCTTTCCGTGCTCCATTTATGGGAATGTAACTAAAGAACTACTATCCGTCGCCACGTGACACTCTGTATAGGTATAGCACCCACTTCCAAATACTACTTGAAAATGTTTAAAGCCAGATTAACGAGCCGATTATGAGATATGATATTTCAAATATCGTTAAAATTTCCGGCCTAGCCCCGAAATGCCTTTCCGTCCTCCATTTATGGGAGTGTAACTAAAGAACTGCTAGCTGTCGCCACATGACACTCTGTATAGGTATAGCACCCACTTCCAAATTCTACTTGAAAATGTTTAAAGCCAGATTAACGAGCCGATTATGAGATATGATTTTTCAAATATCGTTAAAATTTCCGGCCTAGCCCCGAAATGCCTTTCCGTCCTCCATTTATGGGAGTGTAACTAAAGAAATTCTAGCTGTCGCCACATGACACTCTGTATAGGTATAGCACCCACTTCCAAATACTAGTTGAAAAAGTTTAAAGCCAGATTAACGAGCCGATTATGAGATATGATTTTTCACATGTCGTTAAAATTTCCGGCCTAGCCCCGAAATGCCTTTCCGTCCTCCATTTATGGGAATGTAACTAAAGAACTGCTAGCTGTCGCCACATGACACTCTGTATAGGTATAGCACCCACTTCCAAATACTACTTGAAAATGTTTAAATCCAGATTAACTAGCCGATTATGAGATATGATTTTTCAAATATCGTTAAAATTTCCGGCCTAGCCCCGAAATGCCTTTTCGTCCTCCAATTATGGGAGTGTAACTAAAGAAATGCTAGCTGTCGCCACATGACACTCTGTATAGGTATAGCACCCACTTCCAAATACTACTTGAAAATGTTTAAAGCCAGATTAACTAGCCGATTATGAGATATGATTTTTCAAATATCGTTAAAATTTCCGGCCTAGCCCCGAAATGCCTTTCCGTCCTCCATTTATGGGAGTGTAACTAAAGAACTGCTAGTTGTCACCACATGACACTCTGTATAGGTATAGCACCCACTTCCAAATACTACTTGAAAAAGTTTAAAGCCAGATTAACGAGCCGATGATGAGATATGATTTTTCAAATATCGTTAAAATTTCCGGCCTAGCCCCGAAATGCCTTTCCGTCCTCCATTTATGGTAGTGTAACTAAAGAACTGCTAGCTGTCGCCACATGACACTCTGTATAGGTCTAGCACCCACTTCCAAATACTACTTGAAAATGTTTAAAGCCAGATTAACGAGCCGATTATGAGATATGATTTTTCAAATATCGTTAAAATTTCCGGCCTAGCCCCGAAATGCCTTTCCGTCCTCCATTTATGGGAGTGTAAATAAAGAACTGCTAGCTGTCGCCACATGACACTCTGTATAGGTATAGCACCCACTTCCAAATACTAGTTGAAAAAGTTTAAAGCCAGATTAACGAGCCGATTATGAGATATGATTTTTCACATGTCGTTAAAATATCCGGCCGAGCCCCGAAATGCCTTTCCGTCCTCATTTATGGGAGTGTAACTAAAGAACTGCTAGCTGTCGCCAAATGACACTCTGTATAGGTATAGCACCCACTTCCAAATACTAGTTGAAAAAGTTTAAAGCCAGATTAACGAGCCGAATATGAGATATGATTTTTCACATGTCGTTAAAATATCCGGCCTAGCCCCGAAATGCCTTTCCGTCCTCCATTTATGGGAATGTAACTAAAGAACTGCCAGCTGTTGCCACATGACACTCTGTATAGGTATAGCACCCACTTCCAAATACTACTTGAAAAAGTTTAAAGCCAGATTAACGAGCCGATTATGAGATGATTTTTCAAATATCGTTAAAATTTCCGGCCAAGCCCCGAAATGCATTTCCGTCCTCCATTTATGGGAGTGTAACTAAAGAACTGCTAGCTGTCACAACATGACACTCTGTATAGGTATAGCACCCACTTCCAAATACTACTTGAAAATGTTTAAAGCCAGATTAACTAGCCGATTATGAGATATGATTTTTCAAATATCGTTAAAATTTCCGGCCTAGCCCCGAAATGCCTTTTCGTCCTCCAATTATGGGAGTGAAACTAAAGAAATTCTAGCTGTCGCCACATGACACTCTGTATAGGTACAGCACCCACTTCCAAATACTACTTGAAAATGTTTAAAGCCAGATTAACAAGCCGATTATGAGATATGATTTTTCAAATATCGTTAAAATTTCCGGCCTAGCCCCGAAATGCCTTTCCGTCCTCCATTTATGGTAGTGTAACTAAAGAACTGCTAGCTGTCGCCACATGACTCTCTGTATAGGTCTAGCACCCACTTCCAAATACTACTTGAAAATGTTTAAAGCCAGATTAACGAGCCGATTATGAGATATGATTTTTCAAATATCGTTAAAATTTCCGGCCTAGCCCCGAAATGCCTTTCCGTCCTCCATTTATGGGAGTGTAACTAAAGAACTGCTAGCTGTCGCCACATGACACTCTGTATAGGTATAGCACCCACTTCCAAATACTAGTTGAAAAAGTTTAAAGCCAGATTAACGAGCCGATTATGAGATATGATTTTTCACATGTCGTTAAAATATCCGGCCTAGCCCCGAAATGCCTTTCCGTCCTCCATTTATGGGACTGTAACTAAAGAACTGCTAGCTGTCGCCACATGACACTCTGTACAGGTATAGCACCCACTTCCAAATACTACTTGAAAAAGTTTAAAGCCAGATTAACGAGCCGATTATGAGATATGATGTTTCAAATATCGTTAAAATTTCCGGCCTATCCCCGAAATGCCTATCCGTCCTAAATTTAACGGCTGTAATTAAGGAACTACTATCTGTCGCCACATGACACTCTGTATAGGTATAGCACCCACTTCCAAATACTACTTGAAAATGATGAAAGCCAGTTTAACGAGCCGATTATGAGATATGATTTTTCGAATATCGTTAAAATTTCCAGCCTCGCCCCGAAATGCCTATCCGTCCAAAATCTAAGGTCTGTAACTAAAGAACTACTATCCGTCGCCACATGACACTCTGTATAAATACCTTTCCGTCCTAAATTTATGGGAGTGTAACTAATGAACAGCTATCTGTCGCCACATGACACTCTGTATAGGTATAGCACCCAATTCCAACTACTACTTGAAAATGTTTAAAGCCAGATTAACGAACCGATTATGAGATATATTTTTCAAATATCGTTAAAATTTCCGGCCTAGCCCAGAAATGCCTTTTCGTCCTTTAATTATGGGAGTGTAACTAAAGAAATGCTAGCTGTCGCCACATGACACTCTGTATAGGTATAGCACCCACTTCCAAATACTACTTGAAAATGTTTAAAGCCAGATTAACTAGCCGATTATGAGATATGATTTTTCAAATATCGTTGAAATTTCCGGCCTAGCCCCGAAATGCCTTTCCGTCCTGCATTTATGGGAGTGTAACTAAATTACTGCTAGTTGTCGCCACATGACACTCTGTATAGGTATAGCACCCACTTCCAAATACTACTTGAAAAAGTTTAAAGCCAGATTAACGAGCCGAATATGAGATATGATTTTTCAAATATCGTTAAAATTTCCGGCCTAGCCCCGAAATGCCGTTCCGTCCTCCATTTATGGGAGTGTAACTAAAGAACTGCTAGCTGTCGCCACATGACACTCTGTATAGGTATAGCACCCACTTCCAAATACTACTTGAAAAAGTTTAAAGCCAGATTAACGAGCCGATTATGAGATATGATTTTTCAAATATCGTTAAAATATCCGGCATAGCCCCGAAATGCCTTTCCGTCCTCCATTTATGGGAGTGTAACTAAAGAACTACTATCCGTCGCCACATGACACTCTGTATAGGTATAGCACCCACTTCCAAATACTACTTGAAAAAGTATAAAGCCAAATTAACGAGCCGATTATGAGATATGATTTTTCAAATATCGTTAAAATTTCCGGCGTAGCCCCGAAATGCCTTTCCGTCCTCCATTTATGGGAGTGTAACTAAAGAACTACTATCCGTCGCCACATGACACTCTGTATAGGTATAGCACCCACTTCCAAATACTACTTGAAAACGATTAAAGCCAGATTGACTAGCCGATTATGAGATATGATTTTTCAAATATTGTTAAAATTTCCGGCCTAGCCCAGAAATGCCTTTCCGTCCTCCATTTATGGGAGTGTAACTAAAGAACTGCTAGCTGTCGCCACATGACTCTCTGTATAGGTATAGCACCCACTTCCAAATACTACTTGAAAATGTTTAAAGCCAGATTAACGAGCCGATTATGAGATATGATATTTCAAATATCGTTAAAATTTCCGGCCTAGCCCCGAAATGCCTTTCCGTCCTCCATTTATGGGAGTGTAACTAAAGAACTGCTAGCTGTCGCCACATGACACTCTGTATAGGTATAGCACCCACTTCCAAATACTACTTGAAAATGTTTAAAGCCAGATTAACGAGCCGATTATGAGATATGATTTTTCAAATATCGTTAAAATTTCCGGCCTAGCCCCGAAATGCCTTTCCGTCCTCCATTTATGGGAGTGTAACTAAAGAAATTCTAGCTGTCGCCACATGACACTCTGTATAGGTATAGCACCCACTTCCAAATACTAGTTGAAAAAGTTTAAAGCCAGATTAACGAGCCGATTATGAGATATGATTTTTCACATGTCGTTAAAATTTCCGGCCTAGCCCCGAAATGCCTTTCCGTCCTCCATTTATGGGAATGTAACTAAAGAACTGCTAGCTGTCGCCACATGACACTCTGTATAGGTATAGCACCCACTTCCAAATACTACTTGAAAATGTTTAAAGCCAGATTAACTAGCCGATTATGAGATATGATTTTTCAAATATCGTTAAAATTTCCGGCCTAGCCCCGAAATGCCTTTCCGTCCTCCATTTATGGGAGTGTAACTAAAGAACTGCTAGTTGTCGCCACATGACACTCTGTATAGGTATAGCACCCACTTCCAAATACTACTTGAAAAAGTTTAAAGCCAGTTTAACGAGCCGATGATGAGATATGATTTTTCAAATATCGTTAAAATTTCCGGCCTAGCCCCGAAATGCCTTTCCGTCCTCCATTTATGGGAGTGTAACTAAAGAACTGCTAGCTGTCGCCACATGACACTCTGTATAGGTCTAGCACCCACTTCCAAATACTACTTGAAAATGTTTAAAGCCAGATTAACGAGCCGATTATGAGATATGATTTTTCAAATATCGTTAAAATTTCCGGCCTAGCCCCGAAATGCCTTTCCGTCCTCCATTTATGGGAGTGTAACTAAAGAACTGCTAGCTGTCGCCACATGACACTCTGTATAGGTATAGCACCCACTTCCAAATACTAGTTGAAAAAGTTTAAAGCCAGATTAACGAGCCGATTATGAGATATGATTTTTCACATGTCGTTAAAATATCCGGCCGAGCCCCGAAATGCCTTTCCGTCCTCATTTATGGGAGTGTAACTAAAGAACTGCTAGCTGTCGCCACATGACACTCTGTATAGGTATAGCACCCACTTCCAAATACTAGTTGAAAAAGTTTAAAGCTAGATTAACGAGCCGATTATGAGATATGATTTTTCACATGTCGTTAAAATATCCGGCCTAGCCCCGAAATGCCTTTCCGTCCTCCATTTATGGGAATGTAACTAAAGAACTGCTAGCTGTTGCCACATGACACTCTGTATAGGTATAGCACCCACTTCCAAATACTACTTGAAAAAGTTTAAAGCCAGATTAACGAGCCGATTATGAGATGATTTTTCAAATATCGTTAAAATTTCCGGCCTAGCCCCGAAATGCCTTTCCGTCCTCCATTTATGGGAGTGTAACTAAAGAACTGCTAGCTGTCACAACATGACACTCTGTATAGGTATAGCACCCACTTCCAAATACTACTTGAAAATGTTTAAAGCCAGATTAACTAGCCGATTATGAGATATGATTTTTCAAATATCGTTAAAATTTCCGGCCTAGCCCCGAAATGCCTTTTCGTCCTCCAATTATGGAAGTGTAACTAAAGAAATTCTAGCTGTCGCCACATGACACTCTGTATAGGTACAGCACCCACTTCCAAATACTAGTTGAAAATGTTTAAAGCCAGATTAACGAGCCGATTATGAGATATGATTTTTCAAATATCGTCAAAATTTCCGGCCTAGCCCCGAAATGCCTTTCCGTCCTCCATTTATGGGAGTGTAACTAAAGAACTGCTAGCTGTCGCCACATGACACTCTGTATAGGTATAGCACCCACTTCCAAATACTAGTTGAAAAAGTTTAAAGCCAGATTAACGAGCCGATTATGAGATATGATTTTTCACATGTCGTTAAAATATCCGGCCTAGCCCCGAAATGCCTTTCCGTCCTCCATTTATGGGAATGTAACTAAAGAACTGCTAGCTGTCGCCACATGACACTCTGTACAGGTATAGCACCCACTTCCAAATACTACTTGAAAAAGTTTAAAGCCAGATTAACGAGCCGATTATGAGATATGATGTTTCAAATATCGTTAAAATTTCCGGCCTATCCCCGAAATGCCTATCCGTCCTAAATTTAACGGCTGTAACTAAGGAACTACTATCTGTCGCCACATGACACTCTGTATAGGTATAGCACCCACCTCCAAATACTACTTGAAAATGATGAAAGCCAGTTTAACGAGCCGATTATGAGATATGATTTTTCGAATATCGTTAAAATTTCCAGCCTCGCCCCGAAATGCCTATCCGTCCAAAATTTAAGGTCTGTAACTAAAGAACTACTATCCGTCGCCACATGACACTCTGTATAAATGCCTTTCCGTCCTCCATTTATGGGAGTGTAACTAATGAACTGCTAGCTGTCGCCACATGGCACTCTGTATAGGTATAGTACCCAATTCCAACTACTACTTGAAAATGTTTAAAGCCAGATTAACGAGCCGATTATGAGATATGATTTTTCAAATATCGTTAAAATTTCCGGCATAGCCCCGAAATGCCTTTCCGTCCTCCATTTATGGGAGTGTAACTAAAGAACTACTATCCGTCGCCACATGACACTCTGTATAGGTATAGCACCCACTTCCAAATACTACTTGAAAAAGTTTAAAGCCAAATTAACGAGCCGATTATGAGATATGATTTTTCAAATATCGTTAAAATTTCCGGCGTAGCCCCGAAATGCCTTTCCGTCCTCCATTTATGGGAGTGTAACTAAAGAACTACTATCCGTCGCCACATGACACTCTGTATAGGTATAGCACCCACTTCCAAATACTACTTGAAAACGATTAAAGCCAGATTGACTAGCCGATTATGAGATATGATTTTTCAAATATCGTTAAAACTTCCGGCCTAGCCCAGAAATGCCTTTCCGTCCTCCATTTATGGGAGTGTAACTAAAGAACAGCTAGCTGTCGCCACATGACTCTCTGTATAGGTAAAGCACCCACTTCCAAATACTACTTGAAAAAGTTTAAAGCCAGATTAACGAGCCGATTATGAGATATGATTTTTCAAATATCGTTAAAATTTCCGGCCTAGCCCCGAAATGCCTTTCCGTCCTCCATTTATGGGAGTGTAACTATAAAACTGCTAGCTGTCGCCACATGACACTCTGTATAGGTATAGCACCCACTTCCAAATACTAATTGAAAAAGTTTAAAGCCAGATTAACGAGTCGAATATCAGATATGATTTTTCAAATATCGTTAAAATATCCTGCCTAGCCCCGAAATGCCTTTCCGTCCTCCATTTATGGGAGTGTAACTAAAGAACTGCTAGCTGTCGCCACATGACACTCTGTATAGGTATAGCACCCACTTCCAAATCCTACTTGAAAATGTTTAAAGCCAGATTAACGAGCCGATTATGAGATATGATTTTTCAAATATCGTTAAAATTTCCGGCCTAGCCCCGAAATGCCTTTCCGTCCTCAATTTATAGGAGTGTAACTAAAGAACTGCTATCTGTCGCCACATGACACTCTGTATAGGCATAGCACCCACTTCCAAATACTACTTGAAAAAGTTTAAAGCCAGATTAACGAGCCGATTATGAGATATGATTTTTCAAATATCGTTAAAATTTCCGGCCTAGCCCCGAAATGCCTTTCCGTCCGCCATTTATGGGAGTGTAACTAAAGACCTGCTAGCTGTCGCCACATGACACTCTGTATAGGTATAGCACCCACTTCCAAATACTACTTGAAAAAGTTTAAAGCCAGATTAACGAGCCGATTATGAGATATGATTTTTCAAATATCGCTAAAATTTCCGGCCTAGCCCCGAAATGCCTTTCCGTCCTCCATTTATGGGAATGTAACTAAAGAACTACTATCCGTCGCCACATGACACACTGTATAGGTATTGCACCCACTTCCAAATACTACTTGAAAAAGTTTAAAGCCAGATTAACGAGCCGATTATGAGATATGATTTTTCAAATATCGTTAAAATTTCCGGCCTAGCCCCGAAATGCCTTTCCGTCCTCCATTTATGGGAGAGTAACTAAAGAACTAGTATTCGTCGCCACATGACACTCTGTATAGGTATAGCACCCACTTCCAAATACTACTTGAATATGTTTAAAGCCAGATTAACGAGCCGATTATGAGATATCATTTTTCGAATATCGTTAAAATTTCCGGCCTAGCCCGAAATGCCTTTCCGTCCTCCATTTATGGGAGTGTAACTAAAGAACTCCTAGCTGTCGCCACATGACACTCTGTATAGGTATAGCACCCACTTCCAAATACTACTAGAAAAAGTTTAAAGCCAGATTAACGAGCCGATTATGAGATATGTTTTTTCAAATATCGTTAAAATTTCCGGCCTAGCCGCGAAATGCCTTTCCGTCCTACATTTATGGGAGTGTAACTAAAGAACTTCTAGCTGTCGCCATATGACACTCTGTATAGGTATAGCACCCACTTCCAAATACTACTTGAAAATGTTTAAAGCCAGATTAACTAGCCGATTATGAGATATGATTTTTCAAATATCGTTAAAATTTCCAGCCTCGCACCGAAATGCCTATCCGTCTTATATTTAAGGGCTGTAACTAGAGAATTACTATCCGTCGCCACATGACACTCTGTATAGGTATAGCACCCACTTCCAAATACTACTTGAAAAAGTTTAAAGCCAAATTAACGAGCCGATTATGAGATATGATTTTTCAAATATCGTTAATTTTTCCGGCCTAGCCCCGAAATGCCTTTCCGTCCTCCATTTATGGGAGTGTAACTAAAGAACTGCTAGCTGTCGCCACATGACACTCTGTATAGGTATAGCACCCACTTCCAAATACTACTTGAAAATGTTTAAAGCCAGATTAACGAGCCGATTATGAGATATGATTTTTCAAATATCGTTAATATTTCCAGCCTCGCCACGAAATGCCTATCAGTCCTAAATTTAAGGGCTGTAACTAAAGAACTACTATCCGTCGCCACATGACACTCTGTATAGGTATAGCACCCACTTCCAAATACTACTTGAAAATGTTTAAAGCCAGATTAACGAGCCGATTATGAGATATGATGTTTCAAATAATGTTAAAATTTCCAGCCTCGCCCCGAAATGCATATCCGTCCTAAAGTTAAGGGCTGTAACTAAAGAACTACTATCCGTCGCCACATGACACTCTGTATAGGTATAGCACCCACTTCCAAATACTACTTGAAAAAGTTTAAAGCCAAATTAACGAGCCGATTATGAGATATGATTTTTCAAATATCGTTAAAACTTCCGGCCTAGCCCCGAAATGCCTTTCCGTCCTCCATTTATGGGAGTGTAACTAAAGAACTACTATCCGTCGCCACATGACACTCTGTATAGGTATAGCACCCACTTCCTAATACTACTTGAAAATGATTAAAGCCAGATTGACTAGCCGATTATGAGATATGATTTTTCAAATATCGTTAAAATTTCCGGCCTAGCCCAGAAATGCCTTTCCGTCCTCCATTTATGGGAGTGTAACTAAAGAACTGCTAGCTGTCGCCACTTGACACTCTGTATAGGTATAGCACCCACTTCCAAATACTAATTTAAAAAGTTTAAAGCCAGATTAACGAGTCGATTATGAGATATGATTTTTCAAATATCGTTAAAATATCCTGCCTAGCCCCGAAATGCCTTTCCGTCCTCCATTTATGGGAGTGTAACTAAAGAACTGCTAGCTGTCGCCACATGACACTCTGTATAGGTATAGCACCCACTTCCAAATCCTACTTGAAAATGTTTAAAGCCAGATTAAAGAGCCGATTATGAGATATGATTTTTCAAATATCGTTAAAATTTCCGGCCTAGCCCCGAAATGCCTTTCCGTCCTCAATTTATGGGAGTGTAACTAAAGAACTGCTATCTGTCGCCACATGACACTCTATATAGGTATAGCACCCACTTCCAAATACTACTTGAAAAAGTTTAAAGCCAGATTAACGAGCCGATTATGAGATATGATTTTTCACATATCGTTAAAATTTCCGGCCTAGCCCCGAAATGCCTTTCCGTCCGCCATTTATGGGAGTGTAACTAAAGAACTGCTAGCTGTCGCCACATGACACTCTGTATAGGTATAGCACCCACTTCCAAATACTACTTGAAAAAGTTTAAAGCCAGATTAACGAGCCGATTATGAGATATGATTTTTCAAATATCGCTAAAATTACCGGCCTAGCCCCGAAATGCCTTTCCGTCCTCCATTTATGGGAGTGTGACTAAAGATCTACTATCCGTCGCCACATGACACACTGTATAGGTATAGCAGCCACTTCCAAATACTACTTGAAAAAGTTTAAAGCCAGATTAACGAGCCGATTATGAGATATGATTTTTCAAATATCGTTAAAATTTCCGGCCTAGCCCCGAAATGCTTTTCCGTCCTCCATTTATGGGAGTGTAACCAAAGAACTAGTATCCGTCGCCACATGACACTCTGTATAGGTATAGCACCCACTTCCAAATACTACTTGAATATGTTTAAAGCCAGATTAACGAGCCGATTATGAGATATCATTTTTCGAATATCGTTAAAATTTCCGGCCTAGCCCGAAATGCCTTTCCGTCCTCCATTTATGGGAGTGTAACTAAAGAACTCCTAGCTGTCGCCACATGACACTCTGTATAGGTATAGCACCCACTTCCAAATACTACTTGAAAAAGTTTAAAACCAGATTAACGAGCTGATTATGAGATATGATTTTTCAAATATCGTTAAAATTTCCGGCCTAGCCCCGAAATGCCTTTCCGTCCTCCATTTATGGGAGTGTAACTAAAGAACTACTATCCGTCGCCACATGACACTCTGTATAGGTATAGCACCCACTTCCAAATACTACTTGAAAAAGTTTAAAGCCAAATTAACGAGCCGATTATGAGATCTGATTTTTCAAATATCGTTAAAATTTCCAGCCTCGCCCCGAAATGCCTATCCGTCCTAAATTTAAGGGCTGTAACTAGAGAATTACAATCCGTCGCCACATGACACTCTGTATAGGTATAGCACCCACTTCCAAATACTACTTGAAAATGTTTAAAGCCAAATTAACGAGCCGATTATGAGATCTGATTTTTCAAATATCGTTAAAATTTCCGGCCTAGCCCCGAAATGCCTTTCCGTCCTCCATTTATGGGAGTGTAACTAAAGAACTGCTAGCTGTCGCCACATGACACTCTGTATAGGTATAGCACCCACTTCCAAATACTACTTGAAAAAGTTTAAAGCCAGATTAACTAGCCGATTATGAGATATGACTTTTCAAATATCGTTAAAATTTCCGGCCTAGCCCCGAAATGCCTTTCCGTCCTCCATTTATGGGAGTGTAACGAAAGAACTGCTAGCTGTCGCCACATGACACTCTGTATAGGTATAGCACCCACTTCCAAATACTACTTGAAAATGTTTAAAGCCAGATTAACTAGCCGATTATGAGATATGATTTTTCAAATATCGTTAAAATTTCCGGCCTAGCCCCGAAATGCCTTTCCGTCCTCCATTTATGGGAGTGTAACTAAATAAGTACTATCCGTCACCACATGACACTCTGTATAGGTATAGCACCCAATTCCAAATACTACTTGAAAATGTTTAAAGCCAGATTAACGAGCCGATTATGAGATATGATTTTTCAAATATCGTTAAAATTTCCGGCCTAGCACCGAAATGCCTTTCCGTCCTCCATTTATGGGAGTGTAACTAAAGAACTGCTAGCTGTCGCCACATGACACTCTGTATAGGTATAGCACCCACTTCCAAATACTACTTGAAAATGTTTAAAGCCAAATTAACGAGCCGATTATGAGATATGATTTTTCAAATATCGTTAAAATTTCCGGCCTAGCCCCGAAATGCCTTTCCGTCCTCCATTTATGGGAATGTAACTAAAGAACTGCTAGCTGTCGCCACATGACACTCTGTATAGGTATAGCACCCACTTCCAAATACTACTTGAAAATGTTTAAAGCCAAATTAACGAGCCGATTATGAGATATGATTTTTCAAATATCGTTAAAATTTCCGGCCTAGCCCCGAAATGCCTTTCCGTCCTCCATTTTTGGGAGTGTAACTAAAGAACTGCTAGCTGTCGCCACATGACACTCTGTATAGGTATAGCACCCACTTCCAAATACTACTTGAAAAAGTTTAAAGCCAGATTAACTAGCCGATTATGAGATATGACTTTTCAAATATCGTTAAAATTTCCGGCCTAGCCCCGAAATGCCTTTCCGTCCTCCATTTATGGGAGTGTAACGAAAGAACTGCTAGCTGTCGCCTCATGACACTCTGTATAGGTATAGCACCCACTTCCAAATACTACTTGAAAATGTTTAAAGCCAGAGTAACTAGCCGATTATGAGATATGATTTTTTAAATATCGTTAAAATTTCCGGCCTAGCCCCGAAATGCCTTTCTGTCCTCCATTTATGGGAGTGTAACTAAAGAACTGCTAGCTGTCGCCACATGACACTCTGTATAGGTATAGCACCCACTTCCAAATACTAGTTGAAAAAGTTTAAAGCCAGATTAACTAGCCGATTATGAGATATGATTTTTCACATGTAGTTAAAATTTCCGGCCTAGCCCCGAAATGCCTTTCCGTCCTCCATTTATGGGAATGTAACTAAAGAACTGCTACCTGTCGCCACATGACACTCTGTATAGGTATAGCACCCACTTCCAAATACTACTTGAAAATGTTTAAAGCCAAATTAACGAGCCGATTATGAGATATGATTTTTCAAATATCGTTAAAATTTCCGGCCTTGCCCCGAAATGCCTTTCCGTCCTCCATTTATGGGAGTGTAACTAAAGAACTGCTAGCTGTCGCCACATGACACTCTGTATAGGTATAGCACCCACTTCCAAATACTACTTGAAAAAGTTTAAAGCCAGATTAACTAGCCGATTATGAGATATGACTTTTCAAATATCGTTAAAATTTCCGGCCTAGCCCCGAAATGCCTTTCCGTCCTCCATTTATGGGAGTGTAACGAAAGAACTGCTAGCTGTCGCCTCATGAAACTCTGTATAGGTATAGCACCCACTTCCAAATACTACTTGAAAATGTTTAAAGCCAGATTAACTAGCCGATTATGAGATATGATTTTTTAAATATCGTTAAAATTTCCGGCCTAGCCCCGAAATGCCTTTCTGTCCTCCATTTATGGGAGTGTAACTAAAGAACTGCTAGCTGTCGCCACATGACACTCTGTATAGGTATAGCACCCACTTCCAAATACTACTTGAAAATGTTTAAAGCCAGATTAACTAGCCGATTATGAGATATGATTTTTCAAATATCGTTAAAATTTCCGGCCTAGCCCCGAAATGCCTTTCCGTCCTCCATTTATGGGAGTGTAACTAAAGAAGTACTATCCGTCGCCACATGACACTCTGTATAGGTATAGCACCCACTTCCAAATACTACTTGAAAATGTTTAAAGCCAGATTAACGAGCCGATTATGAGATATGATTTTTCAAATATCGTTAAAATTTCCGGCCTAGCCCCGAAATGCCTTTCCGTCCTCCATTTATGGGAGTGTAACTAGAGAACTGCTAGCTGTCGCCACATGACACTCTGTATAGGTATAGCGACCACTTCCAAATACTAGTTGAAAAAGTTTAAAGCCAGATTAACTAGCCGATTATGAGATATGATTTTTCACATGTAGTTAAAATTTCCGGCCTAGCCCCGAAATGCCTTTCCGTCCTCCATTTATGGGAATGTTACTAAAGAACTGCTAGCTGTCGCCACATGACACTCTGTATACGTATAGCACCCACTTCCAAATACTACTTGAAAAAGTTTAAAGTCAGATTAACGAGCCGATTATGAGATATGATTTTTCAAATATCGTTAAAATTTCCGGCCTAGCCCCGAAATGCCTTTCCGTCCTCCATTTATGGGAGTGTAACTAAAGAACTGCAAGATGTCGCCACATGACACTCTGTATAGGTATAGCACCCACTTCCAAATACTACTTGAAAATGTTTAAAGCCAGATTAACGAGCCGATTATGAGATATGATTTTTCAAATATCGTTAAAATTTCCAGCCTCGCCCCGAAATGCCTATCAGTCCTAAATTTAAGGGCTGTAACTAAAGAACTACTATCCGTCGCCACATGACACTCTGTATAGGTATAGCACCCACTTCCAAATACTACTTGAAAATGTTTAAAGCCAGATTAACGAGCCGATTATGAGATATGATGTTTCAAATAATGTTAAAATTTCCAGCCTCGCCCCGAAATGCATATCCGTCCTAAAGTTAAGGGCTGTAACTAAAGAACTACTATCCGTCGCCACATGACACTCTGTATAGGTATAGCACCCACTTCCAAATACTACTTGAAAAAGTTTAAAGCCAAATTAACGAGCCGATTATGAGATATGATTTTTCAAATATCGTTAAAACTTCCGGCCTAGCCCCGAAATGCCTTTCCGTCCTCCATTTATGGGAGTGTAACTAAAGAACTACTATCCGTCGCCACATGACACTCTGTATAGGTATAGCACCCACTTCCAAATACTACTTGAAAATGATTAAAGCAAGATTGACTAGCCGATTATGAGATATGATTTTTCAAATATCGTTAAAATTTCCGGCCTAGCCCAGAAATGCCTTTCCGTCCTCCATTTATGGGAGTGTAACTAAAGAACTGCTAGCTGTCGCCACATGACACTCTGTATAGGTAAAGCACCCACTTCCAAATACTACTTGAAAAAGTTTAAAGCTAGATTAACGAGCCGATTATGAGATATGATTTTTCAAATATTGTTAAAATTTCCGGCCTTGCCCCGAAATGCCTTTCCGTCCTCCATTTATGGGAGTGTAACTAAAAAACTGCTAGCTGTCGCTACATGACACTCTGTATAGGTATAGCACCCACTTCCAAATACTAATGTAAAAAGTTTAAAGCCAGATTAACGAGTCGATTATCAGATATGATTTTTCAAATATCGTTAAAATATCCTGCCTAGCCCCGAAATGCCTTTCCGTCCTCCATTTATGGGAGTGTAACTAAAGAACTGCTAGCTGTCGCCACATGACACTCTGTATAGGTATAGCACCCACTTCCAAATCCTACTTGAAAATGTTTAAAGCCAGATTAAAGAGCCGATTATGAGATATGATTTTTCAAATATCGTTAAAATTTCCGGCCTAGCCCCGAAATGCCTTTCCGTCCTCAATTTATGGGAGTGTAACTAAAGAACTGCTATCTGTCGCCACATGACACTCTGTATAGGTATAGCACCCACTTCCAAATACTACTTGAAAAAGTTTAAAGCCAGATTAACGAGCCGATTATAAGATATGATTTTTCACATATCGTTAAAATTTCCGGCCTAGCCCCGAAATGCCTTTCCGTCCGCCATTTATGGGAGTGTAACTAAAGAACTGCTAGCTGTCGCCACATGACACTCTGTATAGGTATAGCACCCACTTCCAAATACTACTTGAAAAAGTTTAAAGCCAGATTAACGAGCCGATTATGAGATATGATTTTTCAAATATCGCTAAAATTACCGGCCTAGCCCCGAAATGCCTTTCCGTCCTCCATTTATGGGAGTGTAACTAAAGATCTACTATCCGTCGCCACATGACACACTGTATAGGTATAGCAGCCACTTCCATATACTACTTGAAAAAGTTTAAAGCCAGATTAACGAGCCGATTATGAGATATGATTTTTCAAATATCGTTAAAATTTCCGGCCTAGCCCCGAAATGCTTCTCCGTCCTCCATTTATGGGAGTGTAACCAAAGAACTAGTATCCGTCGCCACATGACACTCTGTATAGGTATAGCACCCACTTCCAAATACTACTTGAATATGTTTAAAGCCAGATTAACGAGCCGATTATGAGATATCATTTTTCGAATATCGTTAAAATTTCCGGCCTAGCCCGAAATGCCTTTCCGTCCTCCATTTATGGGAGTGTAACTAAAGAACTCCTAGCTGTCGCCACATGACACTCTGTATAGGTATAGCACCCACTTCCAAATACTACTTGAAAAAGTTTAAAACCAGATTAACAAGCTGATTATGAGATATGATTTTTCAAATATCGTTAAAATTTCCGGCCTAGCCCCGAAATGCCTTTCCGTCCTCCATTTATGGGAGTGTAACTAAAGAACTACTATCCGTCGCCACATGACACTCTGTATAGGTATAGCACCCACTTCCAAATACTACTTGAAAAAGTTTAAAGCCAGATTAACGAGCCGATTATGAGATATGATTTTTCAAATATCGTTAAAATTTCCGGCCTTGCCGCGAAATGCCTTTCCGTCCTCCATTTATGGGAGTGTAACTAAAGAACTTCTAGCTGTCGCCACATGACACTCTGTATGGGTATAGCACCCACTTCCAAATACTACTTGAAAATGTTTAAAGCCAGATTAACTAGCCGATTCTGAGATATGATTTTTCAAATATCGTTAAAATTTCCAGCCTCGCCACGAAATGCCTATCCGTCCTAAATTTAAGGGCTGTAACTAGAGAATTACTATCCGTCGCCACATGACACTCTGTATAGGTATAGCACCCACTTCCAAATACTACTTGAAAATGTTTAAAGCCAAATTAACGAGCCGATTATGAGATCTGATTTTTCAAATATCGTTAAAATTTCCGGCCTAGCCCCGAAATGCCTTTCCGTCCTCCATTTATGGGAGTGTAACTAAAGAACTGCTAGCTGTCGCCACATGACACTCTGTATAGGTATAGCACCCACTTCCAAATACTACTTGAAAAAGTTTAAAGCCAGATTAACTAGCCGATTATGAGATATGACTTTTCAAATATCGTTAAAATTTCCGGCCTAGCCCCGAAATGCCTTTCCGTCCTCCATTTATGGGAGTGTAACGAAAGAACTGCTAGCTGTCGCCTCATGACACTCTGTATAGGTATAGCACCCACATCCAAATACTACCTGAAAATGTTTAAAGCCAGATTAACTAGCCGATTATGAGATATGATTTTTTAAATATCGTTAAAATTTCCGGCCTAGCCCCGAAATGCCTTTCTGTCCTCCATTTATGGGAGTGTAACTAAAGAACTGCTAGCTGTCGCCACATGACACTCTGTATAGGTATAGCACCCACTTCCAAATACTACTTGAAAATGTTTAAAGCCAGATTAACTAGCCGATTATGAGATATGATTTTTCAAATATCGTTAAAATTTCCGGCCTAGCCCCGAAATGCCTTTCCGTCCTCCATTTATGGGAGTGTAACTAAAGAAGTACTATCCGTCGCCACATGACACTCTGTATAGGTATAGCACCCACTTCCAAATACTACTTGAAAATGTTTAAAGCCAGATTAACGAGCCGATTATGAGATATGATTTTTCAAATATCGTTAAAATTTCCGGCCTAGCCCCGAAATGCCTTTCCGTCCTCCATTTATGGGAGTGTAACTAGAGAACTGCTAGCTGTCGCCACATGACACTCTGTATAGGTATAGCGACCACTTCCAAATACTAGTTGAAAAAGTTTAAAGCCAGATTAACTAGCCGATTATGAGATATGATTTTTCACATGTAGTTAAAATTTCCGGCCTAGCCCCGAAATGCCTTTCCGTCCTCCATTTATGGGAATGTTACTAAAGAACTGCTAGCTGTCGCCACATGACACTCTGTATACGTATAGCACCCACTTCCAAATACTACTTGAAAAAGTTTAAAGTCAGATTAACGAGCCGATTATGAGATATGATTTTTCAAATATCGTTAAAATTTCCGGCCTAGCCCCGAAATGCCTTTCCGTCCTCCATTTATGGGAGTGTAACTAAAGAACTGCAAGATGTCGCCACATGACACTCTGTATAGGTATAGCACCCACTTCCAAATACTACTTGAAAATGTTTAAAGCCAGATTAACGAGCCGATTATGAGATATGATTTTTCAAATATCGTTAAAATTTCCAGCCTCGCCCCGAAATGCCTATCAGTCCTAAATTTAAGGGCTGTAACTAAAGAACTACTATCCGTCGCCACATGACACTCTGTATAGGTATAGCACCCACTTCCAAATACTACTTGAAAATGTTTAAAGCCAGATTAACGAGCCGATTATGAGATATGATGTTTCAAATAATGTTAAAATTTCCAGCCTCGCCCCGAAATGCATATCCGTCCTAAAGTTAAGGGCTGTAACTAAAGAACTACTATCCGTCGCCACATGACACTCTGTATAGGTATAGCACCCACTTCCAAATACTACTTGAAAAAGTTTAAAGCCAAATTAACGAGCCGATTATGAGATATGATTTTTCAAATATCGTTAAAACTTCCGGCCTAGCCCCGAAATGCCTTTCCGTCCTCCATTTATGGGAGTGTAACTAAAGAACTACTATCCGTCGCCACATGACACTCTGTATAGGTATAGCACCCACTTCCAAATACTACTTGAAAATGATTAAAGCAAGATTGACAAGCCGATTATGAGATATGATTTTTCAAATATCGTTAAAATTTCCGGCCTAGCCCAGAAATGCCTTTCCGTCCTCCATTTATGGGAGTGTAACTAAAGAACTGCTAGCTGTCGCCACATGACACTCTGTATAGGTAAAGCACCCACTTCCAAATACTACTTGAAAAAGTTTAAAGCTAGATTAACGAGCCGATTATGAGATATGATTTTTCAAATATTGTTAAAATTTCCGGCCTTGCCCCGAAATGCCTTTCCGTCCTCCATTTATGGGAGTGTAACTAAAAAACTGCTAGCTGTCGCTACATGACACTCTGTATAGGTATAGCACCCACTTCCAAATACTAATGTAAAAAGTTTAAAGCCAGATTAACGAGTCGATTATCAGATATGATTTTTCAAATATCGTTAAAATATCCTGCCTAGCCCCGAAATGCCTTTCCGTCCTCCATTTATGGGAGTGTAACTAAAGAACTGCTAGCTGTCGCCACATGACACTCTGTATAGGTATAGCACCCACTTCCAAATCCTACTTGAAAATGTTTAAAGCCAGATTAAAGAGCCGATTATGAGATATGATTTTTCAAATATCGTTAAAATTTCCGGCCTAGCCCCGAAATGCCTTTCCGTCCTCAATTTATGGGAGTGTAACTAAAGAACTGCTATCTGTCGCCACATGACACTCTGTATAGGTATAGCACCCACTTCCAAATACTACTTGAAAAAGTTTAAAGCCAGATTAACGAGCCGATTATAAGATATGATTTTTCACATATCGTTAAAATTTCCGGCCTAGCCCCGAAATGCCTTTCCGTCCGCCATTTATGGGAGTGTAACTAAAGAACTGCTAGCTGTCGCCACATGACACTCTGTATAGGTATAGCACCCACTTCCAAATACTACTTGAAAAAGTTTAAAGCCAGATTAACGAGCCGATTATGAGATATGATTTTTCAAATATCGCTAAAATTACCGGCCTAGCCCCGAAATGCCTTTCCGTCCTCCATTTATGGGAGTGTAACTAAAGATCTACTATCCGTCGCCACATGACACACTGTATAGGTATAGCAGCCACTTCCATATACTACTTGAAAAAGTTTAAAGCCAGATTAACGAGCCGATTATGAGATATGATTTTTCAAATATCGTTAAAATTTCCGGCCTAGCCCCGAAATGCTTCTCCGTCCTCCATTTATGGGAGTGTAACCAAAGAACTAGTATCCGTCGCCACATGACACTCTGTATAGGTATAGCACCCACTTCCAAATACTACTTGAATATGTTTAAAGCCAGATTAACGAGCCGATTATGAGATATCATTTTTCGAATATCGTTAAAATTTCCGGCCTAGCCCGAAATGCCTTTCCGTCCTCCATTTATGGGAGTGTAACTAAAGAACTCCTAGCTGTCGCCACATGACACTCTGTATAGGTATAGCACCCACTTCCAAATACTACTTGAAAAAGTTTAAAACCAGATTAACAAGCTGATTATGAGATATGATTTTTCAAATATCGTTAAAATTTCCGGCCTAGCCCCGAAATGCCTTTCCGTCCTCCATTTATGGGAGTGTAACTAAAGAACTACTATCCGTCGCCACATGACACTCTGTATAGGTATAGCACCCACTTCCAAATACTACTTGAAAAAGTTTAAAGCCAGATTAACGAGCCGATTATGAGATATGATTTTTCAAATATCGTTAAAATTTCCGGCCTTGCCGCGAAATGCCTTTCCGTCCTCCATTTATGGGAGTGTAACTAAAGAACTTCTAGCTGTCGCCACATGACACTCTGTATGGGTATAGCACCCACTTCCAAATACTACTTGAAAATGTTTAAAGCCAGATTAACTAGCCGATTCTGAGATATGATTTTTCAAATATCGTTAAAATTTCCAGCCTCGCCACGAAATGCCTATCCGTCCTAAATTTAAGGGCTGTAACTAGAGAATTACTATCCGTCGCCACATGACACTCTGTATAGGTATAGCACCCACTTCCAAATACTACTTGAAAATGTTTAAAGCCAAATTAACGAGCCGATTATGAGATCTGATTTTTCAAATATCGTTAAAATTTCCGGCCTAGCCCCGAAATGCCTTTCCGTCCTCCATTTATGGGAGTGTAACTAAAGAACTGCTAGCTGTCGCCACATGACACTCTGTATAGGTATAGCACCCACTTCCAAATACTACTTGAAAAAGTTTAAAGCCAGATTAACTAGCCGATTATGAGATATGACTTTTCAAATATCGTTAAAATTTCCGGCCTAGCCCCGAAATGCCTTTCCGTCCTCCATTTATGGGAGTGTAACGAAAGAACTGCTAGCTGTCGCCTCATGACACTCTGTATAGGTATAGCACCCACATCCAAATACTACCTGAAAATGTTTAAAGCCAGATTAACTAGCCGATTATGAGATATGATTTTTTAAATATCGTTAAAATTTCCGGCCTAGCCCCGAAATGCCTTTCTGTCCTCCATTTATGGGAGTGTAACTAAAGAACTGCTAGCTGTCGCCACATGACACTCTGTATAGGTATAGCACCCACTTCCAAATACTACTTGAAAATGTTTAAAGCCAGATTAACTAGCCGATTATGAGATATGATTTTTCAAATATCGTTAAAATTTCCGGCCTAGCCCCGAAATGCCTTTCCGTCCTCCATTTATGGTAGTGTAACTAAAGAAGTACTATCCGTCGCCACATGACACTCTGTATAGGTATAGCACCCAATTCCAAATACTACTTGAAAATGTTTAAAGCCAGATTAACGAGCCGATTATGAGATATGATTTTTCAAATATCGTTAAAATTTCCGGCCTAGCACCGAAATGCCTTTCCGTCCTCCATTTATGGGAGTGTAACTAAAGAACTGCTAGCTGTCGCCACATGACACTCTGTATAGGTATAGCACCCACTTCCAAATACTACTTGAAAATGTTTAAAGCCAAATTAACGAGCCGATTATGAGATATGATTTTTCAAATATCGTTAAAATTTCCGGCCTAGCCCCGAAATGCCTTTCCGTCCTCCATTTATGGGAATGTAACTAAAGAACTGCTAGCTGTCGCCACATGACACTCTGTATAGGTATAGCACCCACTTCCAAATACTACTTGAAAATGTTTAAAGCCAAATTAACGAGCCGATTATGAGATATGATTTTTCAAATATCGTTAAAATTTCCGGCCTAGCCCCGAAATGCCTTTCCGTCCTCCATTTATGGGAGTGTAACTAAAGAACTGCTAGCTGTCGCCACATGACACTCTGTATAGGTATAGCACCCACTTCCAAATACTACTTGAAAAAGTTTAAAGCCAGATTAACTAGCCGATTATGAGATATGACTTTTCAAATATCGTTAAAATTTCCGGCCTAGCCCCGAAATGCCTTTCCGTCCTCCATTTATGGGAGTGTAACGAAAGAACTGCTAGCTGTCGCCTCATGACACTCTGTATAGGTATAGCACCCACTTCCAAATACTACTTGAAAATGTTTAAAGCCAGATTAACTAGCCGATTATGAGATATAATTTTTTAAATATCGTTAAAATTTCCGGCCTAGCCCCGAAATGCCTTTCTGTCCTCCATTTATGGGAGTGTAACTAAAGAACTGCTAGCTGTCGCCACATGACACTCTGTATAGGTATAGCACCCACTTCCAAATACTAGTTGAAAAAGTTTAAAGCCAGATTAACTAGCCGATTATGAGATATGATTTTTCACATGTAGTTAAAATTTCCGGCCTAGCCCCGAAATGCCTTTCCGTTCTCCATTTATGGGAATGTAACTAAAGAACTGCTAGCTGTCGCCACATGACACTCTGTATAGGTATAGCACCCACTTCCAAATACTACTTGAAAATGTTTAAAGCCAAATTAACGAGCCGATTATGAGATATGATTTTTCAAATATCGTTAAAATTTCCGGCCTAGCCCCGAAATGCCTTTCCGTCCTCCATTTATGGGAGTGTAACTAAAGAACTGCTAGCTGTCGCCACATGACACTCTGTATAGGTATAGCACCCACTTCCAAATACTACTTGAAAAAGTTTAAAGCCAGATTAACTAGCCGATTATGAGATATGACTTTTCAAATATCGTTAAAATTTCCGGCCTAGCCCCGAAATGCCTTTCCGTCCTCCATTTATGGGAGTGTAACGAAAGAACTGCTAGCTGTCGCCTCATGACACGCTGTATAGGTATAGCACCCACTTCCAAATACTACTTGAAAATGTTTAAAGCCAGATTAACTAGCCGATTATGAGATATGATTTTTTAAATATCGTTAAAATTTCCGGCCTAGCCCCGAAATGCCTTTCTGTCCTCCATTTATGGGAGTGTAACTAAAGAACTGCTAGCTGTCGCCACATGACACTCTGTATAGGTATAGCACCCACTTCCAAATACTACTTGAAAATGTTTAAAGCCAGATTAACTAGCCGATTATGAGATATGATTTTTCAAATATCGTTAAAATTTCCGGCCTAGACCCGAAATGCCTTTCCGTCCTCCATTTATGGGAGTGTAACTAAAGAAGTACTATCCGTCGCCACATGACACTCTGTATAGGTATAGCACCCACTTCCAAATACTACTTGAAAATGTTTAAAGCCAGATTAACGAGCCGATTATGAGATATGATTTTTCAAATATCGTTAAAATTTCCGGCCTAGCCCCGAAATGCCTTTCCGTCCTCCATTTATGGGAGTGTAACTAGAGAACTGCTAGCTGTCGCCACATGACACTCTGTATAGTTATAGCGACCACTTCCAAATACTAGTTGAAAAAGTTTAAAGCCAGATTAACTAGCCGATTATGAGATATGATTTTTCACATGTAGTTAAAATTTCCGGCCTAGCCCCGAAATGCCTTTCCGTCCTCCATTTATGGGAATGTAACTAAAGAACTGCTAGCTGTCGCCACATGACACTCTGTATAGGTATAGCACCCACTTCCAAATACTACTTGAAAATGTTTAAAGCCAGATTAACTAGCCGATTATGAGATATGATTTTTCAAATATCGTTAAAATTTCCGGCCTAGCCCCGAAATGCCTTTCCGTCCTGCATTTATGGGAGTGTAACTAAAGAACTGCTAGTTGTCGCCACATGACACTCTGTATAGGTATAGCACCCACTTCCAAATTCTACTTGAAAAAGTTTAAAGCCAGATTAACGAGCCGATTATGAGATATGATTTTTCAAATATCGTTAAAATTTCCGGCCTAGCCCCGAAATGCCGTTCCGTCCTCCATTTATGGGAGTGTAACTAAAGAAATGCTAGCTGTCGCCACATGACACTCTGTATAGGTATAGCACCCAATCCAAATACTACTTGAAAAAGTTTAAAGCCAGATTAAAGAGCCGATTATGAGATATGATTTTTCAAATATCGTTAAAATTTCCGGCCTTGCCCCGAAATGCCTTTCCGTCCTCCATTTATGGGAGTGTAACTAAAAAACTGCTAGCTGTCGCCACAAGACACTCTGTATAGGTATAGCACCCACTTCCAAATACTAATTGAAAGCCAGATTAACGAGCCGATTATGAGATATGATTTTTCAAATATCGTTAAAATATCCTGCCTAGCCCCGAAAAGCCTTTCCGTCCTCCATTTATGGGAGTGTAACTAAAGAACTGCTAGCTGTCGCCACATGACACTCTGTATAGGTATAGCACCCACTTCCAAATCCTACTTGAAAATGTTTAAAGCCAGATTAACGAGCCGATTATGAGATATGATTTTTCAAATATCGTTAAAATTTCCGGCCTAGCCCCTAAATGCCTTTCCGTCCTCAATTTATGGGAGTGTAACTAAAGAACTGCTATCTGTCGCCACATGACACTCTGTATAGGTATAGCACCCACTTCCAAATACAACTTGAAAAAGTTTAAAGCCAGATTAACGAGCCTATTATGAGATATGATTTTTCAAATATCGTTGAAATTTCCGGCCTAGCCCCGAAATGTCTTTCCGTCCGCCATTTATGGGAGTGTAACTAAAGAACTGCTAGCTGTCGCCACATGACACTCTATATAGGTATAGCACCCACTTCCAAATACTACTTGAAAATGTTTAAAGCCAGATTAACTAGCCGATTATGAGATATGATTTTTCAAATATCGTTAAAATTTCCGGCCTAGCCCCGAAATGCCTTTCCGTCCTCAATTTATGGGAGTGTAACTAAAGAACTGCTATCTGTCGCCACATGACACTCTGTATAGGTATAGCACCCACTTCCAAATACTACTTGAAAAAGTTTAAAGCCAGATTAACGAGCCGATTATGAGATATGACTTTTCAAATATCGTTAAAATTTCCGGCCTAGCCCCGAAATGCCTTTCCGTCCTCCATTTATGGGAGTGTAACGAAAGAACTGCTAGCTGTCGCCTCATGACACTCTGTATAGGTATAGCACCCACTTCCAAATACTACTTGAAAATGTTTAAAGCCAGATTAACTAGCCGATTATGAGATATGATTTTTTAAATATCGTTAAAATTTCCGGCCTAGCCCCGAAATGCCTTTCTGCCCTCCATTTATGGGAGTGTAACTAAAGAACTGCTAGCTGTCGCCACATGACACTCTGTATAGGTATAGCACCCACTTCCAAATACTACTTGAAAATGTTTAAAGCCAGATTAACTAGCCGATTATGAGATATGATTTTTCAAATATCGTTAAAATTTCCGGCCTAGCCCCGAAATGCCTTTCCGTCCTCCATTTATGGGAGTGTAACTAAAGAAGTACTATCCGTCGCCACATGACACTCTGTATAGGTATAGCACCCAATTCCAAATACTACTTGAAAATGTTTAAAGCCAGATTAACGAGCCGATTTTGAGATATGATTTTTCAAATATCGTTAAAATTTCCGGCCTAGCCCCGAAATGCCTTTCCGTCCTCCATTTATGGGAGTGTAACTAAAGAACTGCTAGCTGTCGCCACATGACACTCTGTATAGGTATAGCACCCACTTCCAAATACTAGTTGAAAAAGTTTAAAGCCAGATTAACTAGCCGATTATGAGATATGATTTTTCACATGTAGTTAAAATTTCCGGCCTAGCCCCGAAATGCCTTTCCGTCCTCCATTTATGGGAATGTAACTAAAGAACTGCTAGCTGTCGCCACATGACACTCTGTATAGGTATAGCACCCACTTCCAAATACTACTTGAAAAAGTTTAAAGCCAGATTAACGAGCCGATTATGAGATATGATTTTTCAAATATCGTTAAAATTTCCGGCCTAGCCCCGAAATGCCTTTCCGTCCTCCATTTATGGGAGTGTAACTAAAGAAATGCTAGCTGTCGCCACATGACACTCTGTATAGGTATAGCACCCAATCCAAATACGACTTGTAAAAGTTTAAAGCCAGATTAAAGAGCCGATTATGAGATATGATTTTTCAAATATCGTTAAAATTTCCGGCCTAGCCCGGAAATGCCTTTCTGTCCTCCATTTATGGGAGTGTAACTAAAGAACTACTATCCGTCGCCACATGACACTCTTTATAGGTATAGCACCCACTTCCAAATACTACTTGAAAATGATTAAAGCCAGATTGACTAGACGATTATGAGATATGATTTTTCAAATATCGTTAAAATTTCCGGCCTAGCCCAGAAATGCCTTTCCGTCCTCCATTTATGGGAGTGTAACTAAAGAACTGCTAGCTGTCGCCACATGACACTCTGTATAGGTAAAGCACCCACTTCCAAATACTACTTGAAAAAGTTTAAAGCCAGATTAACGAGCCGATTATGAGATATGATATTTCAAATATCGTTAAAATTTCCGGCCTTGCCCCGAAATGCCTTTCCGTCCTCCATTTATGGGAGTGTAACTAAAAAACTGCTAGCTGTCGCCACATGACACTCTGTATAGGTATAGCACCCACTTCCAAATACTAATTGAAAGCCAGATTAACGAGCCGATTATGAGATATGATTTTTCAAATATCGTTAAAATATCCTGCCTAGCCCCGAAAAGCCTTTCCGTCCTCCATTTATGGGAGTGTAACTAAAGAACTGCTAGCTGTCGCCACATGACACTCTGTATAGGTATAGCACCCACTTCCAAATCCTACTTGAAAATGTTTAAAGCCAGATTAACGAGCCGATTATGAGATATGATTTTTCAAATATCGTTAAAATTTCCGGCCTAGCCCCTAAATGCCTTTCCGTCCTCAATTTATGGGAGTGTAACTAAAGAACTGCTATCTGTCGCCACATGACACTCTGTATAGGTATAGCACCCACTTCCAAATACTACTTGAAAAAGTTTAAAGCCAGATTAACGAGCCTATTATGAGATATGATTTTTCAAATATCGTTAAAATTTCCGGCCTAGCCCCGAAATGCCTTTCCGTCCGCCATTTATGGGAGTGTAACTAAGGAACTGCTAGCTGTCGCCACATGACACTCCATATAGGTATAGCACCCACTTCCAAATACTACTTGAAAATGTTTAAAGCCAGATTAACTAGCCGATTATGAGATATGATTTTTCAAATATCGTTAAAATTTCCGGCCTAGCCCCGAAATGCCTTTCCGTCCTCAATTTATGGGAGTGTAACTAAAGAACTGCTATCTGTCGCCACATGACACTCTGTATAGGTATAGCACCCACTTCCAAATACTACTTGAAAAAGTTTAAAGCCAGATTAACGAGCCGATTATGAGATATGACTTTTCAAATATCGTTAAAATATCCGGCCTAGCCCCGAAATGCCTTTCCGTCCTCCATTTATGGGAGTGTAACGAAAGAACTGCTAGCTGTCGCCTCATGACACTCTGTATAGGTATAGCACCCACTTCCAAATACTACTTGAAAATGTTTAAAGCCAGATTAACTAGCCGATTATGAGATATGATTTTTTAAATATCGTTAAAATTTCTGGCCTAGCCCCGAAATGCCTTTCTGTCCTCCATTTATGGGAGTGTAACTAAAGAACTGCTAGCTGTCGCCACATGACACTCTGTATAGGTATAGCACCCACTTCCAAATACTACTTGAAAATGTTTAAAGCCAGATTAACTAGCCGATTATGAGATATGATTTTTCAAATATCGTTAAAATTTCCGGCCTAGCCCCGAAATGCCTTTCCGTCCTCCATTTATGGGAGTGTAACTAAAGAAGTACTATCCGTCGCCACATGACACTCTGTATAGGTATAGCACCCAATTCCAAATACTACTTGAAAATGTTTAAAGCCAGATTAACGAGCCGATTTTGAGATATGATTTTTCAAATATCGTTAAAATTTCCGGCCTAGCCCCGAAATGCCTTTCCGTCCTCCATTTATGGGAGTGTAACTAAAGAACTGCTAGCTGTCGCCACATGACACTCTGTATAGGTATAGCACCCACTTCCAAATACTAGTTGAAAAAGTTTAAAGCCAGATTAACTAGCCGATTATGAGATATGATTTTTCACATGTAGTTAAAATTTCCGGCCTAGCCCCGAAATGCCTTTCCGTCCTCCATTTATGGGAATGTAACTAAAGAACTGCTAGCTGTCGCCACATGACACTCTGTGATTAACGAGCCGATTATGAGATATGATATTTCAAATATCGTTAAAATTTCCGGCCTTGCCCCGAAATGCCTTTCCGTCCTCCATTTATGGGAGTGTAACTAAAAAACTGCTAGCTGTCGCCACATGACACTCTGTATAGGTATAGCACCCACTTCCAAATACTAATTGAAAGCCAGATTAACGAGCCGATTATGAGATATGATTTTTCAAATATCGTTAAAATTTCCGGCCTAGCCCCGAAATGCCTTTCCGTCCCCCATTTATGGGAGTGTAACTAAAGAACTGCTAGCTGTCGCCACATGACACTCTGTATAGGTATAGCACCCACTTCCAAATACTACTTGAAAAAGTTTAAAGCCAGATTAACTAGCCGATTATGAGATATGACTTTTCAAATATCGTTAAAATTTCCGGCCTAGCCCCGAAATGCCTTTCCGTCCTCCATTTATGGGAGTGTAACGAAAGAACTGCTAGCTGTCGCCTCATGACACTCTGTATAGGTATAGCACCCACTTCCAAATACTACTTGAAAATGTTTATAGCCAGATTAACTAGCCGATTATGAGATATGATTTTTTAAATATCGTTAAAATTTCCGGCCTAGCCCCTAAATGCCTTTCTGTGCTCCATTTATGGGAGTGTAACTAAAGAACTGCTAGCTGTCGCCACATGGTATTCTGTATAGGTATAGCACCCACTTCCAAATACTACTTGAAAATGTTTAAAGCCAGATTAACTAGCCGATTATGAGATATGATTTTTCAAATATCGTTAAAATTTCCGGCCTAGCCCCGAAATGCCTTTCCGTCCTCCATTTATGGGAGTGTAACTAAAGAAGTACTATCCGTCGTCACATGACACTCTGTATAGGTATAGCACCCACTTCCAAATACTACTTGAAAATGTTTAAAGCCAAATTAACGAGCCGATTATGAGATCTGATTTTTCAAATATCGTTAAAATTTCCGGCCTAGCCCCGAAATGCCTTTCCGTCCTCCATTTATGGGAGTGTGACTAAAGAACTGCTAGCTGTCGCCACATGACACTCTTTATAGGTATAGCACCCACTTCCAAATACTACTTGAAAAAGTTTAAAGCCAGATTAACTAGCCGATTATGAGATATGACTTTTCAAATATCGTTAAAATTTCCGGCCTAGACCCGAAATGCCTTTCCGTCCTCCATTTATGGGAGTGTAACGAAAGAACTGCTAGCTGTCGCCTCATGACACTCTGTATAGGTATAGCACCCACTTCCAAATACTACTTGAAAATGTTTAAAGCCAGATTAACTAGCCGATTATGAGATATGATTTTTTAAATATCGTTAAAATTTCCGGCCTAGCCCCGAAATGCCTTTCTGTCCTCCATTTATGGGAGTGTAACTAAAGAACTGCTAGCTGTCGCCACATGACACTCTGTATAGGTATAGCACCCACTTCCAAATACTACTTGAAAATGTTTAAAGCCAGATTAACTAGCCGATTATGAGATATGATTTTTCAAATATCGTTAAAATTTCCGGCCTAGCCCCGAAATGCCTTTCCGTCCTCCATTTATGGGAGTGTAACTAAAGAAGTACTATCCGTCGCCACATGACACTCTGTATAGGTATAGCACCCACTTCCAAATACTACTTGAAAATGTTTAAAGCCAGATTAACGAGCCGATTATGTGATATGATTTTTCAAATATCGTTAAAATTTCCGGCCTAGCCCCGAAATGCCTTTCCGTCCTCCATTTATGGGAGTGTAACTAAAGAACTGCTAGCTGTCGCCACATGACACTCTGTATAGGTATAGCACCCACTTCCAAATACAAGTTGAAAAAGTTTAAAGCCAGATTAACTAGCCGATTATGAGATATGATTTTTCACATGTAGTTAAAATTTCCGGCCTAGCCCCGAAATGCCTTTCCGTCCTCCATTTATGGGAATGTAACTAAAGAGCTGCTAGCTGTCGCCACATGACACTCTGTATAGGTATAGCACCCACTTCCAAATACTACTTGAAAAAGTTTAAAGCCAGAGTAACGAGCCGATTATGAGATATGATTTTTCAAATATCGCTAAAATTTCCGGCCTAGCCCCGAAATGCCTTTCCGTCCACCATTTATGGGAGAGTAACTAAAGAACTGCTAGCTGTCGCCACATGACACTCTGTATAGGTATAGCACCCACTTCCAAATACTACTTGAAAATGTTTAAAGCCAGATTAACTAGCCGATTATGAGATATGATTTTTCAAATATCGTTAAAATTTCCGGCCTACCCCCGAAATGCCTTTCCGTCCTGCATTTATGGGAGTGTAACTAAAGAACTGCTAGTTGTCGCCACATGACACTCTGTATAGGTATAGCACCCACTTCCAAATACTACTTGAAAAAGTTTAAAGCCAGATTAACGAGCCGATTATGAGATATGATTTTTCAAACATCGTTAAAATTTCCGGCCTAGCCCCGAAATGCCGTTCCGTCCTCCATTTATGGGAGTGTAACTAAAGAACTGCTAGCTGTCGCCACATGACACTCTGTATAGGTATAGCACCCACTTCCAAATACTACTTGAAAAAGTTTAAAGCCAGATTAACGAGCCGATTATGAGATATGATTTTTCAAATATCGTTAAAATTTCCGGCCTAGCCCCGAAATGCCTTTCCGTCCTCCATTTATGGGAGTGTAACTAAAGAAATGCTAGCTGTCGCCACATGACACTCTGTATAGGTATAGCACCCAATCCAAATACTACTTGAAAAAGTTTAAAGCCAGATTAAAGAGCCGATTATGAGATATGATTTTTCAAATATCGTTAAAATTTCCGGCCGAGCCCGGAAATGCCTTTCCGTCCTCCATTTATGGGAGTGTAACTAAAGAACTACTATCCGTCGCCACATTACACTCTTTATTGGTATAGCACCCACTTCCAAATACTACTTGAAAATGATTAAAGCCAGATTGACTAGCCGATTATGAGATATGATTTTTCAAATATCGTTAAAATTTCCGGCCTAGCCCAGAAATGCCTTTCCGTCCTCCATTTATGGGAGTGTAACTAAAGAACTGCTAGCTGTCGCCACATGACACTCTGTATAGGTAAAGCACCCACTTCCAAATACTACTTGAAAAAGTTTAAAGCCAGATTAACGAGCCGATTATGAGATATGATATTTCAAATATCGTTAAAATTTCCGGCCTTGCCCCGAAATGCCTTTCCGTCCTCTATTTATGGGAGTGTAACTAAAAAACTGCTAGCTGTCGCCACATGACACTCTGTATAGGTATAGCACCCACTTCCAAATACTAATTGAAAGCCAGATTAACGAGCCGATTATGAGATATGATTTTTCAAATATCGTTAAAATATCCTGCCTAGCCCCGAAATGCCTTTCCGTCCTCCATTTATGGGAGTGTAACTAAAGAAGTACTATCCGTCGCCACATGACACTCTGTATAGGTATAGCACCCACTTCCAAATACTACTTGAAAATGTTTAAAGCCAAATTAACGAGCGGATTATGAGATCTGATTTTTCAAATATCGTTAAAATTTCCGGCCTAGCCCCGAAATGCCTTTCCGTCCTCCATTTATGGGAGTGTAACTAAAGAACTGCTAGCTGTCGCCACATGACACTCTGTATAGGTATAGCACCCACTTCCAAATACTACTTGAAAAAGTTTAAAGCCAGATTAACTAGCCGATTATGAGATATGACTTTTCAAATATCGTTAAAATTTCCGGCCTAGCCCCGAAATGCCTTTCCGTCCTCCATTTATGGGAGTGTAACGAAAGAACTGCTAGCTGTCGCCTCATGACACTCTGTATAGGTATAGCACCCACTTCCAAATACTACTTGAAAATGTTTAAAGCCAGATTAACTAGCCGATTATGAGATATGATTTTTCAAATATCGTTAAAATTTCCGGCCTAGCACCGAAATGCCTTTCCGTCCTCCATTTATGGGAGTGTAACTAAAGAAGTACTATACGTCGCCACATGACACTCTGTATAGGTATAGCACCCACTTCCAAATACTACTTGAAAACGTTTAAAGCCAGATTAACGAGCCGATTATGAGATATGATTTTTCAAATATCGTTAAAATTTCCGGCCTAGCCCCGAAATGCCTTTCCGTCCTCCATTTATGGGAGTGTAACTAAAGAACTGCTAGCTGTCGCCACATGACACTCTGTATAGTTATAGCACCCACTTCCAAATACTAGTTGAAAAAGTTTAAAGCCAGATTAACTAGCCGATTATGAGATATGATTTTTCACATGTAGTTAAAATTTCCGGCCTAGCCCCGAAATGCCTCTCCGTCCTCCATTTATGGGAGTGTAACTAAAGAACTGCTAGCTGTCGCCACATGACACTCTGTATAGGTATAGCACCCACTTCCAAATACTACTTGAAAATGTTTAAAGCCAGATTAACTAGCCGATTATGAGATATGATTTTTCAAATATCGTTAAAATTTCCGGCCTAGCCCCGAAATGCCTTTCCGTCCTGCATTTATGGGAGTGTAACTAAAGAACTGCTAGGTGTCGCCACATGACACTCTGTATAGGTATAGCACCCACTTCCAAATACTACTTGAAAAAGTTTAAAGCCAGATTAACGAGCCGATTATGAGATATGATTTTTCAAATATCGTTAAAATTTCCGGCCTAGCCCCGAAATGCCGTTCCGTCCTCCATTTATGGGAGTGTAACTAAAGAACTGGTAGCTGTCGCCACATGACACTCTGTATAGGTATAGCACCCACTTCCAAATACTACTTGAAAAAGTTTAAAGCCAGATTAACGAGCCGATTATGAGATATGATTTTTCAAATATCGTTAAAATTTCCGGCCTAGCCCCGAAATGCCTTTCCGTCCTCCATTTATGGGAGTGTAACTAAAGAAATGCTAGCTGTCGCCACATGACACTCTGTATAGGTATAGCACCCAATCCAAATACTACTTGAAAAAGTTTAAAGCCAGATTAAAGAGCCGATTATGAGATATGATTTTTCAAATATCGTTAAAATTTCCGGCCGAGCCCGGAAATGCCTTTCCGTCCTCCATTAATGGGAGTGTAACTAAAGAACTACTATCCGTCGCCACATTAAACTCTTTGTAGGTATAGCACCCACTTCCAAATACTACTTGAAAATGATTAAAGCCAGATTGACTAACCGATTATGAGATATGATTTTTCAAATATCGTTAAAATTTCCGGCCTAGCCCAGAAATGCCTTTCCGTCCTCCATTTATGGGAGTGTAACTAAAGAACTGCTAGCTGTCGCCACATGACACTCTGTATAGGTAAAGCACCCACTTCCAAATACTACTTGAAAAAGTTTAAAGCCAGATTAACGAGCCGATTATGAGATATGATATTTCAAATATCGTTAAAATTTCCGGCCTTGCCCCGAAATGCCTTTCCGTCCTCCATTTATGGGAGTGTAACGAAAGAACTGCTAGCTGTCGCCTCATGACACCCTGTATAGGTATAGCACCCAATCCAAATACTACTTGAAAAAGTTTAAAGCCAGATTAAAGAGCCGATTATGAGATATGATTTTTCAAATATCGTTAAAATTTCCGGCCGAGCCCGGAAATGCCTTTCCGTCCTCCATTTATGGGAGTGTAACTAAAGAACTACTATCCGTCGCCACATTACACTCTTTATTGGTATAGCACCCACTTCCAAATACTACTTGAAAATGATTAAAGCCAGATTGACTAGCCGATTATGAGATATGATTTTTCAAATATCGTTAAAATTTCCGGCCTAGCCCAGAAATGCCTTTCCGTCCTCCATTTATGGGAGTGTAACTAAAGAACTGCTAGCTGTCGCCACATGACACTCTGTATAGGTAAAGCACCCACTTCCAAATACTACTTGAAAAAGTTTAAAGCCTGATTAACGAGCCGATTATGAGATATGATATTTCAAATATCGTTAAAATTTCCGGCCTTGCCCCGAAATGCCTTTCCGTCCTCTATTTATGGGAGTGTAACTAAAAAACTGCTAGCTGTCGCCACATGACACTCTGTATAGGTATAGCACCCACTTCCAAATACTAATTGAAAGCCAGATTAACGAGCCGATTATGAGATATGATTTTTCAAATATCGTTAAAATATCCTGCCTAGCCCCGAAATGCCTTTCCGTCCTCCATTTATGGGAGTGTAACTAAAGAAGTACTATCCGTCGCCACATGACACTCTGTATAGGTATAGCACCCACTTCCAAATACTACTTGAAAATGTTTAAAGCCAAATTAACGAGCGGATTATGAGATCTGATTTTTCAAATATCGTTAAAATTTCCGGCCTAGCCCCGAAATGCCTTTCCGTCCTCCATTTATGGGAGTGTAACTAAAGAACTGCTAGCTGTCGCCACATGACACTCTGTATAGGTATAGCACCCACTTCCAAATACTACTTGAAAAAGTTTAAAGCCAGATTAACTAGCCGATTATGAGATATGACTTTTCAAATATCGTTAAAATTTCCGGCCTAGCCCCGAAATGCCTTTCCGTCCTCCATTTATGGGAGTGTAACGAAAGAACTGCTAGCTGTCGCCTCATGACACTCTGTATAGGTATAGCACCCACTTCCAAATACTACTTGAAAATGTTTAAAGCCAGATTAACTAGCCGATTATGAGATATGATTTTTCAAATATCGTTAAAATTTCCGGCCTAGCACCGAAATGCCTTTCCGTCCTCCATTTATGGGAGTGTAACTAAAGAAGTACTATACGTCGCCACATGACACTCTGTATAGGTATAGCACCCACTTCCAAATACTACTTGAAAACGTTTAAAGCCAGATTAACGAGCCGATTATGAGATATGATTTTTCAAATATCGTTAAAATTTCCGGCCTAGCCCCGAAATGCCTTTCCGTCCTCCATTTATGGGAGTGTAACTAAAGAACTGCTAGCTGTCGCCACATGACACTCTGTATAGGTATAGCACCCACTTCCAAATACTAGTTGAAAAAGTTTAAAGCCAGATTAACTAGCCGATTATGAGATATGATTTTTCACATGTAGTTAAAATTTCCGGCCTAGCCCCGAAATGCCTTTCCGTCCTCCATTTATGGGAGTGTAACTAAAGAACTGCTAGCTGTCGCCACATGACACTCTGTATAGGTATAGCACCCACTTCCAAATACTACTTGAAAATGTTTAAAGCCAGATTAACGAGCCGATTATGAGATATGATTTTTCAAATATCGTTAAAATTTCCGGCCTAGCCCCGAAATGCCTTTCCGTCCTGCATTTATGGGAGTGTAACTAAAGAACTGCTAGGTGTCGCCACATGACACTCTGTATAGGTATAGCACCCACTTCCAAATACTACTTGAAAAAGTTTAAAGCCAGATTAACGAGCCGATTATGAGATATGATTTTTCAAATATCGTTAAAATTTCCGGCCTAGCCCCGAAATGCCGTTCCGTCCTCCATTTATGGGAGTGAAACTAAAGAACTGCTAGCTGTCGCCACATGACACTCTGTATAGGTATAGCACCCACTTCCAAATACTACTTGAAAAAGTTTAAAGCCAGATTAACGAGCCGATTATGAGATATGATTTTTCAAATATCGTTAAAATTTCCGGCCTAGCCCCGAAATGCCTTTCCGTCCTCCATTTATGGGAGTGTAACTAAAGAAATGCTAGCTGTCGCCACATGACACTCTGTATAGGTATAGCACCCAATCCAAATACTACTTGAAAAAGTTTAAAGCCAGATTAAAGAGCCGATTATGAGATATGATTTTTCAAATATCGTTAAAATTTCCGGCCGAGCCCGGAAATGCCTTTCCGTCCTCCATTTATGGGAGTGTAACTAAAGAACTACTATCCGTCGCCACATTACACTCTTTGTAGGTATAGCACCCACTTCCAAATACTACTGGAAAATGATTAAAGCCAGATTGACTAGCCGATTATGAGATATGATTTTTCAAATATCGTTAAACTTTTCCGGCCTAGCCCAGAAATGCCTTTCCGTCCTCCATTTATGGGAGTGTAACTAAAGAACTGCTAGCTGTCGCCACATGACACTCTGTATAGGTATAGCACCCACTTCCAAATACTACTTGAAAATGTTTAAAGCCAGATTAACTAGCCGATTATGAGATAAGATTTTTTAAATATCGTTAAAATTTCCGGCCAAGCCCCGAAATGCCTTTCTGTCCTCCATTTATGGGAGTGTAACTAAAGAACTGCTAGCTGTCGCCACATGACACTCTGTATAGGTATAGCACCCACTTCCAAATACTACTTGAAAATGTTTTAAAGCCAGATTAACTAGCCGATTCTGAGATATCATTTTTCAAATATCGTTAAAATTTCCGGCCTAGCCAAGAAATGCCTTTCCGTCCTCCATTTATGGGAGTGTAACTAAAGAAGTACTATCCGTCGCCACATGACACTCTGTATAGGGATAGCACCCACTTCCAAATACTACTTGAAAATGTTTAAAGCCAAATTAACGAGCCGATTATGAGATCTGATTTTTCAAATATCGTTAAAATTTCCGGCCTAGCCCCGAAATGCCTTTCCGTCCTCCATTTATGGGAGTGTAACTAAAGAACTGCTAGCTGTCGCCACATGACACTCTGTGTAGGTATAGCACCCACTTCCAAATACTACTTGAAAAAGTTTAAAGCCAGATTAACTAGCCGATTATGAGATATGATTTTTCAAATATCGTTAAAATTTCCGGCCTAGCCCCGAAATGCCTTTCAGTCCTCCATTTATGGGAGTGTAACGAAAGAACTGCTAGCTGTCGCCTCATGACACTCTGTATAGGTATAGCACCCACTTCCAAATACTACTTGAAAATGTTTAAAGCCAGATTAACTAGCCGATTATGAGATATGATTTTTCAAATATCGTTAAAATTTCCGGCCTAGCACCGAAATGCCTTTCCGTCCTCCATTTATGGGAGTGTAACTAAAGAAGTACTATCCGTCGCCACATGACACTCTGTATAGGTATAGCACCCACTTCCAAATACTACTTGAAAATGTTTAAAGCCAGATTAACGAGCCGATTATGAGATATGATTTTTCAAATATCGTTAAAATTTCCGGCCTAGCCCCGAAATGCCTTTCCGTCCTCCATTTATGGGAGTGTAACTAAAGAACTGCTAGCTGTCGCCACATGACACTCTGTATAGGTATAGCACCCACTTCCAAATACTAGTTGAAAAAGTTTAAAGCCAGATTAACTAGCCGATTATGAGATATGATTTTTCACATGTAGTTAAAATTTCCGGCCTAGCCCCGAAATGCCTTTCCGTCCTCCATTTATGGGAGTGTAACTAAAGAACTGCTAGCTGTCGCCACATGACACTCTGTATAGGTATAGCACCCACTTCCAAATACTACTTGAAAATGTTTAAAGCCAGATTAACTAGCCGATTATGAGATATGATTTTTCAAATATCGTTAAAATTTCCGGCCTAGCCCCGAAATGCCTTTCCGTCCTGCATTTATGGGAGCGTAACTAAAGAACTGCTAGGTGTCGCCACATGACACTCTGTATAGGTATAGCACCCACTTCCAAATACTACTTGAAAAAGTTTAAAGCCAGATTAACGAGCCGATTATGAGATATGATTTTTCAAATATCGTTAAAAATTCCGGCCTAGCCCCGAAATGCCGTTCCGTCCTCCATTTATGGGAGTGTAACTAAAGAACTGCTAGCTGTCGCCACATGACTCCCTGTATAGGTATAGCACCCACTTCCAAATACTACTTGAAAAAGTTTAAAGCCAGATTAACGAGCCGATTATGAGATATGATTTTTCAAATATCGTTAAAATTTCCGGCCTAGCCCCGAAATGCCTTTCCGTCCTCCATTTATGGGAGTGTAACTAAAGAAATGCTAGCTGTCGCCACATGACACTCTGTATAGGTATAGCACCCAATCCAAATACTACTTGAAAAAGTTTAAAGCCAGATTAAAGAGCCGATTATGAGATATGATTTTTCAAATATCTTTAAAATTTCCGGCCGAGCCCGGAAATGCCTTTCCGTCCTCCATTTATGGGAGTGTAACTAAAGAACTACTATCCGTCGCCACATTAAACTCTTTGTAGGTATAGCACCCACTTCCAAATACTACTTGAAAATGATTAAAGCCAGATTGACTAACCGATTATGAGATATGATTTTTCAAATATCGTTAAAATTTCCGGCCTAGCCCAGAAATGCCTTTCCGTCCTCCTTTTATGGGAGTGTAACTAAAGAACTGCTAGCTGTCGCCACATGACACTCTGTATAGGTAAAGCACCCACTTCCAAATACTACTTGAAAAAGTTTAAAGCCAGATTAACGAGCCGATTATGAGATATGATATTTCAAATATCGTTAAAATTTCCGGCCTTGCCCCGAAATGCCTTTCCGTCCTCCATTTATGGGAGTGTAACTAAAAAACTGCTAACTGTCGCCACATGACACTCTGTATAGGTATAGCACCCACTTCCAAATACTAATTGAAAGCCAGATTAACGAGCCGATTATGAGATATGATTTTTCAAATATCGTTAAAATATCCTGCCTAGCCCCGAAATGCCTTTCCGTCCTCCATTTATGGGAGTGTAACTAAAGAACTGCTAGCTGTCGCCACATGACACTCTGTATAGGTATAGCACCCACTTCCAAATCCTAATTGAAAATGTTTAAAGCCAGATTAACGAGCCGATTATGAGATATGATTTTTCAAATATCGTTAAAATTTCCGGCCTAGCCCCTAAATGCCTTTCCGTCCTCAATTTATGGGAGTGTAACTAAAGAACTGCTATCTGTCGCCACATGACACTCTGTATAGGTATAGCACCCACTTCCAAATACTACTTGAAAAAGTTTAAAGCCAGATTAACGAGCCGATTGTGAGATATGATTTTTCAAATATCGTTAAAATTTCCGGCCTAGCCCCGAAATGCCTTTCCGTCCTCCATTTATGGGAGTGTAACTAAAGAACTAGTATCCGTCGCCACATGACACTCTGTATAGGTATAGCACCCACTTCCAAATACTACTTGAATATGTTTAAAGCCAGATTAACGAGCCGATTATGAGATATCATTTTTCGAATATCGTTAAAATTTCCGGCCTAGCCCGAAATTGCCTTTCCGTCCTCCATTTATGGGAGTGTAACTAAAGAACTGCTAGCTGTCGCCACATGACACTCTGTATAGGTATAGCACCCACTTCCAAATACTACTTGAAAAAGTTTAAAACCAGATTAACGAGCCGATTATGAGATATGATTTTTCAAATATCGTTAAAATTTCCGGCCTAGCCCCGAAATGCCTTTCCGTCCTCCATTTATGGGAGTGTAACTAAAGAACAACTATCCGTCGCCACATGACACTCTGTATAGGTATAGCACCCACTTCCAAATACTACTTGAAAAAGTTTAAAGCCAGATTAACGAGCCGATTATGAGATATGATTTTTCAAATATCGTTAAAATTTCCGGCCTAGCCGCGAAATGCCTTTCCGTCCTACATTTATGGGAGTGTAACTAAAGAACTGCTAGCTGTCGCCACATGACACTCTGTATAGGTATAGCACCCACTTCCAAATACTACTTGAAAATGTTTAAAGCCAGATTAACTAGCCGATTATGAGATATGATTTTTCAAATATCGTTAAAATTTCCAGCCTCGCCCCGAAATGCCTATCCGTCCTAAATTTAAGCGCTGTAACTAGAGAATTACTATCCGTCGCCACATGACACTCTGTATAGGTATAGCACCCACATCCAAATACTACTTGAAAAAGTTTAAAGCCAAATTAACGAGCCGATTATGAGATATGATATTTCAAATATCGTTAATTTTTCCGGCCTAGCCCCGAAATGCCTTTCCGTCCTCAATTTATGGGGGTGTAACTAAAGAACTGCTAGCTGTCGCCACATGACACTCTATATAGGTATAGCACCCACTTCCAAATACTACTTGAAAAAGTTTAAAGCCAGATTAACGAGCCGATTATGAGATATGATTTTTCAAATATCGTTAAAATTTCCGGCCTAGCCCCGAAATGCCTTTCCGTCTTCCATTTATGGTAGTGTAACTAAAGAACTGCTAGCTGTCGCCACATGACACTCTGTATAGGTATAGCACCCACTTCCAAATACTACTTGATAATGTTTAAAGCCAGATTAACGAGCCGATTATGAGATATGATGTTTCAAATAATGTTAAAATTTCCAGCCTCGCCCCGAAATGCATATCCGTCCTAATGTTAAGGGCTGTAACTAAAGAACTACTATCCGTCGCACATGACACTCTGTATAGGTATAGCACCCACTTCCAAATACTACTTGAAAAAGTTTAAAGCCAAATTAACGAGCCGATTATGAGATATGATTTTACAAATATCGTTAAAATTTCCGGCCTAGCCCCGAAATGCCTTTCCGTCCTCCATTTATGGGAGTGTAACTAAAGAACTGCTAGCTGTCGCCACATGACACTCTGTATAGGTATAGCACCCACTTCCAAATACTACTTGAAAATGTTTAAAGCCAGATTAACGAGCCGATTATGAGATATGATTTTTCAAATATCGTTAAAATTTCCGGCCTAGCCCCGAAAAGCCTTTCCGTCCTCCATTTATGGGAGTGTAACTAAGAACTGCTAGCTGTCGCCACATGACACTCTGTATAGGTATAGCACCCACTTCCAAATACTACTTGAAAAATGTTTAAAGCCAGATTAACTAGCCGATTATGAGATATGATTTTTTCAAATATCGTTAAAATTTCCACCCTAGCCCCGAAATGCCTTTCCGTCCTCCATATATGGGAGTGTAACTAAAGAACTGCTAGCTGTCGCCACAGACACTCTGTATATGTATAGCACCCACTTCCAAATACTACTTGAAAATGTTTAAAGCCAGATTAACGAGCCGATTATGAGATATGGTTTTTCAAATATCGTTAAAATTTCCAGCCTCGCCCCGAAATGCCTATCCGTCCTAAATTTAAGGACTGTAACTAAAGATCTACTATCCGTCGCCACATGACACTCTGTATAGGTATAGCACCCACTTCCAAATACTACTTGAAAATGTTTAAAGCCAGATTAACTAGCCGATTATTAGATATGATTTTTCAAATATCGTTAAATTTTCCGGCCTAGCCCCGAAATGGCCTTTCCGTCCCTCCATTTATGGGAGTGTAACTAAAGAACTACTATCCGTCGCCACATGACACTCTGTATAGGTATAGCACCCACTTCCAAATACTACTTGAAAATGTTTAAAGCCAGATTAACGAGCCGATTATGAGATATGATGTTTCAAATATCGTTAAAATTTCCAGCCTCGCCCCGAAATGCCTATCCGTCCTAATTTTAACGGCTGTACCTAAAGAACTACTATCCGTCGCCACATGACACCCTGTATAAGTATAGCACCCACTTCCAAATACTATTTGAAAATGTTTAAAGCCAGATTAACGAGCCGATTATGAGATATGATTTTTCGAATATCGTTAAAATTTCCAGCCTCGCCCCGAAATGCCTATTAGTCCTAAATTTAAGGGCTGTAACTAAAGAACTACTATCCGTCGCCACATGACACTCTGTATAGGTATAGCACCCACTTCCAAATACTACTTGAAAATGTTTAAAGCCAAATTAACGAGCCGATTATGAGATATGATTTTTCAAATATCGTTAAAATTTCCGGCCTAGCCCCGAAATGCCTTTCCGTCCTCCATTTATGGGAGTGTAACTAAAGAACTGCTAGCGGTCGCCACATGACACTCTGTATAGGTATAGCACCCACTTCCAAATACTACTTGAAAAAGTTTAAAGCCAGATTAACGAGCCGATTATGAGATATGACTTTTCAAATATCGTTAAAATTTCCGGCCTAGCCCCGAAATGCCTTTCCGTCCTCCATTTATGGGAGTGTAACGAAAGAACTGCTGGCTGTCGCCTCATGACACTCTGTATAGGTATAGCACCCACTTCCAAATACTCCTTTTAAATGTTTAAAGCCAGATTAACCAGCCGATTATCAGATATGATTTTTCAAATATCGTTAAAATTTCCGGCCTAGCCCCGAAATGCCTTTCTGTCCTCCATTTATGGGAGTGTAACTAAAGAACTGCTAGCTGTTCGCCACATGACACTCTGTATAGGTATAGCACCCACTTCCAAATACTACTTGAAAATGTTTAAAGCCAAGATTAACGAGCCGATTATGAGATATGATTTTTCAAAAATCGTTAAAATTCCAGCCTCGCCCCGAAATGCCTATACGTCCTAAATTTAAGGGCTGTAACTAAAGAACTACTATCCGTCGCCACATGACACTCTGTATAGGTATAGCACCCACTTCCAAATACTACTTGGAAAAGTTTAAAGCCAGATTAACGAGCCGATTATGAGATATGATGTTTCAAATATCGTTAAAATTTCCAGCCTCGCCCCGAAATGCCTATCCGTCCTAAATTTAACGGCTGTAACTAAAGAACTGCTATCTGTCGCCACATGACACTCTGTATAGGTATAGCACCCACTTCCAAATACTACTTGTAAATGATGAAAGCTAGTTTAACGAGCCAATTATGAGATATGATTTTTCGAATATCGTTAAAATTTCCAGCCTCGCCCCGAAATGCCTATCCGTCCTAAATTTAAGGGCTGTAACTAAAGAACTACTATCCGTCGCCACATGACACTCTGTATAGGTATAGCACCCACTTCCGAATACTACTTGAAAAAGTTTAAAGCCAAATTAGCGAGCCGATTATGAGTTAAGATTTTTCAAATATCGTTAAAATTTCCGCCCTAGCCCCGAAATGCCTTTCCGTCCTCCATTTATGGGAGTGTAACTAAAGAACTACTATCCGTCGCCACATGACACTCTGTATAGGTATAGCACCCACTTCCAAATACTACTTGAAAATGTTTAAAGCCAGATTAACTAGCCGATTATTAGATATGATTTTTCAAATATCGTTAAAATTTCCTGCCAGCCCCGAAATGCCTTTCCGTCCTCCATTTATGGGAGTGTAACTAAAGAACTGCTAGGTGTCGCCACATGACACTCTGTATAGGTATAGCACCCACTTCCAAATACTACTTGAAAATGTTTAAAGCCAGATTAACGAGCCGATTATGAGATATGATGTTTCAAATATCGTTAAAATTTCCAGCCTCGCTCCGAAATGCCTATCCGTCCTAAATTTAACGGCTGTACCTAAAGAACTACTATCCGTCGCCACATGACACTCTGTATAAGTATAGCACCCACTTCCAAATACTATTTGAAAATGTTTAAAGCCAGATTAACGAGTCGATTATGAGATATGATTTTTCGAATATCGTTAAAATTTCAAGCCTTGCCCCGAAATGCCTATTAGTCCTAAATTTAAGGGCTGTAACTAAAGAACTACTATCCGTCGCCACATGACACTCTGTATAGGTATAGCACCCACTTCCACATACTACTTGAAAATGTTTTAAAGCCAAATTAACAAGCCGATAATGAGATATGATTTTTCAAATATCGTTAAAATTTCCGGCCTAGCCCCGAAATGCCTTTCCGTCCTCCATTTATGGGAATGTAACTAAAGAACTGCTAGCTGTCGCCACATGACACTCTGTATAGGTATAGCACCCACTTCCAAATACTACTTGAAAAAGTTTAAAGCCAGATTAACTAGCCGAATTATGAGATATGACTTTTCAAATATCGTTAAAATTTCCGGCCTAGCCCCGAAATGCCTTTCCGTCCTCCATTTATGGGAGTGTAACGAAAGAACTGCTAGCTGTCGCCTCATGACACTCTGTATAGGTATAGCACCCACTTCCAAATACTACTTGAAAATGTTTAAAGCCAGATTAACTAGCCGATTATGAGATATGATTTTTCAAATATCGTTAAAATTTCCGGCCTAGCCCCGAAATGCCTTTCTGTCCTCCATTTATGGGAGTGTAACTAAAGAACTGCTAGCTGTCGCCACATGACACTCTGTATAGGTATAGCACCCACTTCCAAATACTACTTGAAAATGTTTAAAGCCAGATTAACTAGCCGATTATGAGATATGATTTTTCAAATATCGTTAAAATTTCCGGCCTAGCCCCGAAATGCTTTCCGTCCTCCATTTATGGGAGTGTAACTAAAGAAGTACTATCCGTCGCCACATGACACTCTGTATAGGTATAGCACCCACTTCCAAATACTACTTGAAAATGTTTAAAGCCAAGATTAACGAGCCGATTATGAGATATAATTTTTCAAATATCGTTAAAATTCCAGCCTCGCCCCGAAATGCCTATCCGTCCTAAATTTAAGGGCTGTAACTAATGAATTACTATCCGTCGCCACATGACACTCAGTATAGGTATAGAACTCACTTCCAAATACTACTTGAAAATGTTTAAAGCCAGATTAACGAGCCGATTATGAGATATGATTTTTCAAATATCGTTAAAATTTCCGGCCTAGCCCCGAAATGCCTTTCCGTTCTCCATTTATGGGAGTGTAACTACAGAACTACTATCCGTCGCCACATGACACTCTGTATAGGTATAGCACCCACTTCCAAATACTACTTGAAAATGTTTAAAGCCAGATTAACGAGCCGATTATGAGATATGATTTTTCAAATATCGTTAAAATTTCCGGCCTAGCCCCGAAATGCCTTTCCGTCCTCCATTTATGGGAATGTAACTAAAGAACTACTATCCGTCGCCACGTGACACTCTGTATAGGTATAGCACCCACTTCCAAATACTACTTGAAAAAGTTTAAAGCCAAATTAACGAGCCGATTATGAGATATGATTTTTCAAATATCGTTAAAATTTCCGGCCTAGCCCCGAAAAGCCTTTCCGTCCTCCATTTATGGGAGTGTAACTAAAGAACTGCTAGCTGTCGCCACATGACACTCTGTATAGGTCTAGCACCCACTTCCAAATACTACTTGAAAATGTTTAAAGCCCGATTAACGAGCCGATTATGAGATATGATTTTTCAAATATCGTTAAAATTTTACAGCCTCGCCCCGAAATGCCTATACGTCCTAAATTTAAGGGCTGTAACTAAAGAACTACTATCCGTCGCCACATGACACTCTGTATAGGTATAGCACCCACTTCCAAATACTACTTGGAAAAGTTTAAAGCCAGATTAACGAGCCGATTATGAGATATGATGTTTCAAATATCGTTAAAATTTCCAGCCTCGCCCCGAAATGCCTATCCGTCCTAAATTTAACGGCTGTAACTAAAGAACTACTATCCGTCGCCACATGACACTCTGTATAGGTATAGCACCCACTTCCAAATACTACTTGTAAATGATGAAAGCCAGTTTAACGAGCCAATTATGAGATACGATTTTTCGAATATCGTTAAAATTTCCAGCCTCGCCCCGAAATGCCTATCCGTCCTAAATTTAAGGGCTGTAACTAAAGAACTACTATCCGTCGCCACATGACACTCTGTATAGGTATAGCACCCTCTTCCGAATACTACTTGAAAAAGTTTAAAAGCCAAAGTAGCGAGCCGATTATGAGTTATGACTTTTTAAATATCGTTAAAATTTCCGGCCTAGCCCCGAAATGCCTTTCCGTACTCCATTTATGGGAGTGTAACTAATGAACTGCTAGCTGTCGCCACATGACACTCTGTATAGGTATAGCACCCACTTCCAAATACTACTTGAAAAAGTTTAAAGCCAGATTAACTAGCCGATTATGAGATATGATTTTTCAAATATCGTTAAAATTTCCTGCCTAGCCCCGAAATGCCTTTCCGTCCTCCATTTACGGGAATGTAACAAAAGAACTGCTAGCTGTCGCCACATGACACTCTGTATAGGTATAGCACCCACTTCCAAATACTACTTGAAAATGTTTAAAGCCAGATTAACGAGCCGATTATGAGATATGATGTTTCAAATATCGTTAAAATTTCCAGCCTCGCCCCGAAATGCCTATCCGTCCTAAATATGACGGCTGTAACTATGGAACTACTATCTGTCGCCATATGACACTCTGTATAGGTATAGCACCCACTTCCAAATACTACTTGAAAATGATGAAAGCCAGTTTAACGAGCCGATTATGAGATATGATTTTTCGAATATCGTTAAAATTTCCAGCCTCGCCCCGAAATGCCTATCCGTTATAAATGTAAGGAATGTAACTAAAGAACTACTATCCGTCGCCACATGACACTCTGTATAGGTATAGCACCCACTTCCAAATATTACTTGAAAAAGTTTAAAGCCAAATTAACGAGCCGATTATGAGATATGATTTTCAAATATAGTTAAAATTTCCGGCCTAGCCCCGAAATGCCTTTCCGTCCTCCATTTATGGGAGTGTAACTAAAGAACTGCTAGCTGTCGCCACATGACACTCTGTATAGGTATAGCACCCACTTCCAAATACTACTTGAAAATGTTTAAAGCCAGATTAACTAGCCGATTATGAGATATGATTTTTCAAATATCGTTAAAATTTCCGCCCTAGCCCCGAAATGCCTTTCCGTCCTGCATTTATGGGAGTGTAACTAAAGAACTGCTAGCTGTCGCCACATGACACGCTGTATAGGTATAGCACCCACTTCAAAATACTACTTGAAAAAGTATAAAGCCAGATTAACGAGCCGATTATGAGATATGATTTTTCAAATATAGTTAAAATTTCCGGCCTAGCCCCGAAATGCCTTTCCGTCCTCCATTTATGGGAGAGTAACTACTGAACTGCTATCTGTCGCCACATGACACTCTGTATAGGTATAGCACCCACTTCCAAATACTACTTGAAAATGTTTAAAGCCAGATTAACGAGCCGATTATGAGATATGATTTTCAAATATCGTTAAAATTTCCGGCCTAGCCCCGAAATGCCTTTCCGTCCTCCATTTATGGGAATGTAACTAAAGAACTACTCTCCGTCGCCACGTGACACTCTGTATAGGTATAGCACCCACTTCCAAATACTACTTGAAAAAGTTTAAAGCCAAATTAACGAGCCGATTATGAGATATGATTTTTCAAATATCGTTAAAATTTCCGGCCTAGCCCCGAAATGCCTTTCCGTCCTCCATTTATGGGAGTGTAACTAAAGAACTGCTAGCTGTCGCCACATGACACTCTGTATAGGTCTAGCACCCACTTCCAAATACTACTTGAAAATGTTTAAAGCCAGATTAACGAGCCGATTATGAGATATGATTTTTCATATATCGTTAAAATTTCCAGCCTCGCCCCGAAATGCCTATACGTCCTAAATTTAAGGGCTGTAACTAAAGAACTACTATCCGTCGCCACATGACACTCTGTATTGGTATAGCACCCACTTCCAAATACTACTTGAAAAAGTTTAAAGCCAGATTAACGAGCCGATTATGAGATATGATTTTTCAAATATCGTTAAAATTTCCTGCCTAGCCCCGAAATGCCTTTCCGTCCTCCATTAATGGGAGTGTAACTAAAGAACTTCTAGCTGTCGCCACATGACACTCTCTATAGGTACAGCACCCACTTCCAAATACTACTTGAAAATGTTTAAAGCCAGATTAACGAGCCGATTATTAGATATGATGTTTCAAATATCGTTAAAATTTCCAGCCTCGCCCCGAAATGCCTATCCGTCCTAAATTTAACGGCTGTAACTAAAGAACTACTATCCGTCGCCACATGACACTCTGTATAGGTATAGCACCCACTTCCAAATACTACTTGTAAATGATGAAAGCCAGTTTAACGAGCCAATTATGAGATATGATTTTTCGAATATCGTTAAAATTTCCAGCCTCGCCACGAAATGCCTTTCCGTCCTAAATTTAAGGGCTGTAACTAAAGAACTACTATCCGTCGCCACATGACACTCTGTATAGGTATAGCACCCACTTCCAAATACTACTTGAAAAGTTTAAAGCCAAATTAGCGAGCCGATTATGAGATATGATTTTTCAAATATCGTTAAAATTTCCGCCCTAGCCCCGAAATGCCTTTCCGTCCTCCATTTATGGGAGTGTAACTAAAGAACTGCTAGCTGTCGCCACATGACACTCTGTATAGGTATAGCACCCACTTCCAAATACTACTTGAAAAATTTTAAAGCCAGATTAACGAGCCGATTATGAGATATGATTTTTCAAATATCGTTAAAATTTCCTGCCTAGCCCCGAAATGCCTTTCCGTCCTCCATTTATGGGAGTGTAACTAAAGAACTGCTAGCTGTCGCCACATGACACTCTGTATAGGTATATCACCCACTTCCAAATACTACTTGAAAATGTTTAAAGCCAGATTAACGAGCCGATTATGAGATATGATGTTTCAAATATCGTTAAAATTTCCAGCCTTGCCCCGAAATGCCTATTCGTCCTAAATTTAACGGCTGTAACTAAGGAACTACTATCTGTCGCCACATGACACTCTGTATAGGTATAGCACTCACTTCCAAATATTACTTGAAAAAGTTTAAAGCCAAATTAACGAGCCGATTATGAGATATGATTTTTCAAATATCGTTAAAATTTCCGGCCTAGCCCCGATATGCCTTTCCGTCCTCCATTTATGGGAGTGTAACTAAAGAACTGCCAGCTGTCGCCACATGACACTCTGTATAGGTATAGCACCCACCTTCCAAATACTACTTGAAAATGTTTAAAGCCAGATTAACTAGCCGATTATGAGATATGATTTTTCAAATATCGTTAAAATTTCCGCCCTAGCCCCGAAATGCCTTTCCGTCCTGCATTTATGGGAGTGTAACTAAAGAACTGCTAGCTGTCGCCACATGACACGCTGTATAGGTATAGCACCCACTTCAAAATACTACTTGAAAAAGTTTAAAGCCAGATTAACGAGCCGATTATGAGATATGATTTTTCAAATATAGTTAAAATTTCCGGCCTAGCCCCGAAATGCCTTTCCGTCCTCCATTTATGGGAGAGTAACTACTGAACTGCTATCTGTCGCCACATGACACTCTGTATAGGTATAGCACCCACTTCCAAATACTACTTGAAAGTGTTTAAATCCAGATTAACGAGCCGATTATGAGATATGATTTTTCAAATATCGTTAAAATTTCCGGCCTAGCCCCGAAATGCCTTTCCGTCCTCCATTTATGGGAATGTAAGTAAAGAACTACTCTCCGTCGCCACGTGACACTCTGTATAGGTATAGCACCCACTTCCAAATACTACTTGAAAAAGTTTAAAGCCAAATTAACGAGCCGATTATGAGATATGATTTTTCAAATATCGTTAAAATTTCCGGCCTAGCCCCGAAATGCCTTTCCGTCCTCCATTTATGGGAGTGTAACTAAAGAACTGCTAGCTGTCGCCACATGACACTCTGTATAGGTCTAGCACCCACTTCCAAATACTACTTGAAAATGTTTAAAGCCAGATTAACGAGCCGATTATGAGATATGATTTTTCAAATATCGTTAAAATTTCCAGCCTCGCCCCGAAATGCCTATACGTCCTAAATTTAAGGGCTGTAACTAAAGAACTACTATCCGTCGCCACATGACACTCTGTATAGGTATAGCACCCACTTCCAAATACTACTTGAAAAGGTTTAAAGCCAGATTAACGAGCCGATTATGAGATATGATTTTTCAAATACCGTTAAAATTTCCTGCCTAGCCCCGAAATGCCTTTCCGTCCTCCATTAATGGGAGTGTAACTAAAGAACTGCTAGCTGTCGCCACATGACACTCTGTATAGGTATAGCACCCACTTCCAAATACTACTTGAAAAATTTTAAAGCCAGATTAACGAGCCGATTATGAGATATGATTTTTCAAATATCGTTAAAATTTCCTGCCTAGCCCCGAAATGCCTTTCCGTCCTCCATTTATGGGAGTGTAACTAAAGAACTGCTAGCTGTCGCCACATGACACTCTGTATAGGTATATCACCCACTTCCAAATACTACTTGAAAATGTTTAAAGCCAGATTAACGAGCCGATTATGAGATATGATGTTTCAAATATCGTTAAAATTTCCAGTCTCGCCCCGAAATGCCTATTCGTCCTAAATTTAACGGCTGTAACTAAGGAACTACTATCTGTCGCCACATGACACTCTGTATAGGTATAGCACTCACTTCCAAATATTACTTGAAAAAGTTTAAAGCCCAAATTAACGAGCCGATTATGAGATATGATTTTTCAAATATCGTTAAAATTTCCGGCCTAGCCCCGAAATGCCTTTCCGTCCTCCATTTATGGGAGTGTAACTAAAGAACTGCTAGCTGTCGCCACATGACACTCTGTATAGGTATAGCACCCACTTCCAAAAACTACTTGAAAATGTTTAAAGCCAGATTAACTAGCCGATTATGAGATATGATTTTTCAAATATCGTTAAAATTTCCGGCCTAGCCCCGAAATGCCTTTCCGTGCTCCATTTATGGGAGTGTAACTAATGAACTGCTATCTGTCGCCACATGACACTCTGTATAGGTATAGCACCCACTTCAAAATACTACTTGAAAAAGTTTAAAGCCAGATTAACGAGCCGATTATGAGATATAATTTTTCAAATATCGTTAAAATTTCCGGCCTAGCCCCGAAATGCCTTTCCGTCCTCCATTTATGGGAGAGTAACTAATGAACTGCTATCTGTCGCCACATGACACTCTGTATAGGTATAGCACCCACTTCAAAATACTACTTGAAAAAGTTTAAAGCCAGATTAACGAGCCGATTATGAGATATGATTTTTCAAATATCGTTAAAATTTATGGCCTAGCCCCGAAATGCCTTTCCGTCCTCCATTTATGGGAGAGTAACTAATGAACTGCTATCTGTCGCCACATGACACTCTGTATAGGTATAGCACCCACTTCCAAATACTACTTGAAAATGTTTAAAGCCAGATTAACGAGCCGATTATGAGATATGATGTTTCAAATATCGTTAAAATTTCCAGCCTCGCCCCGAAATGCCTATCCGACTTAATTTAACGGCTGTAACTAAAGAACTACTATCCGTCGCCACATGACACTCTGTATAGGTATAGCACCCACTTCCAAATACTACTTGAAAATGTATAAAGCCAGATTAACGAGCCGATTATGAGATATGATTTTTCGAATATCGTTAAAATTTCCAGCCTCGCCCCGAAATGCCTATCCGTCCTAAATTTAACGGCTGTAACTAAAGAACTACTATCCGTCGCCACGTGACACTCTGTATAGGTATAGCACCCACTTCCAAATACTACTTGAAAATGTTTAAAGCCAGATTAACGAGCCGATTATGAGATATGATTTTTCACATATCGTTAAAATTTCCGGCCTAGCCCCGAAATGCTTTTGCGTCCTCCATTTATGGGAGTGTAACTAAAAAATTGCTAGCTGTCGCCACATGACACTCTGTATAGTTATAGCACCCACTTCCAAATATTACTTGAAAAAGTTTAAAGCCAGATTAACGAGCCGATTATGAGATATGATTTTTCAAATATCGTTAAAATTTCCGGCCTAGCCCCGAAATGCCTTTCCGTCCTCCATTTATGGGAGTGTAGCTAAAGAACTGCTAGCTGTCGCCACATGACACTCTGTATAGGTATAGCACCCACTTCCAAATACTAGTTGAAAAAGTTTAAAGCCAGATTGACGAGCCGATTATGAGATATGATTTTTCAAATATCGTTAAAATTTCCGGCCTAGCCCCGAAATGCCTTTCCGACCTCCATTTATGGGAGTGTAACAAAAGAACTGCTAGCTGTCGCCACATGACACTCTGTATAGGTATAGCACCCACTTCCAAATACTAGTTGAAAAAATTTAAAGCCAGATTAACGAGCCGATTATGAGATATTATTTTTCACATATCGTTAAAATTTCCGGCCTAGCCCCGAAATGCCTTTCCGTCCTTCATTTATGGGAGTGTAACTAAAGAACTGCTAGCTGTCGCCACATGACACTCTGTATAGTTATAGCACCCACTTCCAAATACTACTTGAAAAAGTTTAAAGCCAGATTAACGAGCCGATTATGAGATATGATTTTTCAAATATCGTTAAAATTTCCGGCCTAGCCCCGAAATGCCTTTCCGTCCTCCATTTATGGGAGTGTAACTAAAGAACTACTATCCGTCGCCACATGACACTCTGTATAGGTATAGCACCCACTTCCAAATACTACTTGAAAAAGTTTAAAGCCAGATTAACGAGCCGATTATGAGATATGATTTTTCAAATATCGTTAAAATTTCCGGCCTTGCCCCGAAATGCCTTTCGGTGCTCCATTTATGGGAGTGTAACTAAAGAACTACTATCCGTCGCCACATGACACTCTGTATAGGTATAGCACCCACTTCCAAATACTACTTGAAAATGTTTAAAGCCAGATTAACGAGCCGATTATGAGATATTATTTTCCGAATATCGTTAAAATTTCCGGCCTAGCCCGAAATGCCTTTCCGTCCTCCATTTATGGGAGTGTAACTAAAGAACTGCTAGCTGTCGCCACATGACACTCTGTATAGGTATAGCACCCACTTCCAAATACTACTTGAAAAAGTTTAAAGCCAGATTAACGAGCCGATTATGAGATATGATTTTTCAAATATCGTTAAAATTTCCGGCCTAGCCCCGAAATGCCTTTCCGTCCTCCACTTATGGGAGTGTAACTAAAGACCTGCAAGCTGTCGCCACATGACACTCTGTATAGGTATAGCACCCACTTCCAAATACTACTTGCAAAAGTTTAAAGCCAGATTAACGAGCCGATTATGAGATATGATTTTTCAAATATCGTTAAAATTTCCTGCCTAGTCCCGAAATGCCTTTCCGTCCTCCATTTATGGGAGTGTAACTAAAGAACTGCTAGCTGTCGCCACATGACACTCTGTATAGGTATAGCACCCACTTCCAAATACTACTTGAAAATGATGAAAGCAAGTTTAACGAGCCGATCATGAGATATGATTTTCCAAATATCGTTAAAATTTCCAGCCTCGCCCCGAAATGCCTATCCGTCCTAAATTTAAGGGCTGTAACTAAAGAACTACTATCCGTCACCACATGACACTCTGTATAGGTATAGCACCCACTTCCAAATACTACTTGAAAATGTTTAAACCAGATTAACGAGCCGATTATGAGATATGATTATTCAAATATCGTTAAGATTTCCGGCCTAGCCCCGAAATGTCTTTCCGTCCTCCATTTATGGGAGTTTAACTAATGAACTGCTATCTGTCGCCACATGACACTTTGTATAGGTATAGCACCCGCTTCATAATACTACTTGAAAAAGTTTAAAGCCAGATTAACGAGCCGATTATGAGATATGATTTTTCAAATATCGTTAAAATTTCCGGCCTAGCCCCGAAATGCCTTTCCGTCCTCCATTTATGGGAATGTAACTAAAGAACTACTCTCCGTCGCCACGTGACACTCTGTATAGGTATAGCACCCACTTCCAAATACTACTTGAAAAAGTTTAAAGCCAAATTAACGAGCCGATTATGAGATATGATTTTTCAAATATCGTTAAAATTTCCGGCCTAGCCCCGAAATGCCTTTCCGTCCTCCATTTATGGGAGTGTAACTAAAGAACTGCTAGCTGTCGCCACATGACACTCTGTATAGGTCTAGCACCCACTTCCAAATACTACTTGAAAATGTTTAAAGCCAGATTAACGAGCCGATTATGAGATATGATTTTTCAAATATCGTTAAAATTTCCAGCCTCGCCCCGAAATGCCTATACGTCCTAAATTTAAAGGCTGTAACTAAAGAACTACTATCCGTCGCCACATGACACTCTGTATAGGTATAGCACCCACTTCCAAATACTACTTGAAAAAGTTTAAAGCCAGATTAACGAGCCGATTATGAGATATGATTTTTCAAATATCGTTAAAATTTCCTGCCTAGCCCCGAAATGCCTTTCCGTCCTCCATTAATGGGAGTGTAACTAAAGAACTTCTAGCTGTCGCCACATGACACTCTCTATAGGTATAGCACCCACTTCCAAATACTACTTGAAAATGTTTAAAGCCAGATTAACGAGCCGATTATTAGATATGATGTTTCAAATATCGTTAAAATTTCCAGCCTCGCCCCGAAATGCCTATCCGTCCTAAATTTAACGGCTGAAACTAAAGAACTACTATCCGTCGCCACATGACACTCTGTATAGGTATAGCACCCACTTCCAAATACTACTTGTAAATGATGAAAGCCAGTTTAACGAGCCAATTATGAGATATGATTTTTCGAATATCGTTAAAATTTCCAGCCTCGCCATGAAATGCCTTTCCGTCCTAAATTTAAGGGCTGTAACTAAAGAACTACTATCCGTCGCCACATGACACTCTGTATAGGTATAGCACCCACTTCCAAATACTACTTGAAAAGTTTAAAGCCAAATTAGCGAGCCGATTATAAGATATGATTTTTCAAATATCGTTAAAATTTCCGCCCTAGCCCCGAAATGCCTTTCCGTCCTCCATTTATGGGAGTGTAACTAAAGAACTGCTAGCTGTCGCCACATGACACTCTGTATAGGTATAGCACCCACTTCCAAATACTACTTGAAAAATTTTAAAGCCAGATTAACGAGCCGATTATGAGATATGATTTTTCAAATATCGTTAAAATTTCCTGCCTAGCCCCGAAATGCCTTTCCGTCCTCCATTTATGGGAGTGTAACTAAAGAACTGCTAGCTGTCGCCACATGACACTCTGTATAGGTATATCACCCACTTCCAAATACTACTTGAAAATGTTTAAAGCCAGATTAACGAGCCGATTATGAGATATGATGTTTCAAATATCGTTAAAATTTCCAGCCTCGCCCCGAAATGCCTATTCGTCCTAAATTTAACGGCTGTAACTAAGGAACTACTATCTGTCGCCACATGACACTCTGTATAGGTATAGCACCCACTTCCAAATACTACTTGAAAATGATGAAAGCCAGTTTAACGAGCCGATTATGAGATATGATTTTTCGAATATCGTTAAAATTTCCAGACTCGCCCCGAAATGCCTATCCGTTATAAATGTAAGGGCTGTAACTAAAGAACTACTATCCGTCGCCACATGACACTCTGTATAGGTATAGCACTCACTTCCAAATATTACTTGAAAAAGTTTAAAGCCAAATTAACGAGCCGATTATGAGATATGATTTTTCAAATATCGTTAAAATTTCCGGCCTAGCCCCGAAATGCCTTTCCGTCTTCCATTTATGGGAGTGTAACTAAAGAACTGCTAGCTGTCGCCACATGACACTCTGTATAGGTATAGCACCCACTTCCAAATACTACTTGAAAATGTTTAAAGCCAGATTAACTAGCCGATTATGAGATATGATTTTTCAAATATCGTTAAAATTTCCGCCCTAGCCCCGAAATGCCTTTCCGTCCTCCATTTATGGGAGTGTAACTAAAGAACTGCTAGCTGTCGCCACATGACACTCTCTATAGGTATAGCACCCACTTCCAAATACTACTTGAAAAAGTTTAAACCAGATTAACGAGCCGATTATGAGATATGATTATTCAAATATCGTTAAAATTTCCGGCCTAGCCCCGAAATGCCTTTCCGTGCTCCATTTATGGGAGTGTAACTAACGAAATGCTATCTGTCACCACATGACACTCTGTATAGGTATAGCACCCACTTCAAAATACTACTTGAAAAAGTTTAAAGCCAGATTAACGAGCCGATTATGAGATATAATTTTTCAAATATCGTTAAAATTTCCGGCCTAGCCCCGAAATGCCTTTCCGTCCTCCATTTATGGGAGAGTAACTAATGAACTGCTATCTGTCGCCACATGACACTCTGTATAGGTATAGCACCCACTTCAAAATACTACTTGAAAAAGTTTAAAGCCAGATTAACGAGCCGATTATGAGATATGATTTTTCAAATATCGTTAAAATTTCCGGCCTAGCCCCGAAATGCCTTTCCGTCCTCCATTTATGGGAGAGTAACTAATGAACTGCTATCTGTCGCCACATGACACTCTGTATAGGTATAGCACCCACTTCCAAATACTACTTGAAAATGTTTAAAGCCAGATTAACGAGCCGATTATGAGATATGATGTTTCAAATATCGTTAAAATTTCCAGCCTCGCCCCGAAATGCCTATCCGTCCTAAATTTAACGGCTGTAACTAAAGAACTACTATCCGTCGCCACATGACACTCTGTATAGTTATAGCACCCACTTCCAAATACTACTTGAAAATGTATAAAGCCAGATTAACGAGCCGATTATGAGATATGATTTTTCGAATATCGTTAAAATTTCCAGCCTCGCCCCGAAATGCCTATCCGTCCTAAATTTAACGGCTGTAACTAAAGAACTACTATCCGTCGCCACGTGACACTCTGTATAGGTATAGCACCCACTTCCAAATACTACTTGAAAAAGTTTAAAGCCAAATTAACGAGCCGATTATGAAATATGATTTTTCAAATATCGTTAAAATTTCCGGCCTAGCCCCGAAATGCCTTTCCGTCCTCCATTTATGGGAGTGTAACTAAAGAACTGCTAGCTGTCGCCACATGACACTCTGTATAGGTATAGCACCCACTTCCAAATACTAGTTGAAAAAGTTTGAAGCCAGATTAACGAGCCGATTATGAGATATGATTTTTCACATATCGTTAAAATTTCCGGCCTAGCCCCGAAATGCTTTTGCGTCCTCCATTTATGGGAGTGTAACTAAAAAACTGCTAGCTGTCGCCACATGACACTCTGTATAGGTATAGCACCCACTTCCAAATATTACTTGAAAAAGTTTAAAGCCAGATTAACGAGCCGATTATGAGATATGATTTTTCAAATATCGTTAAAATTTCCGGCCTAGCCCCGAAATGCCTTTCCGTCCTCCATTTATGGGAGTGTAGCTAAAGAACTGCTAGCTGTCGCCACATGACACTCTGTATAGGTATAGCACCCACTTCCAAATACTAGTTGAAAAAGTTTAAAGCCAGATTGACGAGCCGATTATGAGATATGATTTTTCAAATATCGTTAAAATTTCCGGCCTAGCCCCGAAATGCCTTTCCGACCTCCATTTATGGGAGTGTAACAAAAGAACTGCTAGCTGTCGCCACATGACACTCTGTATAGGTATAGCACCCACTTCCAAATACTAGTTGAAAAAAATAAAGCCAGATTAACGAGCCGATTATGAGATATTATTTTTCACATATCGTTAAAATTTCCGGCCTAGCCCCGAAATGCCTTTCCGTCCTTCATTTATGGGAGTGTAACTAAAGAACTGCTAGCTGTCGCCACATGACACTCTGTATAGGTATAGCACCCACTTCCAAATACTACTTGAAAAAGTTTAAAGCCAGATTAACGAGCCGATTATGAGATATGATTTTTCAAATATCGTTAAAATTTCCGGCCTAGCCCCGAAATGCCTTTCCGTCCTCCATTTATGGGAGTGTAACTAAAGAACTACTATCCGTCGCCACATGACACTCTGTATAGGTATAGCACCCACTTCCAAATACTACTTGAAAAAGTTTAAAGCCAGATTAACGAGCCGATTATGAGATATGATTTTTCAAATATCGTTAAAATTTCCGGCCTTGCCCCGAAATGCCTTTCGGTGCTCCATTTATGGGAGTGTAACTAAAGAACTACTATCCGTCGCCACATGACACTCTGTATAGGTATAGCACCCACTTCCAAATACTACTTGAAAATGTTTAAAGCCAGATTGACTAGCCGATTATGAGATATGATTTTTCAAATATCGTTAAAATTTCCAGCCTCGCCCCGAAATGCCTATCCGTCCTAAATTTAAGGGCTGTAACTAAAGAATTACTATCCGTAGCCACATGACACTCTGTATAGGTATAGACCTCACTTCCAAATACTACTTGAAAATGTTTAAAGCCAGATTAACGAGCCGATTATGAGATATTATTTTCCGAATATCGTTAAAATTTCCGGCCTAGCCCGAAATGCCTTTCCGTCCTCCATTTATGGGAGTGTAACTAAAGAACTGCTAGCTGTCGCCACATGACACTCTGTATAGGTATAGCACCCACTTCCAAATACTACTTGAAAAAGTTTAAAGCCAGATTAACGAGCCGATTATGAGATATGATTTTTCAAATATCGTTAAAATTTCCGGCCTAGCCCCGAAATGCCTTTCCGTCCTCCACTTATGGGAGTGTAACTAAAGACCTGCAAGCTGTCGCCACATGACACTCTGTATAGGTATAGCACCCACTTCCGAATACTACTTGAAAATGTTTAAAGCCAGATTAACGAGCCGATTATGAGATATGATGTTTCAAATATCGTTAAAATTTCCAGCCTCGCCCCGAAATGCCTATCCGTCCTAAATTTAACGGCTGTAACTAAAGAACTACTATCCGTCGCCACATGACACTCTGTATAGGTATAGCACCCACTTCCAAATACTACTTGAAAATGTATAAAGCCAGATTAACGAGCCGATTATGAGATATGATTTTTCGAATATCGTTAAAATTTCCAGCCTCGCCCCGAAATGCCTATCCGTCCTAAATTTAACGGCTGTAACTAAAGAACTACTATCCGTCGCCACGTGACACTCTGTATAGGTATAGCACCCACTTCCAAATACTACTTGAAAAAGTTTAAAGCCAAATTAACGAGCCGATTATGAAATATGATTTTTCAAATATCGTTAAAATTTCCGGCCTAGCCCCGAAATGCCTTTCCGTCCTCCATTTATGGGAGTGTAACTAAAGAACTGCTAGCTGTCGCCACATGACACTCTGTATAGGTATAGCACCCACTTCCAAATACTAGTTGAAAAAGTTTGAAGCCAGATTAACGAGCCGATTATGAGATATGATTTTTCACATATCGTTAAAATTTCCGGCCTAGCCCCGAAATGCTTTTGCGTCCTCCATTTATGGGAGTGTAACTAAAAAACTGCTAGCTGTCGCCACATGACACTCTGTATAGGTATAGCACCCACTTCCAAATACTACTTGAAAAAGTTTAAAGCCAGATTAACGAGCCGATTATGAGATATGATTTTTCAAATATCGTTAAAATTTCCGGCCTAGCCCCGAAATGCCTTTCCGTCCTCCATTTATGGGAGTGTAACTAAAGAACTACTATCCGTCGCCACATGACACTCTGTATAGGTATAGCACCCACTTCCAAATACTACTTGAAAAAGTTTAAAGCCAGATTAACGAGCCGATTATGAGATATGATTTTTCAAATATCGTTAAAATTTCCGGCCTTGCCCCGAAATGCCTTTCGGTGCTCCATTTATGGGAGTGTAACTAAAGAACTACTATCCGTCGCCACATGACACTCTGTATAGGTATAGCACCCACTTCCAAATACTACTTGAAAATGTTTAAAGCCAGATTGACTAGCCGATTATGAGATATGATTTTTCAAATATCGTTAAAATTTCCAGCCTCGCCCCGAAATGCCTATCCGTCCTAAATTTAAGGGCTGTAACTAAAGAATTACTATCCGTAGCCACATGACACTCTGTATAGGTATAGACCTCACTTCCAAATACTACTTGAAAATGTTTAAAGCCAGATTAACGAGCCGATTATGAGATATTATTTTCCGAATATCGTTAAAATTTCCGGCCTAGCCCGAAATGCCTTTCCGTCCTCCATTTATGGGAGTGTAACTAAAGAACTGCTAGCTGTCGCCACATGACACTCTGTATAGGTATAGCACCCACTTCCAAATACTACTTGAAAAAGTTTAAAGCCAGATTAACGAGCCGATTATCAGATATGATTTTTCAAATATCGTTAAAATTTCCGGCCTAGCCCCGAAATGCCTTTCCGTCCTCCACTTATGGGAGTGTAACTAAAGACCTGCAAGCTGTCGCCACATGACACTCTGTATAGGTATAGCACCCACTTCCAAATACTACTTGCAAAAGTTTAAAGCCAGATTAACGAGCCGATTATGAGATATGATTTTTCAAATATCGTTAAAATTTCCTGCCTAGTCCCGAAATGCCTTTCCGTCCTCCATTTATGGGAGTGTAACTAAAGAACTGCTAGCTGTCGCCACATGACACTCTGTATAGGTATAGCACCCACTTCCAAATACTACTTGAAAATGTTTAAAGCCAGATTAACGAGCCGATTATGAGATATGATGTTTCAAATATCGTTAAAATTTCCAGCCTCGCCCCGAAATGCCTATCCGTCCTGAATTTAACGGCTGTAACTAAAGAACTACTATCCGTCGCCACATGACACTCTGTATAGGTATAGCACCCACTTCCAAATACTACTTGAAAATGATGAAAGCAAGTTTAACGAGCCGATCATGAGATATGATTTTCCAAATATCGTTAAAATTTCCAGCCTCGCACCGAAATGCCTATCCGTCCTAAATTTAAGGGCTGTAACTAAAGAACTACTATCCGTCACCACATGACACTCTGTATAGGTATAGCACCCACTTCCAAATACTACTTGAAAATGTTTAAACCAGATTAACGAGCCGATTATGAGATATGATTATTCAAATATCGTTAAGATTTCCGGCGTAGCCCCGAAATGCCTTTCCGTCCTCCATTTATGGGAGTTTAACTAATGAACTGCTATCTGTCGCCACATGACACTTTGTATAGGTATAGCACCCGCTTCATAATACTACTTGAAAAAGTTTAAAGCCAGATTAACGAGCCGATTATGAGACATGATTTTTCAAATATCGTTAAAATTTCCGGCCTAGCCCCGAAATGCCTTTCCGTCCTCCATTTATGGGAATGTAACTAAAGAACTGCTAGCTGTCGCCACATGACACCCTGTATAGGTATAGCACCCACTTCCAAATACTAGTTGAAAAAGTTTAAAGCCAGATTAACGAGCCGATTATGAGATATGATTTTTCAAATATCGTTAAAATTTCCTGCCTAGCCCCGAAATGCCTTTCCGTCCTCCATTTATGGGAGTGTAACTAAAGAACTGCTAGCTGTCGCCACATGACACTCTGTATAGGTATATGACCCACTTCTAAATACTACTTGAAAATGTTTAAAGCCAGATTAACGAGCCGATTATGAGATATGATGTTTCAAATATCGTTAAAATTTCCAGCCTCGCCCCGAATTGCCTATCCGTCCTAAATTTAAGGGCTCTAACTAAAGAACTACTATCTGTCGCCACATGACACTCTGTATAGGTATAGCACCCACTTCCAAATACTACTTGAAAAAGTTTAAAGCCAAATTATCGAGCCGATTATGAGATATGATTTTTCAAATATCGTTAAAATTTCCGGCCTAGCCCCGAAATGCCTTTCCGTCCTCCATTTATGGGAGTGTAACTAAAGAACTGCTAGCTGTCTCACATGACACTCTGTATAGGTATAGCACACACTTCCAAATACTACTTGAAAAAGTTTAAACCAGATTAACGAGCCGATTATGAGATATGATTATTCAAATATCGTTAATATTTCCGGCCTAGCCCCGAAATGCCTTTCCGTGCTCCATTTATGGGAGTGTAACTAATGAACTGCTATCTGTCGCCACATGACACTCTGTATAGGTATAGCACCCACTTCCAAATACTAGTTGAAAATGTTTTAAGCCAGATTAACGAGCCGATTATGAGATATGATTTTTCAAATATCGTTAAAATTTCCTGCCTAGCCCCGAAATGCCTTTCCGTCCTCCATTTATGGGAGTGTAACTAAAGAAATGCTAGCTGTCGCCACATGACACTCTGTATTGTTATAGCACCCACTTCCAAATACTACTTGAAAAAGTTTAAACCAGATTAACGAGCCGATTATGAGATATGATTATTCAAATATCGTTAATATTTCCGGCCTAGCCCCGAAATGCCTTTCCGTGCTCCATTTATGGGAGTGTAACTAATGAACTGCTATCTGTCGCCACATGACACTCTGTATAGGTATAGCACCCACTTCAAAATACTACTTGAAAAAGTTTAAAGCCAGATTAACTAGCCGATTATGAGATATAATTTTTCAAATGTCGTTAAAAATTCTGGTCTAGCCCCGAAATGCCTTTCCGTCCTCCATTTATGGGAGAGTAACTAATGAACTGCTATCTGTCGCCACATGACACTCTGTATAGGTATAGCACCCACTTCAAAATACTACTTGAAAAAGTTTAAAGCCAGATTAACGAGCCGATTATGAGATATTATTTTTCGAATATCGTTAAAATTTCCGGCCTAGCCCCGAAATGCCTTTCCGTCCTCCATTTATGGGAGAGTAACTAATGAACTGCTATCTGTCGCCACATGACACTCTGTATAGGTATAGCTCCCACTTCCAAATACTACTTGAAAATGTTTAAAGCCAGATTAACGAGCCGATTATGAGATATGATGTTTCAAATATCGTTAAAATTTCCAGCCTCGCCCCGAAATGCCTATCCGTCCTAAATTTAACGGCTGTAACTAAAGAACTACTATCCGTCGCCACATGACACTCTGTATAGGTATAGCACCCACTTCCAAATACTACTTGAAAATGTTTAAAGCCAGATTAACGAGCCGATTATGAGATATGATTTTTCGAATATCGTTAAAATTTCCAGCCTCGCCCCGAAATGCCTATCCGTCCTAAATTTAAGGGCTGTAACTAAAGAACTACTATCCGTCACCACATGACACTCTGTATAGGTATAGCACCCACTTCCAAATACTACTTGAAAATGTTTAAACCAGATTAACGAGCCGATTATGAGATATGATTATTCAAATATCGTTAAGATTTCCGGCCTAGCCCCGAAATGCCTTTCCGTCCTCCATTTATGGGAGTTTAACTAATGAACTGCTATCTGTCGCCACATGACACTTTGTATAGGTATAGCACCCGCTTCATAATACTACTTGAAAAAGTTTAAAGCCAGATTAACGAGCCGATTATGAGATATGATTTTTCAAATATCGTTAAAATTTCCGGCCTAGCCCCGAAATGCCTTTCCGTCCTCCATTTATGGGAATGTAACTAAAGAACCGCTAGCTGTCGCCACATGACACCCTGTATAGGTATAGCACCCACTTCCAAATACTAGTTGAAAATGTTTAAAGCCAGATTAATGAGCCGATTATGAGATATGATTTTTCAAATATCGTTAAAATTTCCTGCCTAGCCCCGAAATGCCTTTCCGTCCTCCATTTATGGGAGTGTAACTAAAGAACTGCTAGCTGTCGCCACATGACACTCTGTATAGGTATATCACCCACTTCTAAATACTACTTGAAAATGTTTAAAGCCAGATTAACGAGCCGATTATGAGATATGATGTTTCAAATATCGTTAAAATTTCCAGCCTCGCCCCGAATTGCCTATCCGTCCTAAATTTAAGGGCTGTAACTAAAGAACTACTATCTGTCGCCACATGACACTCTGTATAGGTATAGCACAGACTTCCAAATACTACTTGAAAAAGTTTAAAGCCAAATTATCGAGCCGATTATCAGATATGATTTTTCAAATATCGTTAAAATTTCCGGCCTAGCCCCGAAATGCCTTTCCGTCCTCCATTTATGGGAGTGTAACTAAAGAACTGCTAGCTGTCTCACATGACACTCTGTATAGGTATAGCACCCACTTCCAAATACTACTTGAAAATGATGAAAGCAAGTTTAACGAGCCGATCATGAGATATGATTTTCCAAATATCGTTAAAATTTCCAGCCTCGCCCCGAAATGCCTATCCGTCCTAAATTTAAGGGCTGTAACTAAAGAACTACTATCCGTCACCACATGACACTCTGTATAGGTATAGCACCCACTTCCAAATACTACTTGAAAATGTTTTAAACCAGATTAACGAGCCGATTATGAGATATGATTATTCAAATATCGTTAAGATTTCCGGCCTAGCCCCGAAATGCCTTTCCGTCCTCCATTTATGGGAGTTTAACTAATGAACTGCTATCTGTCGCCACATGACACTTTGTATAGGTATAGCACCCGCTTCATAATACTACTTGAAAAAGTTTAAAGCAAGATTAACGAGCCGATTATGAGACATGATTTTTCAAATATCGTTAAAATTTCCGGCCTAGCCCCGAAATGCCTTTCCGTCCTCCATTTATGGGAATGTAACTAAAGAACTGCTAGCTGTCGCCACATGACACCCTGTATAGGTATAGCACCCACTTCCAAATACTAGTTGAAAAAGTTTAAAGCCAGATTAACGAGCCGATTATGAGATATGATTTTTCAAATATCGTTAAAATTTCCTGCCTAGCCCCGAAATGCCTTTCCGTCCTCCATTTATGGGAGTGTAACTAAAGAACTGCTAGCTGTCGCCACATGACACTCTGTATAGGTATATCACCCACTTCTAAATACTACTTGAAAATGTTTAAAGCCAGATTAACGAGCCGATTATGAGATATGATGTTTCAAATATCGTTAAAATTTCCAGCCTCGCCCCGAATTGCCTATCCGTCCTAAATTTAAGGGCTCTAACTAAAGAACTACTATCTGTCGCCACATGACACTCTGTATAGGTATAGCACCCACTTCCAAATACTACTTGAAAAAGTTTAAAGCCAAATTATCGAGCCGATTATGAGATATGATTTTTCAAATATCGTTATAATTTCCGGCCTAGCCCCGAAATGCCTTTCCGTCCTCCATTTATGGGAGTGTAACTAAAGAACTGCTAGCTGTCTCACATGACACTCTGTATAGGTATAGCACACACTTCCAAATACTACTTGAAAAAGTTTAAACCAGATTAACGAGCCGATTATGAGATATGATTATTCAAATATCGTTAATATTTCCGGCCTAGCCCCGAAATGCCTTTCCGTGCTCCATTTATGGGAGTGTAACTAATGAACTGCTATCTGTCGCCACATGACACTCTGTATAGGTATAGCACCCACTTCCAAATACTAGTTGAAAAAGTTTAAAGCCAGATTAACTTGCCGATTATGAGATATGATTTTTCAAATATCGTTAAAATTTCCGTCCTAGCCCCGAAATGCCTTTCCGTCCTCCATTTATGGGAGTGTAACTAAAGAACTGCTAGCTGTCGCCACATGACACTCTGTATTGTTATAGCACCCACTTCCAAATACTACTTGAAAAAGTTTAAACCAGATTAACGAGCCGATTATGAGATATGATTATTCAAATATCGTTAATATTTCCGGCCTAGCCCCGAAATGCCTTTCCGTGCTCCATTTATGGGAGTGTAACTAATGAACTGCTATCTGTCGCCACATGACACTCTGTATAGGTATAGCACCCACTTCAAAATACTACTTGAAAAAGTTTAAAGCCAGATTAACGAGCCGATTATCAGATATAATTTTTCAAATGTCGTTAAAAATTCTGGTCTAGCCCCGAAATGCCTTTCCGTCCTCCATTTATGGGAGAGTAACTAATGAACTGCTATCTGTCGCCACATGACACTCTGTATAGGTATAGCACCCACTTCAAAATACTACTTGAAAAAGTTTAAAGCCAGATTAACGAGCCGATTATGAGATATTATTTTTCGAATATCGTTAAAATTTCCGGCCTAGCCCCGAAATGCCTTTCCGTCCTCCATTTATGGGAGAGTAACTAATGAACTGCTATCTGTCGCCACATGACACTCTGTATAGGTATAGCTCCCACTTCCAAATACTACTTGAAAATGTTTAAAGCCAGATTAACGAGCCGATTATGAGATATGATTTTTCGAATATCGTTAAAATTTCCAGCCTCGCCCCGAAATGCCTATCCGTCCTAAATTTAAGGGCTGTAACTAAAGAACTACTATCCGTCACCACATGACACTCTGTATAGGTATAGCACCCACTTCCAAATACTACTTGAAAATGTTTAAACCAGATTAACGAGCCGATTATGAGATATGATTATTCAAATATCGTTAAGATTTCCGGCCTAGCCCCGAAATGCCTTTCCGTCCTCCATTTATGGGAGTTTAACTAATGAACTGCTATCTGTCGCCACATGACACTTTGTATAGGTATAGCACCCGCTTCATAATACTACTTGAGAAAGTTTAAAGCCAGATTAACGAGCCGATTATGAGATATGATTTTTCAAATATCGTTAAAATTTCCGGCCTAGCCCCGAAATGCCTTTCCGTCCTCCATTTATGGGAATGTAACTAAAGAACTGCTAGCTGTCGCCACATGACACCCTGTATAGGTATAGCACCCACTTCCAAATACTAGTTGAAAATGTTTTAAAGCCAGATTAACGAGCCGATTATGAGATATGATTTTTCAAATATCGTTAAAATTTCCTGCCTAGCCCCGAAATGCCTTTCCGTCCTCCATTTATGGGAGTGTAACTAAAGAATTGCTAGCTGTCGCCACATGACACTCTGTATAGGTATATCACCCACTTCTAAATACTACTTGAAAATGTTTAAAGCCAGATTAACGAGCCGATTATGAGATATGATGTTTCAAATATCGTTAAAATTTCCAGCCTCGCCCCGAATTGCCTATCCGTCCTAAATTTAAGGGCTGTAACTAAAGAACTACCATCTGTCGCCACATGACACTCTGTATAGGTATAGCACCCACTTCCAAATACTACGTGAAAAAGTTTAAAGCCAAATTATCGAGCCGATTATGAGATATGATTTTTCAAATATCGTTAAAATTTCCGGCCTAGCCCCGAAATGCCTTTCCGTCCTCCATTTATGGGAGTGTAACTAAAGAACTGCTAGCTGTCTCACATGACACTCTGTATAGGTATAGCACCCACTTCCAAATACTACTTGAAAATGTTTAAAGATAGATTAACTTGCCGATTATGAGATATGATTTTTCAAATATCGTTAAAATTTCCGCCCTAGCCCCGAAATGCCTTTCCGTCCTCCATTTATGGGAGTGTAACTAAAGAACTGCTAGCTGTCGCCACATGACACTCTGTATTGTTATAGCACCCACTTCCAAATACTACTTGAAAAAGTTTAAACCAGATTAACGAGCCGATTATGAGATATGATTATTCAAATATCGTTAATATTTCCGGCCTAGCCCCGAAATGCCTTTCCGTGCTCCATTTATGGGAGTGTAACTAATGAACTGCTATCTGTCGCCACATGACACTCTGTATAGGTATAGCACCCACTTCAAAATACTACTTGAAAAAGTTTAAAGCCAGATTAACGAGCCGATTATGAGATATAATTTTTCAAATGTCGTTAAAAATTCTGGCCTAGCCCCGAAATGCCTTTCCGTCCTCCATTTATGGGAGAGTAACTAATGAACTGCTATCTGTCGCCACATGACACTCTGTATAGGTATAGCACCCCACTTCAAAATACTACTTGAAAAAGTTTAAAGCCAGATTAACGAGCCGATTATGAGATATTATTTTTCGAATATCGTTAAAATTTCCGGCCTAGCCCCGAAATGCCTTTCCGTCCTCCATTTATGGGAGAGTAACTAATGAACTGCTATCTGTCGCCACATGACACTCTGTATAGGTATAGCTCCCACTTCCAAATACTACTTGAAAATGTTTAAAGCCAGATTAACGAGCCGATTATGAGATATGATGTTTCAAATATCGTTAAAATTTCCAGCCTCGCCCCGAAATGCCTATCCGTCCTAAATTTAACGGCTGTAACTAAAGAACTACTATCCGTCGCCACATGACACTCTGTATAGGTATAAAACCCACTTCCAAATACTACTTGAAAATGATGAAAGCAAGTTTAACGAGCCGATCATGAGATATGATTTTCCAAATATCGTTAAAATTTCCAGCCTCGCCCCGAAATGCCTATCCGTCCTAAATTTAAGGGCTGTAACTAAAGAACTACTATCCGTCACCACATGACACTCTGTATAGGTATAGCACCCACTTCCAAATACTACTTGAAAATGTTTAAACCAGATTAACGAGCCGATTATGAGATATGATTATTCAAATATCGTTAAGATTTCCGGCCTAGCCCCGAAATGCCTTTCCGTCCTCCATTTATGGGAGTTTAACTAATGAACTGCTATCTGTCGCCACATGACACTTTGTATAGGTATAGCACCCGCTTCATAATACTACTTGAAAAAGTTTAAAGCCAGATTAACGAGCCGATTATGAGATATGATGTTTCAAATATCGTTAAAATTTCCTGCCTAGCCCCGAAATGCCTTTCCGTCCTCCATTTATGGGAGTGTAACTAAAGAACTGCTAGCTGTCGCCACATGACACTCTGTATAGGTATATCACCCACTTCTAAATACTACTTGAAAATGTATAAAGCCAGATTAACGAGCCGATTATGAGATATGATGTTTCAAATATCGTTAAAATTTCCAGTCTCGCCCCGAATTGCCTATCCGTCCTAAATTTAAGGGCTGTAACTAAAGAACTACTATCTGTCGCCACATGACACTCTGTATTGGTATAGCACCCACTTCCAAATACTACTTGAAAAAGTTTAAAGCCAAATTATCGAGCCGATTATGAGATATGATTTTTCAAATATCGTTAAAATTTCCGGCCTAGCCCCGAAATGCCTTTCCGTCCTCCATTTATGGGAGTGTAACTAAAGAACTGCTAGCTGTCTCACATGACACTCTGTATAGGTATAGCACACACTTCCAAATACTACTTGAAAATGTTTAAAGATAGATTAACTTGCCGATTATGAGATATGATTTTTCAAATATCGTTAAAATTTCCGCCCTAGCCCCGAAATGCCTTTCCGTCCTCCATTTATGGGAGTGTAACTAAAGAACTGCTAGCTGTCGCCACATGACACTCTGTATTGTTATAGCACCCACTTCCAAATACTACTTGAAAAAGTTTAAACCAGATTAACGAGCCGATTATGAGATATGATTATTCAAATATCGTTAATATTTCCGGCCTAGCCCCGAAATGCCTTTCCGTGCTCCATTTATGGGAGTGTAACTAATGAACTGCTATCTGTCGCCACATGACACTCTGTATAGGTATAGCACCCACTTCAAAATACTACTTGAAAAAGTTTAAAGCCAGATTAACGAGCCGATTATGAGATATAATTTTTCAAATGTCGTTAAAAATTCTGGCCTAGCCCCGAAATGCCTTTCCGTCCTCCATTTATGGGAGAGTAACTAATGAACTGCTATCTGTCGCCACATGACACTCTGTATAGGTATAGCACCCACTTCCAAATACTACTTGAAAAAGTTTAAAGCCAGATTAACGAGCCGATTATGAGATATTATTTTTCGAATATCGTTAAAATTTCCGGCCTAGCCCCGAAATGCCTTTCCGTCCTCCATTTATGGGAGAGTAACTAATGAACTGCTATCTGTCGCCACATGACACTCTGTATAGGTATAGCTCCCACTTCCAAATACTACTTGAAAATGTTTAAAGCCAGATTAACGAGCCGATTATGAGATATGATGTTTCAAATATCGTTAAAATTTCCAGCCTCGCCCCGAAATGCCTATCCGTCCTAAATTTAACGGCTGTAACTAAAGAACTACTATCCGTCGCCACATGACACTCTGTATAGGTATAGCACCCAATTCCAAATACTACTTGAAAATGTTTAAAGCCAGATTAACGAGCCGATTATGAGATATGATTTTTCGAATATCGTTAAAATTTCCTGCCTAGCCCCGAAATGCCTTTCCGTCCTCCATTTATGGGAGTGTAACTAAAGAACTGCTAGCTGTCGCCACATGACACTCTGTATAGGTATATCACCCACTTCTAAATACTACTTGAAAATGTTTAAAGCCAGATTAACGAGCCGATTATGAGATATGATGTTTCAAATATCGTTAAAATTTCCAGCCTCGCCCCGAATTGCCTATCCGTCCTAAATTTAAGGGCTGTAACTAAAGAACTACTATCTGTCGCCACATGACACTCTGTATAGGTATAGCACCCACTTCCAAATACTACTTGAAAAAGTTTAAAGCCAAATTATCGAGCCGATTATGAAATATGATTTTTCAAATATCGTTAAAATTTCCGGCCTAGCCCCGAAATGCCTTTCCGTCCTCCATTTATGGGAGTGTAACTAAAGAACTGCTAGCTGTCTCACATGACACTCTGTATAGGTATAGCACACACTTCCAAATACTACTTGAAAATGTTTAAAGATAGATTAACTTGCCGATTATGAGATATGATTTTTCAAATATCGTTAAAATTTCCGCCCTAGCCCCGAAATGCCTTTCCGTCCTCCATTTATGGGAGTGTAACTAAAGAACTGCTAGCTGTCGCCACATGACACTCTGTATTGTTATAGCACCCACTTCCAAATACTACTTGAAAAAGTTTAAACCAGATTAACGAGCCGATTATGAGATATGATTATTCAAATATCGTTAATATTTCCGGCCTAGCCCCGAAATGCCTTTCCGTGCTCCATTTATGGGAGTGTAACTAATGAACTGCTATCTGTCGCCACATGACACTCTGTATAGGTATAGCACCCACTTCAAAATACTACTTGAAAAAGTTTAAAGCTAGATTAACGAGCCGATTATGAGATATAATTTTTCAAATGTCGTTAAAAATTCTGGCCTAGCCCCGAAATGCCTTTCCGTCCTCCATTTATGGGAGAGTAACTAATGAACTGCTATCTGTCGCCACATGACACTCTGTATAGGTATAGCACCCACTTCAAAATACTACTTGAAAAAGTTTAAAGCCAGATTAACGAGCCGATTATGAGATATTATTTTTCGAATATCGTTAAAATTTCCGGCCTAGCCCCGAAATGCCTTTCCGTCCTCCATTTATGGGAGAGTAACTAATGAACTGCTATCTGTCGCCACATGACACTCTGTATAGGTATAGCTCCCACTTCCAAATACTACTTGAAAATGTTTAAAGCCAGATTAACGAGCCGATTATGAGATATGATGTTTCAAATATCGTTAAAATTTCCAGCCTCGCCCCGAAATGCCTATCCGTCCTAAATTTAACGGCTGTAACTAAAGAACTACTATCCGTCGCCACATGACACTCTGTATAGGTATAGCACCCAATTCCAAATACTACTTGAAAATGTTTAAAGCCAGATTAACGAGCCGATTATGAGATATGATTTTTCGAATATCGTTAAAATTTCCAGCCTCGCCCCGAAATGCCTATCCGTCCTAAATTTAACGGCTGTAACTAAAGAACAACTATCCGTCGCCACATGACACTCTGTATAGGTATAGCACCCACTTCCAAATACTACTTGAAAAAGTTTAAAGCCAAATTAACGACCCGATTATGAGATATGATTTTTCAAATATCGTTAAAATTTCCGGCCTAGCCCCGAAATGCCTTTCCGTCCTCCATTTATGGGAGTGTAACTAAAGAACTGCTAGCTGTCGCCACATGACACTCTGTATAGGTCTAGCACCCACTTCCAAATACTACTTGAAAATGTTTAGAGCCAGATTAACTAGCCGATTATGAGATATGATTTTTCAAATATCGTTAAAATTTCCGGCCTAGCCCCGAAATGCCTTTCCGTCCTCCATTTATGGGAGTGTAACTAAAGAACTGCTAGCTGTCGCCACATGGCACTCTGTATAGGTATAGCACACACTTCCAAATACTACTTGAAAATGTTTAAAGCCAGATTAACTAGCCGATTATGAGATATGATTTTTCAAATATCGTTAAAATTTCCGGCCTAGCCCCGAAATGCCTTTCCGTCCTCCATTTATGGGGGTGTAACAAAAGAACTGCTAGCTGTCGCCACATGACACTCTGTATAGGTATAGCACCCACTTCCAAATACTACTTGAAAATGATTAAAGCCAGATTAACGAGCCGATTATGAGATATGATTTATCACATATCGTTAAAATTTCCGGCCTAGCCCCGAAATGCCTTTCCGTCCTTCATTTATGGGAGTGTAACTAAAGAACTGCTAGCTGTCGCCACATGACACTCTGTATAGGTATAGCACCCACTTCCAAATACTACTTGAAAAAGTTTAAAGCCAGATTAACGAGCCGATTATGAGATATGATTTTTCAAATATCGTTAAAATTTCCGACCTAGCCCCGAAATGCCTTTCCGTCCTCCAATTATGGGAGTGTAACTAAAGAATTGCTAGCTGTCACCACATGACACTCCGTATAGGTATAGCACCAACTTCCAAATACTACTTGAAAATGTTTAAAGCCAGATTAACTAGCCGATTATGAGATATGATTTTTCAAATATCGTTAAAATTTCCGCCCTAGCCCTGAAATGCCTTTCCGTCCTCCATTTATGGGAGTGTAACTAAAGAACTGCTATCTGTCGCCACATGACACTCTGTATAGGTATAGCACCCACTTCCAAATACTACTTGAAAAAGTTTGAAGCCAGATTAACGAGCCGATTATGAGATATGATTATTCAAATATCGTTAAAATTTCCGGCCTAGCCCCGAAATGCCTTTCGGTGCTCCATTTATGGGAGTGTAACTAATGAACTGCTATCTGTCGCCACATGACACTCTGTATAGGTATAGCACCCACTTCAAAATACTACTTGAAAAAGTTTAAAGCCAGATTAACGAGCCGATTATGAGATATGATTTTAAAAATATCGTTAAAATTTCCGGCCTAGCCCCGAAATGCCTTTCTGTCCTCCATTTATGGGAGAGTAACTAATTAACTGCTATCTGTCGCCACATGACACTCTGTATAGGTATAGCACCCACTTCCAAATACTACTTGAAAAAGTTTAAAGCCAGATTAACGAGCCGATTATGAGATATGATGTTTCAAATATCGTAAAAATTTCCACCCTCGCCCCGAAATGCCTATCCGTCCTATATTTAACGCCTGTAACTAAAGAACTACTATCCGTCGCCACATGACACTCTGTATAGCTATAGCACCCACTTCCAAATACTACTTGAAAATGTTTAAAGCCAGATTAACGAGCCGATTATGAGATACGATTTTTCGAATATCGTTAAAACTTCCAGCCTCGCCCCGAAATGCCTATCCGTCCTAAATTTAACGGCTGTAACTAAAGAACTACTATCCGTTGCCACGTGACACTCTGTATAGGTATAGCACCCACTTCCAAATACTACTTGAAAAAGTTTAAAGCTAAATTAACGTGCCGATTATGAGATATGATTTTTCAAATATCGTTAAAATTTCCGGCCTAGCCCCGAAATGCCTTTCCGTCCTCCATTTATGGGAGTGTAACTAAAGAACTGCTAGCTGTCGCAACATGACACTCTGTATAGGTCTAGCACCCACTTCCAAATACTACTTGAAAATGTTTAAAGCCAGATTAACTAGCCGATTATGAGATATGATTTTTCAAATATCGTTAAAATTTCCGGCCTAGCCCCGAAATGCCTTTCCGTCCTCCATTTATGGGAGTGTAACTAAAGAACTGCTAGCTGTCGCCACATGACACTCTGTATAGGTATAGCACCCACTTCCAAATACTACTTGAAAATGTTTAAAGCCAGAAAAATGTTTAAAGCCAGATTAACTAGCCGATTATGAGACATGATTTTTCAATATCGTTAAAATTTCCGGCCTAGCCCCGAAATGCCTTTCCGTCCTCCATTTATGGGAGTGTAACGAAAGAACTGCTAGTTGTCGCCACGTGACACTCTGTATAGGTGTAGCACCCACTTCCAAATACTACTTGAAAAAGTTTAAAGCCAAACTAACGAGCCGATTATGAGATATGATTTTTCAAATATCGTTAAAATTTCCGGCCTAGCCCCGAAATGCCTTTCCGTGCTCCATTTATGGGAGTGTAACAAAAGAACTGCTAGCTGTCGCCACATGACACTCTGTATAGGTCTAGCACCCACTTCCAAATACTACTTGAAAATGTTTAAAGCCAGATTAACTAGCCGATTATGAGATATGATTTTTCAAATATCGTTAAAATTTCCGGCCTAGCCCCGAAATGCCTTTCCGTCCTCCAATTATGGGAGTGTAACTAAAGAACTGCTAGTTGTCGCCACGTGACACTCTGTATAGGTATAGCACCCACTTCCAAATACTACTTGAAAAAGTTTAAAGCCAAATTAACGAGCCGATTATGAGATATGATTTTTCAAATATCGTTAAAATTTCCGGCCTAGCCCCGAAATGCCTTTCCGTCCTCCATTTATGGGAGTGTAACTAAAGAACTGCTAGTTGTCGCCACATGACACTCTGTATAGGTATAGCACCCACTTCCAAATACTACTTGAAAAAGTTTAAAGCCAGATTAACGAGCCGATTATGAGATATGATTTTTCAAATATCGTTAAAATTTCCGGCCTAGCCCCGAAATGCCTTTCCGTCCTCCATTTATGGGAGTGTAACTAAAGAACTGCTAGCTGTCGCCACATGACACTCTGTATAGGTATAGCACCCACTTCCAAATACTACTTGAAAAAGTTTAAAGCCAGATTAACGAGCAGATTATGAGATATGATTTTTCAAATATCGTTAAAATTTCCGGCCTAGCCCCGAAATGCCTTTCCGTCCTCCATTTATGGGAGTGTAACTAAAGAACTACTATCCGTCGCCACATGACACTCTGTATAGGTATAGCACCCACTTCCAAATACTACTTGAAAATGTTTAAAGCCAGATTAACGAGCCGATTATGAGATATGATTTTTCAAATATCGTTAAAATTTCCGGCCTAGCCCCGAAATGCCTTTCCGTCCTCCATTTATGGGAGTGTAACTAAAGAACTACTATCCGTCGCCACATGACACTCTGTATAGGTATAGCACCCACTTCCAAATACTACTTGAAAATGTTTAAAGCCAGATTAACGAGCCGATTATGAGATATGATTTTTCGAATATCGTTAAAATTTCCAGCCTCGCCCCGAAATGCCTATCCGTCCTAAATTTAACGGCTGTAACTAAAGAACTACTATCCGTCGCCACGTGACACCCTGTATTGGTATAGCACCCACTTCCAAATACTACTTGAAAAAGTTTAAAGCCAAATTAACGAGCCGATTATGAGATATGATTTTTCAAATATCGTTAAAATTTCCGGCCTAGCCCCGAAATGCCTTTCCGTCCTCCATTTATGGGAGTGTAACTAAAGAACTACTAGCTGTCGCAACATGACACTCTGTATAGGTCTAGCACACACTTCCAAATACTACTTGAAAATGTTTAAAGCTAGATTAACTAGCCGATTATAAGATATGATTTTTCAAATATCGTTAAAATTTCCGGCCTAGCCCCGAAATGCCTTCCCGTCCTCCATTTATGGGAGTGTAACTAAAGAACTGCTAGCTGTCGCCACATGACACTCTGTATAGGTATAGCACTATCTTCCAAATACTACTTGAAAATGTTTAAAGCCAGATTAACTAGCCGATTATGAGACATGATTTTTCAAATATCGTTAAAATTTCCGGCCTAGCCCCGAAATGCCTTTCCGTCCTCCATTTATGGGAGTGTAACTAAAGAACTGCTAGTTGTCGCCACGTGACACTCTGTATAGGTATAGCACCCACTTCCAAATACTACTTGAAAAAGTTTAAAGCCAAATTAACGAGCCGATTATGAGATATGATTTTTCAAATATCGTTAAAATTTCCGGCCTAGCCCCGAAATGCCTTTCCGTCCTCCATTTATGGGAGTGTAACTAAAGAACTGCTAGCTGTCGCCACATGACACTCTGTATAGGTCTAGCACCCACTTCCAAATACTACTTGAAAATGTTTAAAGCCAGATTGACTAGCCGATTATGAGATATGATTTTTCAAATATCGTTAAAATTTCCGGCCTAGCCCCGAAATGACTTTCCGTCCTCCAATTATGGGAGTGTAACTAAAGAACTGCTAGTTGTCGCCACATGACACTCTGTATAGGTATAGCACCCACTTCCAAATACTACTTGGAAATGTTTAAAGCCAGATTAACGAGCCGATTATGAGATATGATTTTTCAAATATCGTTAAAATTTCCGGCCTAGCCCCGAAATGCCTTTCCGTCCTCCATTTATGGGAGTGTAACTAAAGAACTGCTAGTTGTCGCCACATGACACTCTGTATCGGTATAGCACCCACTTCCAAATACTACTTGAAAAAGTTTAAAGCCAGATTAACGAGCCGATTATGAGATATGATTTTTCAAATATCGTTAAAATTTCCGGCCTAGCCCCGAAATGTCTTTCCGTCCTCCATTTATGGGAGTGTAACTAAAGAACTACTATCCGTCGCCACATGACACTCTGTATTGGTATAGCACCCACTTCTAAATACTACTTGAAAATGTTTAAAGCCAGATTGACTAGCCGATTATGAGATATGATTTTTCAAATATCGTTAAAATTTCCAGCCTCGCCCCGAAATGCCTATCCGTCCTAAATTTAAGGGCTGTAACTAAAGAATTACTATCCGTCGCCACATGACACTCTGTATAGGTATAGGACTCACTTCCAAATACAACTTGAAAATGTTTAAAGCCAGATTAACGAGCCGATTATGACATATGTTTTTTCGAATATCGTTAAAATTTCCAGCCTCGACCCGAATTGCCTATCCGTCCTAAATTTAACGGCTGTAACTAAAGAACTACTATCCGTCGCCACATGACACTCTGTATAGGTATAGCACCCACTTCCAAATACTACTTGAAAAAGTTTAAAGCCAGATTAACGAGCCGATTATGAGATATGATTTTTCAAATATCGTTAAAATTTCCGACCTAGCCCCGAAATGCCTTTCCGTCCTCCAATTATGGGAGTGTAACTAAAGAATTGCTAGCTGTCACCACATGACACTCCGTATAGGTATAGCACCAACTTCCAAATACTACTTGAAAATGTTTAAAGCCAGATTAACTAGCCGATTATGAGATATGATTTTTCAAATATCGTTAAAATTTCCGCCCTAGCCCTGAAATGCCTTTCCGTCCTCCATTTATGGGAGTGTAACTAAAGAACTGCTATCTGTCGCCACATGACACTCTGTATAGGTATAGCACCCACTTCCAAATACTACTTGAAAAAGTTTGAAGCCAGATTAACGAGCCGATTATGAGATATGATTATTCAAATATCGTTAAAATTTCCGGCCTAGCCCCGAAATGCCTTTCGGTGCTCCATTTATGGGAGTGTAACTAATGAACTGCTATCTGTCGCCACATGACACTCTGTATAGGTATAGCACCCACTTCAAAATACTACTTGAAAAAGTTTAAAGCCAGATTAACGAGCCGATTATGAGATATGATTTTAAAAATATCGTTAAAATTTCCGGCCTAGCCCCGAAATGCCTTTCTGTCCTCCATTTATGGGAGAGTAACTAATTAACTGCTATCTGTCGCCACATGACACTCTGTATAGGTATAGCACCCACTTCCAAATACTACTTGAAAAAGTTTAAAGCCAGATTAACGAGCCGATTATGAGATATGATGTTTCAAATATCGTAAAAATTTCCACCCTCGCCCCGAAATGCCTATCCGTCCTATATTTAACGCCTGTAACTAAAGAACTACTATCCGTCGCCACATGACACTCTGTATAGCTATAGCACCCACTTCCAAATACTACTTGAAAATGTTTAAAGCCAGATTAACGAGCCGATTATGAGATACGATTTTTCGAATATCGTTAAAACTTCCAGCCTCGCCCCGAAATGCCTATCCGTCCTAAATTTAACGGCTGTAACTAAAGAACTACTATCCGTTGCCACGTGACACTCTGTATAGGTATAGCACCCACTTCCAAATACTACTTGAAAAAGTTTAAAGCTAAATTAACGTGCCGATTATGAGATATGATTTTTCAAATATCGTTAAAATTTCCGGCCTAGCCCCGAAATGCCTTTCCGTCCTCCATTTATGGGAGTGTAACTAAAGAACTGCTAGCTGTCGCAACATGACACTCTGTATAGGTCTAGCACCCACTTCCAAATACTACTTGAAAATGTTTAAAGCCAGATTAACTAGCCGATTATGAGATATGATTTTTCAAATATCGTTAAAATTTCCGGCCTAGCCCCGAAATGCCTTTCCGTCCTCCATTTATGGGAGTGTAACTAAAGAACTGCTAGCTGTCGCCACATGACACTCTGTATAGGTATAGCACCCACTTCCAAATACTACTTGAAAATGTTTAAAGCCAGATTAACTAGCCGATTATGAGACATGATTTTTCAAATATCGTTAAAATTTCCGGCCTAGCCCCGAAATGCCTTTCCGTCCTCCATTTATGGGAGTGTAACGAAAGAACTGCTAGTTGTCGCCACGTGACACTCTGTATAGGTGTAGCACCCACTTCCAAATACTACTTGAAAAAGTTTAAAGCCAAACTAACGAGCCGATTATGAGATATGATTTTTCAAATATCGTTAAAATTTCCGGCCTAGCCCCGAAATGCCTTTCCGTGCTCCATTTATGGGAGTGTAACAAAAGAACTGCTAGCTGTCGCCACATGACACTCTGTATAGGTCTAGCACCCACTTCCAAATACTACTTGAAAATGTTTAAAGCCAGATTAACTAGCCGATTATGAGATATGATTTTTCAAATATCGTTAAAATTTCCGGCCTAGCCCCGAAATGCCTTTCCGTCCTCCAATTATGGGAGTGTAACTAAAGAACTGCTAGTTGTCGCCACGTGACACTCTGTATAGGTATAGCACCCACTTCCAAATACTACTTGAAAAAGTTTAAAGCCAAATTAACGAGCCGATTATGAGATATGATTTTTCAAATATCGTTAAAATTTCCGGCCTAGCCCCGAAATGCCTTTCCGTCCTCCATTTATGGGAGTGTAACTAAAGAACTGCTAGTTGTCGCCACATGACACTCTGTATAGGTATAGCACCCACTTCCAAATACTACTTGAAAAAGTTTAAAGCCAGATTAACGAGCCGATTATGAGATATGATTTTTCAAATATCGTTAAAATTTCCGGCCTAGCCCCGAAATGCCTTTCCGTCCTCCATTTATGGGAGTGTAACTAAAGAACTGCTAGCTGTCGCCACATGACACTCTGTATAGGTATAGCACCCACTTCCAAATACTACTTGAAAAAGTTTAAAGCCAGATTAACGAGCAGATTATGAGATATGATTTTTCAAATATCGTTAAAATTTCCGGCCTAGCCCCGAAATGCCTTTCCGTCCTCCATTTATGGGAGTGTAACTAAAGAACTACTATCCGTCGCCACATGACACTCTGTATAGGTATAGCACCCACTTCCAAATACTACTTGAAAATGTTTAAAGCCAGATTAACGAGCCGATTATGAGATATGATTTTTCAAATATCGTTAAAATTTCCGGCCTAGCCCCGAAATGCCTTTCCGTCCTCCATTTATGGGAGTGTAACTAAAGAACTACTATCCGTCGCCACATGACACTCTGTATAGGTATAGCACCCACTTCCAAATACTACTTGAAAATGTTTAAAGCCAGATTAACGAGCCGATTATGAGATATGATTTTTCGAATATCGTTAAAATTTCCAGCCTCGCCCCGAAATGCCTATCCGTCCTAAATTTAACGGCTGTAACTAAAGAACTACTATCCGTCGCCACGTGACACCCTGTATTGGTATAGCACCCACTTCCAAATACTACTTGAAAAAGTTTAAAGCCAAATTAACGAGCCGATTATGAGATATGATTTTTCAAATATCGTTAAAATTTCCGGCCTAGCCCCGAAATGCCTTTCCGTCCTCCATTTATGGGAGTGTAACTAAAGAACTACTAGCTGTCGCAACATGACACTCTGTATAGGTCTAGCACACACTTCCAAATACTACTTGAAAATGTTTAAAGCTAGATTAACTAGCCGATTATAAGATATGATTTTTCAAATATCGTTAAAATTTCCGGCCTAGCCCCGAAATGCCTTCCCGTCCTCCATTTATGGGAGTGTAACTAAAGAACTGCTAGCTGTCGCCACATGACACTCTGTATAGGTATAGCACTATCTTCCAAATACTACTTGAAAATGTTTAAAGCCAGATTAACTAGCCGATTATGAGACATGATTTTTCAAATATCGTTAAAATTTCCGGCCTAGCCCCGAAATGCCTTTCCGTCCTCCATTTATGGGAGTGTAACTAAAGAACTGCTAGTTGTCGCCACGTGACACTCTGTATAGGTATAGCACCCACTTCCAAATACTACTTGAAAAAGTTTAAAGCCAAATTAACGAGCCGATTATGAGATATGATTTTTCAAATATCGTTAAAATTTCCGGCCTAGCCCCGAAATGCCTTTCCGTCCTCCATTTATGGGAGTGTAACTAAAGAACTGCTAGCTGTCGCCACATGACACTCTGTATAGGTCTAGCACCCACTTCCAAATACTACTTGAAAATGTTTAAAGCCAGATTGACTAGCCGATTATGAGATATGATTTTTCAAATATCGTTAAAATTTCCGGCCTAGCCCCGAAATGACTTTCCGTCCTCCAATTATGGGAGTGTAACTAAAGAACTGCTAGTTGTCGCCACATGACACTCTGTATAGGTATAGCACCCACTTCCAAATACTACTTGGAAATGTTTAAAGCCAGATTAACGAGCCGATTATGAGATATGATTTTTCAAATATCGTTAAAATTTCCGGCCTAGCCCCGAAATGCCTTTCCGTCCTCCATTTATGGGAGTGTAACTAAAGAACTGCTAGTTGTCGCCACATGACACTCTGTATCGGTATAGCACCCACTTCCAAATACTACTTGAAAAAGTTTAAAGCCAGATTAACGAGCCGATTATGAGATATGATTTTTCAAATATCGTTAAAATTTCCGGCCTAGCCCCGAAATGTCTTTCCGTCCTCCATTTATGGGAGTGTAACTAAAGAACTACTATCCGTCGCCACATGACACTCTGTATTGGTATAGCACCCACTTCTAAATACTACTTGAAAATGTTTAAAGCCAGATTGACTAGCCGATTATGAGATATGATTTTTCAAATATCGTTAAAATTTCCAGCCTCGCCCCGAAATGCCTATCCGTCCTAAATTTAAGGGCTGTAACTAAAGAATTACTATCCGTCGCCACATGACACTCTGTATAGGTATAGGACTCACTTCCAAATACAACTTGAAAATGTTTAAAGCCAGATTAACGAGCCGATTATGACATATGTTTTTTCGAATATCGTTAAAATTTCCAGCCTCGACCCGAATTGCCTATCCGTCCTAAATTTAACGGCTGTAACTAAAGAACTACTATCCGTCGCCACATGACACTCTGTATAGGTATAGCACCCACTTCCAAATACTACTTGAAAAAGTTTATAGCCAAATTAACGAGCCGATTATGAGATATGATTATTCAAATATCGTTAATATTTCCGGCCTAGCCCCGAAATGCCTTTCCGTGCTCCATATATGGGAGTGTAACTAATGAACTGCTATCTGTCGCCACATGACACTCTGTATAGGTATAGCACCCACTTCAAAATTCTACTTGAAAAAGTTTAAAGCCAGATTAACGAGCCGATTATGAGATACAATTTTTCAAATATCGTTAAAATTTCTGGCCTAGCCCCGAAATGCCTTTCCGTCCTCCATTTATGGGAGAGTAACTAATGAACTGCTATCTGTCGCCACATGACACTCTGTATAGGTATAGCACCCACTTCCAAATACTACTTGAAAATGTTTAAAGCCAGATTAACGTGCCGATTATGAGATATGATGTTTCAAATATCGTTAAAATTTCCAGCCTCGCCCCGAAATGCCTATCCGTCCTAAATTTAACGGCTGTAACTAAAGAACTATTATCCGTCGCCACATGACACTCTGTATAGGTATAGCACCCACTTCCAAATACTACTTGAAAATGTTTAAAGCCAGATTAACGAGCCGATTATGAGATATGATTTTTCGAATATCGTTTAAATTTCCAGCCTCGCCCCGAAATGCCTATCCGTCCTTAATTTAACGGCTGTAACTATAGAACTACTATCCGTCGCCACGTGACACTCTGTATAGGTATAGCACCCACTTCCAAATACTACTTGAAAAAGTTTAAAGCCAAATTAACGAGCCGATTATGAGATATGGTTTTTCAAATATCGTTAAAATTTCCGGCCTAGCCCCGAAATGCCTTTCCGTCCTCTATTTATGGGAGTGTAACTAAAGAACTGCTAGCTGTCGCAACATGACACTCTGTATAGGTATAGCACCCACTTCCAAATACTACTTGAAAATGTTTAAAGCCAGATTAACTAGCCGATTATGAGATATGATTTTTCAAATATCGTTAAAATTTCCGGCCTAGCCCCGAAATGACTTTCCGTCCTCCATTTATGGGAGTGTAACTAAAGAACTGCTAGCTGTCGCCACATGACACTCTGTATAGTTATAGCACCCACTTCCAAATACTACTTGAAAATGTTTAAAGCCAGATTAACTAGCCGATTATGAGACATGATTTTTCAAATATCGTTAAAATTTCCGTCCTATCCCCGAAATGCCTTTCCGTCCTCCATTTATGGGAGTGTAACTAAAGAACTGCTAGTTGTCGCCACGTGACACTCTGTATAGGTATAGCACCCACTTCCAAATACTACTTGAAAAAGTTTAAAGCCAAATTAACGAGCCGATTATGAGATATGATTTTTCAAATATCGTTAAAATTTCCGGCCTAGCCCCGAAATGCCTTTCCGTCCTCCATTTATGGGAGTGTAACTAAAGAACTGCTAGCTGTCGCCACATGGCACTCTGTATAGGTCTAGCACCCACTTCCAAATACTACTTGAAAATGTTTAAAGCCAGATTAACTAGCCGATTATGAGATATGATTTTTCAAATATCGTTAAAATTTCCGGCCTAGCCCCGAAATGCCTTTCCGTCCTCCAATTATGGGAGTGTAACTAAAGAACTGCTAGCTGTCGCCACATGACAATCTGTATAGGTATAGCACACACTTCCAAATACTACTTGAAAATGTTTAAAGCCAGATTAACGAACCGATTATGAGATATGATTTTTCAAATATCGTTAAAATTTCCGGCCTAGCCCCGAAATGTCTTTCCGTCCTCCATTTATGGGAGTGTAACTAAAGAACTGCTAGTTGTCGCCACATGACACTCTGTATAGGTATAGCACCCACTTCCAAATACTACTTGAAAAAGTTTAAAGCCAGATTAACGAGCCGATTATGAGATATGATTTTTCAAATATCGTTAAAATTTCCGGCCTAGCCCCGATATGCCTTTCCGTCCTCCATTTATGGGAGTGTAACTAAAGAACTGCTAGCTGTCGCCACATGACACTCTGTATAGGTATAGCACCCACTTCCAAGTACTACTTGAAAAAGTTTAATGCCAGATTAACGAGCAGATTATGAGATATGATTTTTCAAATATCGTTAAAATTTCCGGCCTAGCCCCGAAATGCCTTTCCGTCCTCCATTTATGGGAGTGTAACTAAAGAACTACTATCCGTCGCCACATGACACTCTGTATAGGTATAGCACCCACTTCCAAATACTACTTGAAAATGTTTAATGCCAGATTAACGAGCCGATTGTGACATATGATTTTTCGAATATCGTTAAAATTTCCAGCCTCGACCCGAAATGCCTATCCGTCCTAAATTTAACGGCTGTAACTAAAGAACTACTATCCGTCGCCACGTGACACTCTGTATAGGTATAGCACTTACTTCCAAATACTACTTGAAAAAGTTTATAGCCAAATTAACGAGCCGATTATGAGATATGATTTTTCAAATATCGTTAAAATTTCCGGCCTAGCCCCGAAAGCCTTTCCGTCCTCCATTTATGGGAGTGTAACTAAAGAACTGCTAGCTGTCGCCACATGACACTCTGTATAGGTCTAGCACCCACTTCCAAATACTACTTGAAAATGTTTAAAGCCAGATTAACTAGCCGATTATGAGATATGATTTTTCAAATATCGTTAAAATTTCCGGCCTAGCCCCGAAATGCCTTTCCGTCCTCCATTTATGGGAGTGTAACTAAAGAACTGCTAGCTGTCGCCACATGACACTCTGTATAGGTATAGCACCCACTTCCAAATACTACTTGAAAAAGTTTAAAGCCAAATTAACGAGCCGATTATGAGATATGATTTTTCAAATATCGTTAAAATTTCCGGCCTAGCCCCGAAATGCCTTTCCGTCCTCCATTTATGGGAGTGTAACAAAAGAACTGCTAGCTGTCGCCACATGACACTCTGTATTGGTATAGCACCCACTTCCAAATACTACTTGAAAATGTTTAAAGCCAGATTAACGAGCCGATTATGAGATATGATTATTCACATATCGTTAAAATTTCCGGCCTAGCCCCGAAATGCCTTTCCGTCCTTCATTTATGGGAGTGTAACTAAAGAACTGCTAGCTGTCGCCACATGACACTCTGTATAGGTATAGCACCCACTTCCAAATACTACTTGAAAAAGTTTAAAGCCAGATTAACGAGCCGATTATCAGATATGATTTTTCAAATATCGTTAAAATTTCCGGCCTAGCCCCGAAATGCCTTTCCGTCCTCCATTTATGGGAGTGTAACTAAAGAACTGCTAGCTGTCGCCACATGACACTCTGTATAGGTATAGCACCCACTTCCAAATAATACTTGAAAATGTTTAAAGCCAGATTAACTAGCCGATTATGAGATATGATTTTTCAAATATCGTTAAAATTTCCGCCCTAGCCCCAAAATGCCTTTCCGTCCTCCATTTATGGGAGTGTAACTAAAGAACTGCTAGCTGTCGCCACATGACACTCTGTATAGGTATAGCACCCACTTCCAAATACTACTTGAAAAAGTTTAAACCAGATTAACGAGCCGATTATGAGATATGATTATTCAAATATCGTTAAAATTTCCGGCCTAGCCCCGAAATGCCTTTCCGTGCTCCATTTATGGGAGTGTAACTAATGAACTGCTATCTGTCGCCACATGACACTCTGTATAGGTATAGCACCCACTTCAAAATTCTACTTGAAAAAGTTTAAAGCCAGATTAACGAGCCGATTATGAGATACAATTTTTCAAATATCGTTAAAATTTCTGGCCTAGCCCCGAAATGCCTTTCCGTCCTCCATTTATGGGAGAGTAACTAATGAACTGCTATCTGTCGCCACATGACACTCTGTATAGGTATAGCACCTACTTCAAAATACTACTTGAAAAAGTTTAAAGCCAGATTAACGAGCCAATTATGAGATATGATTTTTCAAATATCGTGAAAATTTCCGGCCTAGCCCCGAAATGCCTTTCCGTCCTCCATTTATGGGAGAGTAACTAATGAACTGCTATCTGTCGCCACATGACACTCTGTATAGGTATAGCACCCACTTCCAAATACTACTTGAAAAAGTTTAAAGCCAGATTAACGTGCCGATTATGAGATATGATGTTTCAAATATCGTTAAAATTTCCAGCCTCGCCCCGAAATGCCTATCCGTCCTAAATTTAACGGCTGTAACTAAAGAACTACTATCCGTCGCCACATGACACTCTGTATAGGTATAGCACCCACTTCAAAATTCTACTTGAAAATGTTTAAAGCCAGATTAACGAGCCGATTATGAGATATGATTTTTGAATATCGTTTAAATTTCCAGCCTCGCCCCGAAATGCCTATCCGTCCTAAATTTAACGGCTGTAACTAAAGAACTACTATCCGTCGCCACGTAATACTCTGTATAGGTATAGCACCCACTTCCAAATACTACTTGAAAAAGTTTAAAGTCAAATTAACGAGCCGATTATGAGATATAATTTTTGAAATATCGTTAAAATTTCCGGCCTAGCCCCGAAATGCCTTTCCGTCCTCCATTTATGGGAGTGTAACTAAAGAACTACTATCCGTCGCCACATGACACTCTGTGTAGGTCTAGCACCTACTTCCAAATACTACTTGAAAATGTTTAAAGCCAGATTAACGAGCCGATTATGAGATATGATGTTTCAAATATCGTTAAAATTTCCAGCCTCGCCCCGAAATGCCTATCCGTCCTAAATTTAACGGCTGTAACTAAAGAACTACTATCCGTCGCCACATGACACTCTGTATAGGTATAGCACCCACTTCAAAATTCTACTTGAAAAAGTTTAAAGCCAGATTAACGTGCCGATTATGAGATATGATGTTTCAAATATCGTTAAAATTTCCAGCCTCGCCCCGAAATGCCTATCCGTCCTAAATTTAACGGCTGTAACTAAAGAACTACTATCCGTCGCCACATGACACTCTGTATAGGTATAGCACCCACTTCCAAATACTACTTGAAAATGTTTAAAGCCAGATTAACTAGCCGATTATGAGATATGATTTTTGAATATCGTTTAAATTTCCAGCCTCGCCCCGAAATGCCTATCCGTCCTAAATTTAACGGCTGTAACTAAAGAACTACTATCCGTCGCCACGTAATACTCTGTATAGGTATAGCACCCACTTCCAAATACTACTTGAAAAAGTTTAAAGTCAAATTAACGAGCCGATTATGAGATATAATTTTTGAAATATCGTTAAAATTTCCGGCCTAGCCCCGAAATGCCTTTCCGTCCTCCATTTATGGGAGTGTAACTAAAGAACTACTATCCGTCGCCACATGACACTCTGTGTAGGTCTAGCACCTACTTCCAAATACTACTTGAAAATGTTTAAAGCCAGATTAACGAGCCGATTATGAGATATGATTTTTCAAATATCGTTAAAATTTCCGGCCTAGCCCCGAAATGCCTTTTCGTCCTCCATTTATGGGAGTGTAACTAAAGAACTGCTAGCTGTCGCCACATGACACTCTGTATAGGTATAGCACCCACTTCCACATACTACTTGAAAATGTTTAAAGCCAGATTAACTAGCCGATTATGAGATATGATTTTTCAAATATCGTTAAAATTTCCGGCCTAGCCCCGAAATGTCTTTCCGTCCTCCATTTATGGGAGTGTAACTAAAGAACTGCTAGTTGTCGCCACATGACACTCTGTATAGGTATAGCACCCACTTCCAAATACTACTTGAAAATGTTTAAAGCCAGATTAACGAGCCGATTATGAGATATGATTTTTCAAATATCGTTAATATTTCCGGCCTAGCCCCGATATGCCTTTCCGTCCTCCATTTATGGGAGTGTAACTAAAGAACTGCTAGCTGTCGCCACATGACACTCTGTATAGGTATAGCACCCACTTCCAAGTACTACTTGAAAAAGTTTAATGCCAGATTAACGAGCAGATTATGAGATATGATTTTTCAAATATCGTTAAAATTTCCGGCCTAGCCCCGAAATGCCTTTCCGTCCTCCATTTATGGGAGTGTAACTAAAGAACTACTATCCGTCGCCACATGACACTCTGTATAGGTATAGCACCCACTTCCAAATACTACTTGAAAATGTATAATGCCAGATTAACGAGCCGATTATGACATATGATTTTTCGAATATCGTTAAAATTTCCAGCCTCGACCCGAAATGCCTATCCGTCCTAAATTTAACGGCTGTAACTAAAGAACTACTATCCGTCGCCACGTGACACTCTGTATAGGTATAGCACTTACTTCCAAATACTACTTGAAAAAGTTTATAGCCAAATTAACGAGCCGATTATGAGATATGATTTTTCAAATATCGTTAAAATTTCCGGCCTAGCCCCGAAAGCCTTTCCGTCCTCCATTTATGGGAGTGTAACTAAAGAACTGCTAGCTATCGCCACATGACACTCTGTATAGGTCTAGCACCCACTTCCAAATACTACTTGAAAATGCTTAAAGCCAGATTAACTAGCCGATTATGAGATATGATTTTTCAAATATCGTTAAAATTTCCGGCCTAGCCCCGAAATGACTTCCGTCCTCCATTTATGGGAGTGTAACTAAAGAACTGCTAGCTGTCGCCACATGACACTCTGTATAGGTATAGCACCCACTTCCAAATACTACTTGAAAAAGTTTAAAGCCAGATTAACGAGCCGATTATGAGATATGATTATTCACATATCGTTAAAATTTCCGGCCTAGCCCCGAAATGCCTTTCCGTCCTTCATTTATGGGAGTGTAACTAAAGAACTGCTAGCTGTCGCCACATGACACTCTGTATAGGTATAGCACCCACTTCCAAATACTACTTGAAAAAGTTTAAAGCCAGATTAACGAGCCGATTATCAGATATGATTTTTCAAATATCGTTAAAATTTCCGGCCTAGCCCCGAAATGCCTTTCCGTCCTCCATTTATGGGAGTGTAACTAAAGAACTGCTAGCTGTCGACACATGACACTCTGTATAGGTATAGCACCCACTTCCAAATAATACTTGAAAATGTTTAAAGCCAGATTAACTAGCCGATTATGAGATATGATTTTTCAAATATCGTTAAAATTTCCGCCCTAGCCCCAAAATGCCTTTCCGTCCTCCATTTATGGGAGTGTAACTAAAGAACTGCTAGCTGTCGCCATATGACACTCTGTATAGGTATAGCACCCACTTCCAAATACTACTTGAAAAAGTTTAAACCAGATTAACGAGCCGATTATGAGATATGATTATTCAAATATCGTTAAAATTTCCGGCCTAGCCCCGAAATGCCTTTCCGTGCTCCATTTATGGGAGTGTAACTAATGAACTGCTATCTGTCGCCACATGACACTCTGTATAGGTATAGCACCCACTTCAAAATTCTACTTGAAATAGTTTAAAGCCAGATTAACGAGCCGATTATGAGATACAATTTTTCAAATATCGTTAAAATTTCTGGCCTAGCCCCGAAATGCCTTTCCGTCCTCCATTTATGGGAGAGTAACTAATGAACTGCTATCTGTCGCCACATGACACTCTGTATAGGTATAGCACCTACTTCAAAATACTACTTGAAAAAGTTTAAAGCCAGATTAACGAGCCAATTATGAGATATGATTTTTCAAATATCGTGAAAATTTCCGGCCTAGCCCCGAAATGCCTTTCCGTCCTCCATTTATGGGAGAGTAACTAATGAACTGCTATCTGTCGCCACATGACACTCTGTATAGGTATAGCACCCACTTCCAAATACTACTTGAAAAAGTTTAAAGCCAGATTAACGTGCCGATTATGAGATATGATGTTTCAAATATCGTTAAAATTTCCAGCCTCGCCCCGAAATGCCTATCCGTCCTAAATTTAACGGCTGTAACTAAAGAACTACTATCCGTCGCCACATGACACTCTGTATAGGTATAGCACACACTTCAAAATTCTACTTGAAAATGTTTAAAGCCAGATTAACGAGCCGATTATGAGATATGATTTTTGAATATCGTTTTAAATTTCCAGCCTCGCCCCGAAATGCCTATCCGTCCTAAATTTAACGGCTGTAACTAAAGAACTACTATCCGTCGCCACGTAATACTCTGTATAGGTATAGCACCCACTTCCAAATACTACTTGAAAAAGTTTAAAGTCAAATTAACGAGCCGATTATGAGATATAATTTTTGAAATATCGTTAAAATTTCCGGCCTAGCCCCGAAATGCCTTTCCGTCCTCCATTTATGGGAGTGTAACTAAAGAACTACTATCCGTCGCCACATGACACTCTGTGTAGGTCTAGCACCTACTTCCAAATACTACTTGAAAATGTTTAAAGCCAGATTAACGAGCCGATTATGAGATATGATTTTTCAAATATCGTTAAAATTTCCGGCCTAGCCCCGAAATGCCTTTTCGTCCTCCATTTATGGGAGTGTAACTAAAGAACTGCTAGCTGTCGCCACATGACACTCTGTATAGGTATAGCACCCACTTCCAAATACTAGTTGAAAAAGTTTAAAGCAAGATTAACGAGCCGATTATGAGATATGATATTTCACATATCGTTAAAATTTCCGGCCTAGCCCCGAAATGCCTTTCCGTCCTTCATTTATGGGAGTATAACTAAAGAACTGCTAGCTGTCGCCATTTGACACTCTGTATAGGTATAGCACCCACTTCCAAATACTACTTGAAAAAGTTTAATGCCAGATTAACGAGCCGATTATGAGATATGCTTTTTCAAATATCGTTAAAATTTCCGGCCTAGCCCCGAAATGCCAATCCGTCCTCCATTTATGGGAGTGTAACTAAAGAACTGCTATCTGTCGCCACATGACACTCTGTATAGGTATAGCACCCACTTCCAAATACTACCTGAAAAAGTTTAAAGCCAGATAAACGAGCCGATTATAAGATATGATTTTTCAAATATCGTTAAAATTTCCGGCCTAGCCCCGAAATGCCTTTCCGTCCTCCATTTATGGGAGTGTAACTAAAGAACTACTATACGTCGCCACATGACACACTGTATAGGTATAGCACCCACTTCCAAATACTACTTGAAAATGTTTAAAGCAAGATTAACGAGCCGATTATGAGATATGATTTTTCAAATATCGTTAAAATTTCCGGCCTAGCCCCGAAATGCCTTTCCGTCCTCCATTTATGGGAGTGTAACTAAAGAATTACTATCCGTCGCCACATGACACTCTGTATAGGTATAGAACTCACTTCCAAATACTACTTGAAAATGTTTAAAGCCAGATTAACGAGCCGATTATGAGATATTATTTTTCGAATATCGTTATAATTTCCGGCCTAGCCCGAAATGCCTTTCCATCCTCCATTTATGGGAATGTAACTAAACAACTGCTAGCTGTCGTCACATGACACTCTGTATAGGTATAGCACCCACTTCCAAATACTACTTGGAAAAGTTTAAAGCCAGATTAACGAGCCGATTATGAGATATGATTTTTCAAATATCGTTAAAATTTCCGGCCTAGCCCCGAAATGCCTTTCCATCCTCCATTTATGGGAGTGTAACTAAAGAACTACTAACCGTCGCCACATGACACCCTGTATAGGTATAGCACCCACTTCCAAATACTACTTGAAAAAGTTTAAAGCCAGATTAACGAGCCGATTATGAGATATGATTTTTCAAATATCGTTAAAATTTCCGGCCTAGTACCGAAATGCCTTTCCGTCCTCCATTTATGGGAGTGTAACTAAAGAACTGCTAGCTGTCGCCACATGACACTCTGTATAGGTATAGCACCCACTTCCAAATACTACTTGAAAAAGTTTAAAGCCAGATTAACGAGCCGATTATAAGATATGATTTTTCAAATATCGTTAAAATTTCCGGCCTAGCCCCGAAATGCCTTTCCGTCCTCCATTTATGGGAGTGTAACTAAAGAACTGCTAGCTGTCGCCACATGACACTCTGTATAGGTATAGCACCCACTTCCAAATAATACTTGAAAATGTTTAAAGCCAGATTAACTAGCCGATTATGAGATATGATTTTTCAAATATCGTTAAAATTTCCGCCCTAGCCCCAAAATGCCTTTCCGTCCTCCATTTGTGGGAGTGTAACTAAAGAACTGCTAGCTGTCGCCACCTGACACTCTGTATAGGTATAGCACCCACTTCCAAATACTACTTGAAAAAGTTTAAACCAGATTAACGAGCCGATTATGAGATATGATTATTCAAATATCGTTAAAATTTCCGGCCTAGCCCCGAAATGCCTTTCCGTGCTCCATTTATGGGAGTGTAACAAATTAACTGCTATCTGCCGCCACATGACACTCTGTATAGGTATAGCACCCACTTCAAAATTCTACTTGAAAAAGTTTAAAGCCAGATTAACGAGCCGATTATGGGATACAATTTTTCATATATCGTTAAAATTTCTGGCCTAGCCCCGAAATGCCTTTCCGTCCTCCATTTATGGGAGAGTAACTAATGAACTGCTATCTGTCGCCACATGACACTCTGTATAGGCATAGCACCCACTTCAAAATACTACTTGAAAAAGTTTAAAGCCAGATTAACGAGCCAATTATGAGATATGATTTTTCAAATATCGTGAAAATTTCCGGCCTAGCCCCGAAATGCCTTTCCGTCCTCCATTTATGGGAGAGTAACTAATGAACTGCTATCTGTCGCCACATGACACTCTGTATAGGTATAGCACCCACTTCCAAATACTACTTGAAAAAGTTTAAAGCCAGATTAACGAGCCGATTATAAGATATGATTTTTCAAATATCGTTAAAATTTCCGGCCTAGCCCCGAAATGCCTTTCCGTCCTCCATTTATGGGAGTGTAACTAAAGAACTGCTAGCTGTCGCCACATGACACTCTGTATAGGTATAGCACCCACTTCCAAATAATACTTGAAAATGTTTAAAGCCAGATTAACTAGCCGATTATGAGATATGATTTTTCAAATATCGTTAAAATTTCCGCCCTAGCCCCAAAATGCCTTTCCGTCCTCCATTTATGGGAGTGTAACTAAAGAACTGCTAGCTGTCGCCACATGACACTCTGTATAGGTATAGCACCCACTTCCAAATACTACTTGAAAAAGTTTAAACCAGATTAACGAGCCGATTATGAGATATGATGTTTCAAATATCGTTAAAATTTCCAGCCTCGCCCCGAAATGCCTATCCGTCCTAAATTTAACGGCTGTAACTAAAGAACTACTATCCGTCGCCACATGACACTCTGTATAGGTATAGCACCCACTTCCAAATACTACTTGAAAATGTTTAAAGCCAGATTAACTAGCCGATTATGAGATATGATTTTTGAATATCGTTTAAATTTCCAGCCTCGCCCCGAAATGCCTATCCGTCCTAAATTTAACGGCTGTAACTAAAGAACTACTATCCGTCGCCACGTAATACTCTGTATAGGTATAGCACCCACTTCCAAATACTACTTGAAAAAGTTTAAAGTCAAATTAACGAACCGATTATGAGATATAATTTTTCAAATATCGTTAAAATTTCCGGCCTAGCCCCGAAATGCCTTTCCGTCCTCCATTTATGGGAGTGTAACTAAAGAACTACTATCCGTCGCCACATGACACTCTGTGTAGGTCTAGCACCTACTTCCAAATACTACTTGAAAATGTTTAAAGCCAGATTAACGAGCCGATTATGAGATATGATTTTTCAAATATCGTTAAAATTTCCGGCCTAGCCCCGAAATGCCTTTCCGTCCTCCATTTATGGGAGTGTAACTAAAGAACTGCTAGCTGTCGCCACATGACACTCTGTATAGGTATAGCACCCACTTCCAAATACTACTTGAAAATGTTTAAAGCCAGATTAACTAGCCGATTATGAGATATGATTTTTCAAATATCGTTAAAATTTCCGGCCTAGCCCCGAAATGCCTTTCCGTCCTCCATTTATGGGAGTGTAACAAAAGAACTGCTAGCTGTCGCCACATGACACTCTGTATAGGTATAGCACCCACTTCCAAATACTAGTTGAAAAAGTTTAAAGCAAGATTAACGAGCCGATTATGAGATATGATATTTCACATATCGTTAAAATTTCCGGCCTAGCCCCGAAATGCCTTTCCGTCCTTCATTTATGGGAGTGTAACTAAAGAACTGCTAGCTGTCGCCATATGACACTCTGTATAGGTATAGCACCCACTTCCAAATACTACTTGAAAAAGTTTAATGCCAGATTAACGAGCCGATTATGAGATATGCTTTTTCAAATATCGTTAAAATTTCCGGCCTAGCCCCGAAATGCCTTTCCGTCCTCCATTTATGGGAGTGTAACTAAAGAACTGCTATCTGTCGCCACATGACACTCTGTATAGGTATAGCACCCACTTCCAAATACTACTTGAAAAAGTTTAAAGCCAGATAAACGAGCCGATTATGAGATATGATTTTTCAAATATCGTTAAAATTTCCGGTCTAGCCCCGAAATGCCTTTCCGTCCTCCATTTATGGGAGTGTAACTAAAGAACTACTATCCGTCGCCACATGACACACTGTATAGGTATAGCACCCACTTCCAAATACTACTTGAAAATGTTTAAAGCCAGATTAACGAGCCGATTATGAGATATGATTTTTCAAATATCGTTAAAATTTCCGGCCTAGCCCCGAAATGCCTTTCCGTCCTCCATTTATGGGAGTGTAACTAAAGAATTACTATCCGTCGCCACATGACACTCTGTATAGGTATAGAACTCACTTCCAAATACTACTTGAAAATGTTTAAAGCCAGATTAACGAGCCGATTACGAGATATTATTTTTCGAATATCGTTATAATTTCCGGCCTAGCCCGAAATGCCTTTCCATCCTCCATTTATGGGAATGTAACTAAACAACTGCTAGCTGTCGTCACATGACACTCTGTATAGGTATAGCACCCACTTCCAAATACTACTTGGAAAAGTTTAAAGCCAGATTAACGAGCCGATTATCAGATATGATTCTTCAAATATCGTTAAAATTTCCGGCCTAGCCCCGAAATGCCTTTCCATCCTCCATTTATGGGAGTGTAACTAAAGAACTACTATCCGTCGCCACATGACACCCTGTATAGGTATAGCACCCACTTCCAAATACTACTTGAAAAAGTTTAAAGCCAGATTAACGAGCCGATTATGAGATATGATTTTTCAAATATCGTTAAAATTTCCGGCCTAGCACCGAAATGCCTTTCCGTCCTCCATTTATGGAAGTGTAACTAAAGAACTGCTAGCTGTCGCCACATGACACTCTGTATAGGTATAGCACCCACTTCCAAATACTACTTGAAAATGTTTAAAGCCAGATTAACTAGCCGATTATGAGATATGATTTTTCAAATATCGTTAAAATTTCCAGGCTCGCCCCGAAATGCCTGTCCGTCCTAAATTTAAGGGCAGTAACTAGAGAATTACTATCCGTCGCCACATTACACTCTGTATAGGTATAGCACCCACTTCCAAATACTACTTGAAAAAGTTTAATGCCAGATTAACGAGCCGATTATGAGATATGATTTTTCACATATCGTTAAAATTTCCGGCCTAGCCCCGAAATGCCTTTCCGTCCTTCATTTATGGGAGTGTAACTAAAGAACTGCTATCCGTCGCCACATGACACTCTGTATAGGTATAGCACCCACTTCAAAATACTACTTGAAAATGTTTAAAGCCAGATTAACTAGCCGATTATGAGATATGATTTTTCAAATATCGTTAAAATTTCCGGCCTAGCCCCGAAATGCCTTTCCGTCCTCCATTTATGGGAGTGTAACTAAAGAACTACTATCCGTCGCCACATGACACTCTGTATAGGTATAGCACCCACTTCCAAATACTACTTGAAAAAGTTTAAAGCCAGATAAACGAGCCGATTATGAGATATGATTTTTCAAATATCGTTAAAATTTCCGGCCTAGCCCCGAAATGCCTTTCCGTCCTCCATTTATGGGAGTGTAACTAAAGAACTACTCTCCGTCGCCACATGACACTCTGTATAGGTATAGCACCCACTACCAAATACTACTTGAAAATGTTTAAAGCCAGATTAACGAGCCGATTATGAGATATGATTTTTCAAATATCGTTAAAATTTCCGGCCTAGCCCCGAAATGCCTTTCCGTCCTCCATTTATGGGAGTGTAACAAAAGAACAACTACCCCTCGCCTCATGACACTCTGTATAGGTTTAGCACCCACTTCCAAATACTACTTGAAAATGTTTAAAGCCAGATTGACTAGCCGATTATGAGATATGATTTTTCAAATATCGTTAAAATTTCCAGCCTCGCCCCGAAATGCCTATCCGTCCTAAATTTAAGGGCTGTAACTAAAGAATTACTATCTGTCGCCACATGACACTCTGTATAGGTATAGAACTCACTTCCAAATACTACTTGAAAATGTTTAAAAGCAGATTAACGAGCCGATTATGAGATATTATTTTTCGAATATCGTTATAATTTCCGGCCTAGCCCGAAATGCCTTTCCACCCTCCATTTATGGGAATGTAACTAAAGAACTGCTAGCTGTCGTCACATGACACTCTGTATAGGTATAGCACCCACTTCCAAATACTACTTGGAAAAGTTTAAAGCCAGATTAACGAGCCGATGATGAGATATGATTTTTCAAATATCGTTAAAATTTCCGGCCTAGCCCCGAAATGCCTTTCCATCCTCCATTTATGGGAGTGTAACTAAAGAACTACTATCCGTCGCCACATGACACTCTGTATAGGTATAGCACCCACTTCCAAATACTACTTGAAAAAGTTTAAAGCCAGATTAACGAGCCGATTATGAGATATGATTTTTCAAATATCGTTAAAATTTCCGGCCTAGCACCGAAATGCCTTTCCGTCCTCCATTTATGGAAGTGTAACTAAAGAACTGCTAGCTGTCGCCACATGACACTCTGTATAGCTATAGCACCCACTTCCAAATACTACTTGATAATGTTTAAAGCCAGATTAACTAGCCGATTATGAGATATGATTTTTCAAATATCGTTAAAATTTCCGGCCTAGCCCCGAAATGCCTTTCCGTCCTCCAATTATGGGAGTGTAACTGAAGAACTACTATCCGTCGCCACATGACACTCTGTATAGGTATAGCACCCACTTCCAAATACTACTTGAAAAAGTTTAAAGCCAGATAAACCAGCCGATTATGAGATATGATTTTTCAAATATCGTTAAAATTTCCGGCCTAGCCCCGAAATGCCTTTCCGTCCTCCATTTATGGGAGTGTAACTAAAGAACTACTATCCGTAGCCACATGACACTCTGTATAGGTATAGCACCCACTTCCAAATACTACTTGAAAATGTTTAAAGCCAGATTAACGAGCCGATTATGAGATATGATTTTTCAAATATCGTTAAAATTTCCGGCCTAGCCACGAAATGCTTTCCGTCCTCCATTTATGGGAGTGTAACTAAAGAACTACTATCCGTCGCCACATGACACTCTGTATAGGTATAGAACCGACTTCCAAATACTACTTGAAAATGTTTAAAGCCAGATTGACTAGCCGATTATGAGATATGATTTTTCAAATATCGTTAAAATTTCCAGCCTCGCCCCGAAATGCCTATCCGTCCTAAATTTAAGGGCTGTAACTAAAGAATTACTATCCGTCGCCACATGACACTCTGTATAGGTATAGAACTCACTTCCAAATACTACTTGAAAATGTTTAAAAGCAGATTAACGAGCCGATTATGAGATATTATTTTTCGAATATCGTTATAATTTCCGGCCTAGCCCGAAATGCCTTTCCATCCTCCATTTATGGGAATGTAACTAAATAACTGCTAGCTGTCGTCACATGACACTCTGTATAGGTATAGCACCCACTTCCAAATACTACTTGGAAAAGTTTAAAGCCAGATTAACGAGCCGATGATGAGATATGATTTTTCAAATATCGTTAAAATTTCCGGCCTAGCCCCGAAATGCCTTTCCATCCTCCATTTATGGGAGTGTAACTAAAGAACTACTATCCGTCGCCACATGACACTCTGTATAGGTATAGCACCCACTTCCAAATACTACTTGAAAAAGTTTAAAGCCAGATTAACGAGCCGATTATGAGATATGATTTTTCAAATATCGTTAAAATTTCCGGCCTAGCACCGAAATGCCTTTCCGTCCTCCATTTATGGAAGTGTAACTAAAGAACTGCTAGCTGTCGCCACATGACACTCTGTATAGGTATAGCACCCACTTCCAAATACTACTTGAAAAAGTTTAAAGCCAGATTAACGAGCCGATTACGAGCTATGATGTTTCAAATATCGTTAAAATTTCCAGCCTCGCCCCGAAATGCCTATCCGTCCTAAATTTAACGGCTGTAACTAAAGAACTACTATCCGTCGCCACATGACACTCTGTATAGGTATAGCACCCACTTCCAAATACTACTTGAAAATGATGAAAGCCAGTTTAATGAGCCGATTATGAGATATGATTTTTCGAATATCGTTAAAATTTCCAGCCTCGCCCCGAAATGCCTATCCGTCCTAAATTTAAGGGCTGTAACTAAAGAACTACTATCCGTCGCCACATGACACTCTGTATAGGTATAGCACCCGCTTCCAAATACTACTTGAAAAAGTTTAAAGCCAAATTAGCGAGCCGATTATAAGATATGATTTTTCAAATATCGTTAAAATTTCCGGCCTAGCCCCGAAATGCCCTTTCGACCTCCATTTATGGGAATGTAACTAAAGAACTGCTAGCTGTCGCCACATGACACTCTGTATAGGTATAGCACCCACTTCCAAATACTACTTGAAAAAGTTTAAAGCCAGATTAACGAGCCGATTATGAGATATGATTTTTCAAATATCGTTAAAATTTCCAGGCTCGCCCCGAAATGCCTGTCCGTCCTAAATTTAAGGGCAGTAACTAGAGAATTACTATCCGTCGCCACATTACACTCTGTATAGGTATACCACCCACTTCCAAATACTACTTGAAAAAGTTTAAAGCCAAATTAACGAGCCGATTATGAGATATGATTTTTCACATATCGTTAAAATTTCCGGCCTAGCCCCGAAATGCCTTTCCGTCCTTCATTTATGGGAGTGTAACTAAAGAACTGCTAGCTGTCGCCACATGACACTCTGTATAGGTATAGCACCCACTTCCAAATACTACTTGAAAAAGTTTAATGTCAGATTAACGAGCCGATTATGAGATATGATTTTTCAAATATCGTTAAAATTTCCGGCCTAGCACCGAAATGCCTTTCCGTCCTCCATTTATGGGAGTGTAACTATAGAACTGCTATCTGTCGCCACATGACACTCTGTATAGGTATAGCACCCACTTCAAAATACTACTTGAAAATGTTTAAAGCCAGATTAACTAGCCGATTATGAGATATGATTTTTCAAATATCGTTAAAATTTCCGGCCTAGCCCCGAAATGCCTTTCCGTCCTCCATTTATGGGAGTGTAACTAAAGAACTACTATCCGTCGCCACATGACACTCTGTATAGGTATAGCACCCACTTCCAAATACTACTTGAAAATGTTTAAAGCCAGATTAACGAGCCGATTATCAGATATGATTTTTCAAATATCGTTAAAATTTCCGGCCTAGCCCCGAAATGCCTTTCCGTCCTCCATTTATGGGAGTGTAACAAAAGAACTACTACCCCTCGCCACATGACACTCTGTATAGGTATAGCACCCACTTCCAAATACTACTTGAAAATGTTTAAAGCCAGATTGACTAGCCGATTATGAGATATGATTTTTCAAATATCGTTAAAATTTCCAGCCTCGCCCCGAAATGCCTATCCGTCCTAAATTTAAGGGCTGTAACTAAAGAATTACTATCCGTCGCCACATGACACTCTGTATAGGTATAGAACTCACTTCCAAATACTACTTGAAAATGTTTAAAAGCAGATTAACGAGCCGATTATGAGATATTATTTTTCGAATATCGTTATAATTTCCGGCCTAGCCCGAAATGCCTTTCCATCCTCCATTTATGGGAATGTAACTAAAGAACTGCTAGCTGTCGTCACATGACACTCTGTATAGGTATAGCACCCACTTCCAAATACTACTTGGAAAAGTTTAAAGCCAGATTAACGAGCCGATGATGAGATATGATTTTTCAAATATCGTTAAAATTTCCGGCCTAGCCCCGAAATGCCTTTCCATCCTCCATTTATGGGAGTGTAACTAAAGAACTACTATCCGCCGCCACATGACACTCTGTATAGGTATAGAACTCACTTCCAAATACTACTTGAAAATGTTTAAAGCCAGATTAACGAGCCGATTATGAGATATGATTTTTCAAATATCGTTAAAATTTCCGGCCTAGCACCGAAATGCCTTTCCGTCCTCCATTTATGGAAGTGTAACTAAAGAACTGCTACCTGTCGCCACATGACACTCTGTATAGATATAGCACCCACTTCCAAATACTACTTGATAATGTTTAAAGCCAGATTAACTAGCCGATTATGAGATATGATTTTTCAAATATCGTTAAAATTTCCGGCCTAGCCCCGAAATGCCTTTCCGTCCTCCAATTATGGGAGTGTAACTGAAGAACTACTATCCGTCGCCACATGACACTCTGTATAGGTATAGCACCCACTTCCAAATACTACTTGAAAAAGTTTAAAGCCAGATAAACCAGCCGATTATGAGATATGATTTTTCAAATATCGTTAAAATTTCCGGCCTAGCCCCGAAATGCCTTTCCGTCCTCCATTTATGGGAGTGTAACTAAAGAACTACTATCCGTAGCCACATGACACTCTGTATAGGTATAGCACCCACTTCCAAATACTACTTGAAAATGTTTAAAGCCAGATTAACTAGCCGATTATGAGAAATGATTTTTCAAATATCGTTAAAATTTCCGGCCTAGCCACGAAATGCTTTCCGTCCTCCATTTATGGGAGTGTAACTAAAGAACTACTATCCGTCGCCACATGACACTCTGTATAGGTATAGAACCGACTTCCAAATACTACTTGAAAATGTTTAAAGCCAGATTGACTAGCCGATTATGAGATATGATTTTTCAAATATCGTTAAAATTTCCAGCCTCGCCCCGAAATGCCTATCCGTCCTAAATTTAAGGGCTGTAACTAAAGAATTACTATCCGTCGCCACATGACACTCTGTATAGGTATAGAACTCACTTCCAAATACTACTTGAAAATGTTTAAAAGCAGATTAACGAGCCGATTATGAGATATTATTTTTCGAATATCGTTATAATTTCCGGCCTAGCCCGAAATGCCTTTCCATCCTCCATTTATGGGAATGTAACTAAAGAACTGCTAGCTGTCGTTACATGACACTCTGTATAGGTATAGCACCCACTTCCAAATACTACTTGGAAAAGTTTAAAGCCAGATTAACGAGCCGATGATGAGATATGATTTTTCAAATATCGTTAAAATTTCCGGCCTAGCCCCGAAATGCCTTTCCATCCTCCATTTATGGGAGTGTAACTAAAGAACTACTATCCGTCGCCACATGACACTCTGTATAGGTATAGCACCCACTTCCAAATACTACTTGAAAAAGTTTAAAGCCAGATTAACGAGCCGATTATGAGATATGATTTTTCAAATATCGTTAAAATTTCCGGCCTACCACCGAAATGCCTTTCCGTCCTCCATTTATGGAAGTGTAACTAAAGAACTGCTAGCTGTCGCCACATGACAATCTGTATAGGTATAGCACCCACTTCCAAATACTACTTGAAAATGTTTAAAGCCAGATTAACTAGCCGATTATGAGATATGATTTTTCAAATATCGTTAAAATTTCCAGCCTCGCCCCGAAATGCCTATCCGTCCTAAATTTAAGGGCTGTAACTAGAGAATTACTATCCGTCGCCACATGACACTCTGTATAGGTAGAGCACCCACTTCCAAATACTACTTGAAAAAGTTTAAAGCCATATTAACGCGCCGATTATGAGATATGATTTTTCAAATATCGTTAAAATTTCCGGCCTAGCCCCGAAATGCCTTTCCGTCCTCCATTTATGGGAGTGTAACTAAGGAAATGCTAGCTGTCGCCACATGACACTCTGTATAGGTATAGCACCCACTTCCAAATACTACTTGAAAAAGCTTAAAGCCAAATTAACGAGCCGATTATGAGATATGATTTTTCAAATATCGTTAAAATTTCCTGCCTAGCCCCGAAATGGTTTTCCGTCCTCCATTTATGGGAGTGTAACTAAAGAACTGCTAGCTGTCGCCACATGACACTCTGTATAGGTATAGCACCCACTTCCAAATACTACTTGAAAAAGTTTAAAGCCAGATTAACGAGCCGATTACGAGCTATGATGTTTCAAATATCGTTAAAATTTCCAGCCTCGCCCCGAAATGCCTATCCGTCCTAAATTTAACGGCTGTAACTAAAGAACTACTATCCGTCGCCACATGACACTCTGTATAGGTATAGCACCCACTTCCAAATACTACTTGAAAATGATGAAAGCCAGTTTAACGAGCCGATTATGAGATATGATTTTTCGAATATCGTTAAAATTTCCAGCCTCGCCCCGAAATGCCTATCCGTCCTAAATTTAAGGGCTGTAACTAAAGAACTACTATCCGTCGCCACATGACACTCTGTATAGGTATAGCACCCGCTTCCAAATACTACTTGAAAAAGTTTAAAGCCAGATTAACGAGCCGATTATGAGATATGATTTTTCTAATATCGTTAAAATTTCCGGCCTAGCACCGAAATGCCTTTCCGTCCTCCATTTATGGGAGTGTAACTAAAGAACTGCTAGCTGTCGCCACATGACACTCTGTATAGGTATATCACCCACTTCCAAATACTACTTGAAAAAGATTAAAGCCAGATTAACGAGCCGATTATGAGATATGATTTTTCAAATATCGTTAAAATTTCCGGCCTAGCCCCGAGATGCCTTTCCGACCTCCATTTATGGGAATGTAACTAAAGAACTGCTAGCTGTCGCCACATGACACACTGTATAGGTATAGCACCCACTTCAAAATACTACTTGAAAAAGTTTAAAGCCAGATTAACGAGCCGATTATGAGATATGATTTTTCAAATATCGTTAAAATTTCCGGCCTAGCCCCGAGATGCCTTTCCGACCTCCATTTATGGGAATGTAACTTTAGAACTGCTAGCTGTCGCCACATGACACTCTGTATAGGTATAGCACCCACTTCCAATTACTACTTGAAAAAGTTTAAAGCCAGATTAACGAGCCGATTATGAGATATGATTTTTCAAATATCGTTAAAATTTCCTGCCCCGCCCCGAAATGCCTATCCGTCCTAAATTTAAGGGCTGTAACTAAAGAATTACTATCCGTCGCCACATGACACTCTGCATAGGTATAGAACTCACTTCCAAATACTACTTGAAAATGTTTAAAGCCAGATTAACGAGCCGATTATGAGATATTATTTTTCGAATATCGTTATAATTTCCGGCCTAGCCCGAAATGCCTTTCCATCCTCCATTTATGGGAATGTAACTAAAGAACTGCTAGCTCTCGTCACATGACACCCTGTATAGCTATAGCACCCACTTCCAAATACTACTTGAAAAAGTTTAAAGCCAAATTAACGAGCCGATTTTGAGATATGATTTTTCAAATATCGTTAAAATTTCCGGCCTAGCCCCGAAATGCCTTTCCGTCCTCCATTTATGGGAGTGTAACAAAAGAATTGCTAGCTGTCGCCACATGACACTCTGTATAGGTATAGCTGCCACTTCCAAATACTACTTGAAAAAGTTTAAAGCCAAATTAACGAGCCGATTATGAGATATGATTTTTCAAATATCGTTAAAATTTCCGGCCTAGCCCCGAAATGCCTTTCCGTCCTCCATTTATGGGAGTGTAACTAAAGAACTGCTAGCTGTCGCCACATGACACTCTGTATAGGTATAGCACCCACTTCCAAATACTACTTGAAAATGTTTAAACCCAGATTAACTAGCCGATTATGAGATATGATTTTTCAAATATCGTTAAAATTTCCGGCCTAGCCCAGAAATGCCTTTCCGTCCTCCATTTATGGGAGTGTAACTAAAGAACTGCTAGCTGTAGCCACATGACACTCTGTATAGGTATAGCACCCACTTCCAAATACTACTTGAAAAAGTTTAAAGCCAGATTAACGAGCCGATTATGAGATATGATTATTCAAATATCGTTAAAATTTCCGGCCTAGCCCCGAAATGCCTTTCCGACCTCCATTTATGGGAATGTAACTAATGAACTGCTATCTGTCACCACATGACACTCTGTATAGGTATAGCACCCACTTCGAAATACTACTTGGGAAAGTTTAAAGCCAGATTAACGAGCCGATTATGAGATATGATTTTTCAAATATCGTTTAAATTTCCGGCCTAGCCCCGAAATGCCTTTCCGTCCTCCATTTACGGGAGTGTAACTATGGAACTGCTAGCTGTCGCCACATGACACTCTGTATAGGTATAGCACCCACTTCCAAATACTACTTGAAAATGTTTAAAGCCAGATTAACGAGCCGATTATGAGCTATGATGATTCAAATATCGTTAAAATTTCCAGCCTCGCCCCGAAATGCCTATCCGTCCTAAATTTAAGGGCTGTAACTAAAGAACTACTATCCGTCGTCACATGATACTCTGTATAGGTATAGCACCCACTTCCAAATACTACTTGAAAAAGTTTAAAGCCAGATTAACGAGCCGATTATGAGATATGATTTTTCAAATATCGTTAAAATTTCCTGCCTAGCCCCGAAATGGTTTTCCGTCCTCCATTTATGGGAGTGTAACTAAAGAACTGCTAGCTGTCGCCACAGGACACTCTGTATAGGTATAGCACCCACTTCCAAATACTACTTGAAAATGTTTAAAGCCAGATTAACGAGCCGATTATGAGCTATGATGTTTCAAATATCGTTAAAATTTCCAGCCTCGCCCCGAAATGCCTATCCGTCCTAAATTTAACGGCTGTAACTAAAGAACTACTATCCGTCGCCACATGACACTCTGTATAGGTATAGCACCCACTTCCAAATACTACTTGAAAAAGTTTAAAGCCAGATTAACGAGCCGATTACGAGCTATGATGTTTCAAATATCGTTAAAATTTCCAGCCTCGCCCCGAAATGCCTATCCGTCCTAAATTTAACGGCTGTAACTAAAGAACTACTATCCGTCGCCACATGACACTCTGTATAGGTATAGCACCCACTTCCAAATACTACTTGAAAAAGTTTAAAGCCAGATTTACGAGCCGATTATGAGGTATGATTTTTCAAATTTCGTTAAAATTTCCTGCCCAGCCCCGAAATGGTTTTCCGTCCTCCATTTATGGGAGTGTAACTAAAGAACTGATAGCTGTCGCCACATGACACTCTGTATAGGTATAGCACCCACTTCCAAATACTACTTGAAAATGTTTAAAGCCAGATTAACGAGCCGATTATGAGCTATGATGTTTCAAATATCGTTAAAATTTCCAGCCTCGCCCCGAAATGCCTATCCGTCCTAAATTTAACGGCTGTAACTAAAGAACTACTATCCGTCGCCACATGACACTCTGTATAGGTATAGCACCCGCTTCCAAATACTACTTGAAAAAGTTTAAAGCCAAATTAGCGAGCCGATTATGAGATATTATTTTTCAAATATCGTTAAAATTTCCGCCCTAGCCCCGAAATGCCTTTCCGTCCAACATTTATGGGAGTGTAACTAAAGAACTCCTAGCTGTCGCCACATGACACTCTGTATAGGTATAGCACCCACTTCAAAATACTACTTGAAAAAGTTTAAAGCCAGATTATCGAGCCGATTATGAGATATGATTTTTCAAATATCGTTAAAATTTCCGGCCTAGCCCCGAAATGCCTTTCCGTCCTCCATTTATGGGAATGTAACTAAAGAACTGCTAGCTGTCGCCACATGACACTCTGTATAGGTATAGCACCCACTTCCAAATACTACTTGAAAAAGTTTAAAGCCACATTAACGAGCCGATTATGAGATATGATTATTCACATATCGTTAAAATTTCCGGCCTAGCCCCGAAATGCCTTTCCGTCCTCCATTTATGGGAGTGTAACTAAAGAACTGCTAGCTGTCGCCACATGACACTCTGTATAGGTATAGCACCCACTTCCAAATACTACTAGAAATAGTTGAAAGCCAAATTAACGAGCCGATTATGAGATATGATTTTTCAAATATCGTTAAAATTTCCGGCCTAGCCCCGAAATGCCTTTCCGTCCTCCATTTATGGGAGTGTATCTAAAGAACTGCTAGCTGTCGTCACATGACACTCTGTATAGGTATAGCACCCACTTCCAAATACTACTTGAAAATGTTTAAAGCCAGATTAACTAGCCGATTATGAGATATGATTTTTCAAATATCGTTAAAATTTCCTGCCCAGCCCCGAAATGGTTTTCCGTCCTCCATTTATGGGAGTGTAACTAAAGAACTGATAGCTGTCGCCACATGACACTCTGTATAGGTATAGCACCCACTTCCAAATACTACTTGAAAATGTTTAAAGCCAGATTAACGAGCCGATTATGAGCTATGATGTTTCAAATATCGTTAAAATTTCCAGCCTCGCCCCGAAATGCCTATCCGTCCTAAATTTAACGGCTGTAACTAAAGAACTACTATCCGTCGCCACATGACACTCTGTATAGGTATAGCACCCGCTTCCAAATACTACTTGAAAAAGTTTAAAGCCAAATTAGCGAGCCGATTATGAGATATGATTTTTCAAATATCGTTAAAATTTCCGCCCTAGCCCCGAAATGCCTTTCCGTCCAACATTTATGGGAGTGTAACTAAAGAACTGCTAGCTGTCGCCACATGACACTCTGTATAGGTATAGCACCCACTTCAAAATACTACTTGAAAAAGTTTAAAGCCAGATTATCGAGCCGATTATGAGATATGATTTTTCAAATATCGTTAAAATTTCCGGCCTAGCCCCGAAATGCCTTTCCGTCCTCCATTTATGGGAATGTAACTAAAGAACTGCTAGCTGTCGCCACATGCCACTCTGTATAGGTATAGCACCCACTTCCAAATACTACTTGAAAAATTTTAAACCAGATTAACGAGCCTATTATGAGATATGATTATTCAAATATCGTCAAAATTTCCGGCCTAGCCCCGAAATGCCTTTCCGTCCTCCATTTATGGGAGTGTAACTAATGAACTGCTATCTGTCGCCACATGACACTCTGTATAGGTATAGCACCCACTTCCAAATACTACTTGAAAAAGTTTAAAGCCAGATTAACGGGCCGATTATGAGATATGATTTTTCAAATTTCGTTAAAATTTCCGGCCTTGCCCCGAAATGCCTATCAGTCCTAAATTTAAGGGCTGTAACTAAAGAACTACTATCCGTCGCCACATGACACTCTGTATAGGTATAGCACCCACTTCCAAATACTACTTGAAAAAGTTTAATGCCAGATTAACTAGCCGATTATGAGATATGATTTTTCAAATATCGTTAAAATTTCCAGCCTCGCCCCGAAATTCCTATCCGTCCTAAATTTAAGGGCTGTAACTAAAGAACTACTATCCGTCGCCACATGACACCCTGTATAGGTATAGCACCCAATTCCACATACTACTTGAAAAAGTTTAAAGCCAAATTAACGAGCCGATTATGAGATATGATTTTTTAAATTTCGTTAAAATTTCCGGCCTAGCCCCGAAATGCCTTTCCGTCCTCCATTTATGGGAGTGTAACTAAAGAACTGCTAGCTGTCGCCACATGACACTCTGTATAGGTATAGCACCCACTTCCAAATACTACTTGAAAATGTTTAAAGCCAGATTAACTAGCCGATTATGAGATATGATTTTTCAAATATCGTTAAAATTTCCGCCCTAGCCCCGAAATGCCTTTCCGTCCTCCATTTATGGGAGTGTAACTAAAGAACTGCTAGCTGTCGCCACATGACACTCTGTATAGGTATAGCACCCACTTCCAAATACTACTTAAAAAAGTTTAAACCAGATTAACGAGCCGATTATGAGATATGATTATTCAAATATCGTTAAAATTTCCGGCCTAGCCCCGAAATGCCTTTCCGTCCTCCATTTATGGGAGTGTAACTAATGAACTGCTATCTGTCGCCACATGACACTCTGTATAGGTATAGCACCCACTTCAAAATACTACTTGAAAAAGTTTAAAGCCAGATCAACGAGCCGATTATGAGATATGATTTTTCAAATATCGTTAAAATTTCCGGCCTAGCCCCGAAATGCCTTTCCGTCCTCCATTTATGGGAGTGTAACTAAAGAACTGCTAGCTGTCGCCACATGACACTCTGTATAGGTATAGCACCCACTTCCAAATACTACTTGAAAAAGTTTAAAGCCAGATTAACGAGGCGATTATGAGATATGATTTTTCAAATATCGTTAAAATTTCCAGCCTCGCCCCGAAATGCCTATCAGTCCTAAATTTCAGGGCTGTAACTAAAGAACTACTATCCGTCGCCACATGACTCTCTGTATAGGTATATCACCCACTTGCAAATACTACTTGACAAAGTTTAAAGCCAGATTAACTAGCCGATTATGAGATATGATTTTTCAAATATCGTTAAAATTTCCGGCCTCGCCCCGAAATGCCTATCCGTCCTAAATGTAAGGGCTGTAAGTAGAGAATTACTATCCGTTGCCACATGACACTCTGTATAGGTATAGCACCCACTTCCAAATACTACTTGAAAAAGTTTACAGCCAAATTAACGAGCCGATTATGAGATATGATTTTTCAAATATCGTTAAAATTTCCGGCCTAGCCCCGAAATGCCTTTCCGTCCTCCATTTATGGGAGTGTAACTAAAGAACTGCTAGCTGTCGCCACATGACACTCTGTATAGGTATAGCACCCAATTCCAAATACTACTTGAAAAAGTTTAAACCAGATTAACGAGCCGATTATGAGATATGATTATTCAAATATCGTTAAAATTTCCGGCCTAGCCCCGAAATGCCTTTCCGTCCTCCATTTATGGGAGAGTAACTAATGAACTGCTTCTGTCGCCACATGACACTCTGTATAGGTATAGCACCCACTTCAAAATACTACTTGAAAAAGTTTAAAGCCAGATTAACGAGCCGATTATGAGATATGATTTTTCAAATATCGTTAAAATTTCCGGCCTAGCCCCGAAATGCCTTTCCGTCCTCCATTTATGGGAGAGTAACTAATGAACTGCTATCTGTCGCCACATGACACCCTGTATAGGTATAGCACCCACTTCAAAATACTACTTGAAAAAGTTTAAAGCCAGATTAACGAGCCGATTATGAGATATGATTATTCAAATATCGTTAAAATTTCCGCCCTAGCCCCGAAATGCCTTTCCGTCCTCATTTATGGGAGTGTAACTAATGAACTGCTATCTGTCGCCACATGACACTCTGTATAGGTATAGCACCCACTTCAAAATACTACTTGAAAAAGTTTAAAGCCAGATTAACGAGCCGATTATAAGATATGATTTTTCAAATAACGTTAAAATTTCCGGCCTAGCCCCGAAATGCCTTTCCGTCCTCGATTTATGGGAATGTAACTAACGAACTGCTAGCTGTCGCCACATGACACTCTGTATAGGTATAGCACCCACTTCCAAATACTACTTGAAAATGTTTAAAGCCAGATTAACGAGCCGATTATGAGATATGATTTTTCAAATATCGTTAAAATTTCCTGCCTAGCCCCGAACTGCCTTTCTGTCCTCCATTTATGGGAGTGTAACTAAAGAACTGCTAGCTGTCGCCACATGACACTCTGTATAGGTATAGCACCCACTTCCAAATACTACTTGAAAATGTTTAAATCCAGATTAACGAGCCGATTATGAGATATGATGTTTCAAATATCGTTAAAAATTCCAGCCTCGCCCCGAAATGCCTATCCGTCCTAAATTTAACGGCTGTAACTAAAGAACTACTATTTGTCGCCACATGACACTCTGTATAGGTATAGCACCCACTTCCAAATACTACTTGAAAAAGTTTAAAGCCAAATTAACGAGCCGATTATGAGATATGATTTTTCAAATATCGTTAAAATTTCCGGCCCAGCCTCGAAATGCCTTTCCGTCCTTCATTTATGGGAGTGTAACTAAAGAACTGCTAGCTGTCGCCACATGACACTGTGTATAGGTATAGCACCCACTTCCAAATACTACTTGAAAAAGTTTAAAGCCAGATTAACGAGCCGATTATGAGATATGATTTTTCAAATATCGTTAAAATTTCCTGCCTAGCCCCGAAATGCCTTTCCGTCCTCCATTTATGGGAGTGTAACTAAAGAACTGCTAGCTGTCGCCACATGACACTCTGTATAGGTATATCACCCACTTCCAAATACTACTTGAAAAAATTTAATGCCAGATTAACGAGCCGATTATGAGATATGATGTTTCAAATATCGTTAAAATTTCCAGCCTCGCCCCTAAATGCCTGTCCGTCCTAAATTTAAGGGCTGTAACTAAAGAACTACTATCCGTCGCCACATGACATCCTGTATAGGTATAGCACCCACTTCCACATACTACTTGAAAAAGTTTAAAGCCAAATTAACGAGCCGATTATGAGATATGATTTTTCAAATATCGTTAAAATTTCCGGCCTAGCCCCGAAATGCCTTTCCGTCCTCCATTTATGGGAGTGTAACTAAAGAACTGCTAGCTGTCGCCACATGACACTCTGTATAGGTATAGCACCCACTTCCAAATACTACTTGAAAATGTTTAAAGCCAGATTAACTAGCCGATTATGAGATATGATTTTTCAAATATCGTTAAAATTTCCGCCCTAGCCCCGAAATGCCTTTCCGTCCTCCATTTATGGGAGTGTAACTAAAGAACTGCAAGCTGTCGCCACACGACACTCTGTATAGGTATAGCACCCACTTCCAAATACTACTTGAAAAAGTTTAAACCAGATTAACGAGCCGATTATGAGATATGATTATTCAAATATCGTTAAAATTTCCGGCCTAGCCCCGAAATGCCTTTCCGTCCTCCATTTATGGGAGTGTAACTAATGAACTGCTATCTGTCGCCACATGACACTCTGTATAGGTATAGCACCCACTTCAAAATACTACTTGAAAAAGTTTAAAGCCAGATTAACGAGCCGATTATCAGATATGATTTTTCAAATATCGTTAAAATTTCCGGCCTAGCCCCGAAATGCCTTTCCGTCCTCCATTTATGGGAGTGTAACTAAAGAACTGCTAGCTGTCGCCACATGACACTCTGTATAGGTATAGCACCCACTTCAAAATACTACTTGAAAAAGTTTAAAGCCAGATTAACGAGCCGATTATGAGATATGATTTTTCAAATATCGTTAAAATTTCCGGCCTAGCCCCGAAATGCCTTTCCGTCCTCCATTTATGGGAGAGTAACTAATGAACTGCTATCTGTCGCCACATGACACCCTGTATAGGTATAGCACCCACTTCAAAATACTACTTGAAAAAGTTTAAAGCCAGATTAACGAGCCGATTATGAGATATGATTATTCAAATATCGTTAAAATTTCCGCCCTAGCCCCGAAATGCCTTTCCGTCCTCATTTATGGGAGTGTAACTAATGAACTGCTATCTGTCGCCACATGACACTCTGTATAGGTATAGCACCCACTTCAAAATACTACTTGAAAAAGTTTAAAGCCAGATTAACGAGCCGATTATAAGATATGATTTTTCAAATAACGTTAAAATTTCCGGCCTAGCCCCGAAATGCCTTTCCGTCCTCGATTTATGGGAATGTAACTAACGAACTGCTAGCTGTCGCCACATGACACTCTGTATAGGTATAGCACCCACTTCCAAATACTACTTGAAAATGTTTAAAGCCAGATTAACGAGCCGATTATGAGATATGATTTTTCAAATATCGTTAAAATTTCCTGCCTAGCCCCGAACTGCCTTTCTGTCCTCCATTTATGGGAGTGTAACTAAAGAACTGCTAGCTGTCGCCACATGACACTCTGTATAGGTATAGCACCCACTTCCAAATACTACTTGAAAATGTTTAAATCCAGATTAACGAGCCGATTATGAGATATGATTTTTCAAATATCGTTAAAAATTCCAGCCTCGCCCCGAAATGCCTATCCGTCCTAAATTTAACGGCTGTAACTAAAGAACTACTATTTGTCGCCACATGACACTCGGTATAGGTATAGCACCCACTTCCAAATACTACTTGAAAAAGTTTAAAGCCAAATTAACGAGCCGATTATGAGATATGATTTTTCAAATATCGTTAAAATTTCCGGCCCAGCCTCGAAATGCCTTTCCGTCCTTCATTTATGGGAGTGTAACTAAAGAACTGCTAGCTGTCGCCACATGACACTGTGTATAGGTATAGCACCCACTTCCAAATACTACTTGAAAAAGTTTAAAGCCAGATTAACGAGCCGATTATGAGATATGATTTTTCAAATATCGTTAAAATTTCCTGCCTAGCCCCGAAATGCCTTTCCGTCCTCCATTTATGGGAGTGTAACTAAAGAACTGCTAGCTGTCGCCACATGACACTCTGTATAGGTATATCACCCACTTCCAAATACTACTTGAAAAAATTTAAAGCCAGATTAACGAGCCGATTATGAGATATGATGTTTCAAATATCGTTAAAATTTCCAGCCTCGCCCCTAAATGCCTGTCCGTCCTAAATTTAAGGGCTGTAACTAAAGAACTACTATCCGTCGCCACATGACATCCTGTATAGGTATAGCACCCACTTCCACATACTACTTGAAAAAGTTTAAAGCCAAATTAACGAGCCGATTATGAGATATGATTTTTCAAATATCGTTAAAATTTCCGGCCTAGCCCCGAAATGCCTTTCCGTCCTCCATTTATGGGAGTGTAACTAAAGAACTGCTAGCTGTCGCCACATGACACTCTGTATAGGTATAGCACCCACTTCCAAATACTACTTGAAAATGTTTAAAGCCAGATTAACTAGCCGATTATGAGATATGATTTTTCAAATATCGTTAAAATTTCCGCCCTAGCCCCGAAATGCCTTTCCGTCCTCCATTTATGGGAGTGTAACTAAAGAACTGCAAGCTGTCGCCACACGACACTCTGTATAGGTATAGCACCCACTTCCAAATACTACTTGAAAAAGTTTAAACCAGATTAACGAGCCGATTATGAGATATGATTATTCAAATATCGTTAAAATTTCCGGCCTAGCCCCGAAATGCCTTTCCGTCCTCCATTTATGGGAGTGTAACTAAAGAACTGCTAGCTGTCGCCACATGACACTCTGTATAGGTATAGCACCCACTTCCAAATACTACTTGAAAACGTTTAAAGCCAGATTAACGAGCCGATTATGAGATATGATTTTTCAAATATCGTTAAAATTTCCAGCCTCGCCCCGAAATGCCTATCAGTCCTAAATTTCAGGGCTGTAACTAAAGAACTACTATCCGTCGCCACATGACTCTCTGTATAGGTATATCACCCACTTGCAAATACTACTTGAAAAAGTTTAAAGCCAGATTAAATAGCCGATTATGAGATATGATTTTTCAAATATCGTTAAAATTTCCGGCCTCGCCCCGAAATGCCTATCCGTCCTAAATTTAAGGGCTGTAACTAGAGAATTACTATCCGTTGCCACATGACACTCTGTATAGGTATAGCACCCACTTCCAAATACTACTTGAAAAAGTTTACAGCCAAATTAACGAGCCGATTATGAGATATGATTTTTCAAATATCGTTAAAATTTCCGGCCTAGCCCCGAAATTCCTTTCCGTCCTCCATTTATGGGAGTGTAACTAAAGAACTGCTAGCTGTCGCCACATGACACTCTGTATAGGTATAGCACCCACTTCCAAATACTACTTGAAAAAGTTTAAAGCCAAATTAACGAGCCGATTATGAGATATGATTTTTCAAATATCGTTAAAATTTCCTGCCTAGCCCCGAAATGCCTTTCCGTCCTCCATTAATGGGAGTGTAACTAAAGAACTGCTAGCTGTCGCCACATGACACTCTGTATAGGTATAGCACCCACTTCCAAATACTACTTGAAAATGTTTAAAGCCAGATTAACGAGCCGATTATGAGATATGATTTTTCACATATCGTTAAAATTTCCGGCCTAGCCCCGAAATGCCTTTCCGTCCTCCATTTATGGGAGTGTAACTAAAGAACTGCTAGCTGTCGCCACATGACACTCTGTATAGGTATAGCACCCACTTCCAAATACTGCTTGAAAAAGTTTAAAGCCAAATTAACGAGCCGATTATGAGATATGATTTTCCAAATATCGTTAAAATTTCCGGCCTAGCCCCGAAATGCCTTTCCGTCCTCCATTTATGGGAGTGTAACTAAAGAACTGCTAGCTGTCGCCACATGACACTCTGTATAGGTATAGCACCCACTTCCAAATACTACTTGAAAATGTTTAAAGCCAGATTAACTAGCCGATTATGAGATATGATTTTTCAAATATCGTTAAAATTTCCGGCCTAGCCCCGAAAAGCCTTTCCGTCCTCCATTTATGGGAGTGTAACTAAAGAACTGCTAGCTGTCGCCACATGACAGTCTGTATAGGTCTAGCACCCACTTCCAAATACTACTTGAAAATGTTTAAAGCCAGATTAACTAGCCGATTATGAGATATGATTTTTCAAATATCGTTAAAATTTCCGCCCTAGCCCCGAAATGCCTTTCCGTCCTCCATTTATGGGAGTGTAACTAAAGAACTGCTAGCTGTCGCCACATGACACTCTGTATAGGTATAGCACCCACTTCCAAATACTACTTGAAAAAGTTTAAACCAGATTAACGAGCCGATTATGAGATATGATTATTCAAATATCGTTAAAATTTCCGGCCTAGCCCCGAAATGCCTTTCCGTCCTCCATTTATGGGAGTGTAACTAATGAACTGCTATCTGTCGCCACATGACACTCTGTATAGGTATAGCACCCACTTCAAAATACTACTTGAAAAAGTTTAAAGCCAGATTAACGAGCCGATTATCAGATATGATTTTTCAAATATCGTTAAAATTTCCGGCCTAGCCCCGAAATGCCTTTCCGTCCTCCATTTATGGGAGTGTAACTAAAGAACTGCTAGCTGTCGCCACATGACACTCTGTATAGGTATAGCACCCACTTCCAAATACTACTTGAAAAAGTTTTAAACCAGATTAACGAGCCGATTATGAGATATGATTATTCAAATATCGTTAAAATTTCCGGCCTAGCCCCGAAATGCCTTTCCGTCCTCCATTTATGGGAGTGTAACTAAAGAACTGCTATCTGTCGCCACATGACACACTGTATAGGAATAGCACCCACTTCCAAATACTACTTAAAAAAGTTTAAAGCCAGATTAACTAGCCGATTATGAGATATGATTTTTCAAATATCGTTAAAATTTCCAGTCTCGCCCCGAAATGCCTATCCGTCCTAATTTTAAGGGCTGTAACTAGAGAATTACTATCCGTTGCCACATGACACTCTGTATAGGTATAGCACCCACTTCCAAATACTACTTGAAAAAGTTTACAGCCAAATTAACGAGCCGATTATGAGATATGATTTTTCAAATATCGTTAAAATTTCCGGCCTAGCCCCGAAATTCCTTTCCGTCCTCCATTTATGGGAGTGTAACTAAAGAACTGCTAGCTGTCGCCACATGACACTCTGTATAGGTATAGCACCCACTTCCAAATACTACTTGAAAAAGTTTAAACCAGATTAACGAGCCGATTATGAGATATGATTATTCAAATATCGTTAAAATTTCCGGCCTAGCCCCGAAATGCCTTTCCGTCCTCCATTTATGGGAGAGTAACTAATGAACTGCTTCTGTCGCCACATGACACTCTGTATAGGTATAGCACCCACTTCAAAATACTACTTGAAAAAGTTTAAAGCCAGATTAACGAGCCGATTATGAGATATGATTTTTCAAATATCGTTAAAATTTCCGGCCTAGCCCCGAAATGCCTTTCCGTCCTCCATTTATGGGAGAGTAACTAATGAACTGCTATCTGTCGCCACATGACACTCTGTATAGGTATAGCACCCACTTCAAAATACAACTTGAAAATGTTTAAAGCCAGATTAACGAGCCGATTATGAGATATGATTATTCAAATATCGTTAAAATTTCCGCCCTAGCCCCGAAATGCCTTTCCGTCCTCGATTTATGGGAATGTAACTAAAGAACTGCTAGCTGTCGCCACATGACACTCTGTATAGGTATAGCACCCACTTCCAAATACTACTTGAAAAAGTTTAAAGCCAGATTAACGAGCCGATTATGAGATATGATTTTTCAAATATCGTTAAAATTTCCTGCCTAGCCCCGAAATGCCTTTCCGTCCTCCATTTATGGGAGTGTAACTAAAGAACTGCTAGCTGTCGCCACATGACACTCTGTATAGGTATAGCACCCACTTCCAAATACTACTTGAAAATGTTTAAAGCCAGATTAACGAGCCGATTATGAGATATGATGTTTCAAATATCGTTAAAATTTCCAGCCTCGCCCCGAAATGCCTATCCGTCCTAAATTTAACGGCTGTAACTAAAGAACTACTATCCGTCGCCACATGACACTCTGTATAGGTATAGCACCCACTTCCAAATACTACTTGAAAACGTTTAAAGCCAAATTAACGAGCCGATTATGAGATATGATTTTTCAAATATCGTTAAAATTTCCTGCCTAGCCCCGAAATGCCTTTCCGTCCTCCATTAATGGGAGTGTAACTAAAGAACTGTTAGCTGTCGCCACATGACACTCTGTATAGGTCTAGCACCCACTTCCAAATACTACTTGAAAATGTTTAAAGCCAGATTAACTAGCCGATTATGAGATATGATTTTTCAAATATCGTTAAAATTTCCGCCCTAGCCCCGAAATGCCTTTCCGTCCTCCATTTATGGGAGTGTAACTAAAGAACTGCTAGCTGTCGCCACATGACACTCTGTATAGGTATAGCACCCACTTCCAAATACTACTTGAAAAAGTTTAAACCAGATTAACGAGCCGATTATGAGATATGATTATTCAAATATCGTTAAAATTTCCGGCCTAGCCCCGAAATGCCTTTCCGTCCTCCATTTATGGGAGTGTAACTAATGAACTGCTATCTGTCGCCATATGACACTCTGTATAGGTATAGCACCCACTTCAAAATACTACTTGAAAAAGTTTAAAGCCAGATTAACGAGCCGATTATGAGATATGATTTTTCAAATATCGTTAAAATTTCCGGCCTAGCCCCGAAATGCCTTTCCGTCCTCCATTTATGGGAGTGTAACTAAAGAACTGCTAGCTGTCGCCACATGACACTCTGTATAGGTATAGCACCCACTTCCAAATACTACTTGAAAACGTTTAAAGCCAGATTAACGAGCCGATTATGAGATATGATTTTTCAAATATCGTTAAAATTTCCAGCCTCGCCCCGAAATGCCTATCAGTCCTAAATTTCAGGGCTGTAACTAAAGAACTACTATCCGTCGCCACATGACTCTCTGTATAGGTATATCACCCACTTGCAAATACTACTTGAAAAAGTTTAAAGCCAGATTAAATAGCCGATTATGAGATATGATTTTTCAAATATCGTTAAAATTTCCGGCCTCGCCCCGAAATGCCTATCCGTCCTAAATTTAAGGGCTGTAACTAGAGAATTACTATCCGTTGCCACATGACACTCTGTATAGGTATAGCACCCACTTCCAAATACTACTTGAAAAAGTTTACAGCCAAATTAACGAGCCGATTATGAGATATGATTTTTCAAATATCGTTAAAATTTCCGGCCTAGCCCCGAAATTCCTTTCCGTCCTCCATTTATGGGAGTGTAACTAAAGAACTGCTAGCTGTCGCCACATGACTCTATGTATAGGTATAGCACCCACTTCCAAATACTACTTGAAAAAGTTTAAACCAGATTAACGAGCCGATTATGAGATATGATTATTCAAATATCGTTAAAATTTCCGGCCTAGCCCCGAAATGCCTTTCCGTCCTCCATTTATGGGAGAGTAACTAATGAACTGCTTCTGTCGCCACATGACACTCTGTATAGGTATAGCACCCACTTCAAAATACTACTTGAAAAAGTTTAAAGCCAGATTAACGAGCCGATTATGAGATATGATTTTTCAAATATCGTTAAAATTTCCGGCCTAGCCCCGAAATGCCTTTCCGTCCTCCATTTATGGGAGAGTAACTAATGAACTGCTATCTGTCGCCACATGACACTCTGTATAGGTATAGCACCCACTTCAAAATACTACTTGAAAAAGTTTAAAGCCAGATTAACGAGCCGATTATGAGATATGATTATTAAAATATCGTTAAAATTTCCGCCCTAGCCCCGAAATGCCTTTCCGTCCTCGATTTATGGGAATGTAACTAAAGAACTGCTAGCTGTCGCCACATGACACTCTGTATAGGTATAGCACCCACTTCCAAATACTACTTGAAAAAGTTTAAAGCCAGATTAACGAGCCGATTATGAGATATGATTTTTCAAATATCGTTAAAATTTCCTGCCTAGCCCCGAAATGCCTTTCCGTCCTTCATTTATGGGAGTGTAACTAAAGAACTGCTAGCTGTCGCCACATGACACTCTGTATAGGTATAGCACCCACTTCCAAATACTACTTGAAAATGTTTAAAGCCCGATTAACGAGCCGATTATGAGATATGATGTTTCAAATATCGTTAAAAATTCCAGCCTCGCCCCGAAATGCCTATCCGTCCTAAATTTAACCGCTGTAACTAAAGAACTACTATTTGTCGCCACATGACACTCTGTATAGGTATCGCACCCACTTCCAAATACTACTTGAAAAAGTTTAAAGCCAAATTAACGAGCCGATTATGAGATATGATTTTTCAAATATCGTTAAAATTTCCGGCCTAGCCCCGAAATGCCTTTCCGTCCTCCATTTATGGGAGTGTACCTAAAGAACTGCTAGCTGTCGCCACATGACACTCTGTATAGGTATAGCACCCACTTCCAAATACTACTTGAAAAAGTTTAAAGCCAGATTAACGAGCCGATTATGAGATATGATTTTTCAAATATCGTTAAAATTTCCTGCCTAGCCCCGAAATGCCTTTCAGTCCTCCATTTATGGGAGTGTAACTAAAGAACTGCCAGCTGTCGCCACATGACACTCTGTATAGGTATAGCACCCACTTCCAAATACTACTTGAAAAAGTTTAAAGCCAGATTAACGAGCCGATTATGAGATATGATGTTTCAAATATCGTTAAAATTTCCAGCCTCGCCCCGAAATGCCTATCCGTCCTAAATTTAACGGCTGTAACTAAAGAACTACTATCCGTCGCCACATGACACTCTGTATAGGTATAGCACCCACTTCCAAATACTACTTGAAAAAGTTTAAAGCCAAATTAACGAGCCGATTATGAGATATGATTTTTCAAATATCGTTAAAATTTCCTGCCTAGCCCCGAAATGCCTTTCCGTCCTCCATTAATGGGAGTGTAACTAAAGAACTGCTAGCTGTCGCCACATGACACTCTGTATAGGTATAGCACCCACTTCCAAATACTACTTGAAAATGTTTAAAGCCAGATTAACGAGCCGATTATGAGATATGATTTTTCACATATCGTAAAAATTTCCGGCCTAGCCCCGAAATGCCTTTCCGTCCTCCATTTATGGGAGTGTAACTAAAGAACTGCTAGCTGTCGCCACATGACACTCTGTATAGGTATAGCACCCACTTCCAAATACTACTTGAAAATGTTTAAAGCCAGATTAACTAGCCGATTATGAGATATGATTTTTCAAATATCGTTAAAATTTCCGGCCTAGCCCCGAAAAGACTTTCCGTCCTCCATTTATGGGAGTTTAACTAAAGAACTGCTAGCTGTCGCCACATGACACTCTGTATAGGTCTAGCACCCACTTCCAAATACTACTTGAAAATGTTTAAATCCAGATTAACTAGCCGATTATGAGATATGATTTTTCAAATATCGTTAAAATTTCCGCCCTAGCCCCGAAATGCCTTTCCGTCCTCCATTTATGGGAGTGTAACTAAAGAACTGCTAGCTGTCGCCACATGACACTCTGTATAGGTATAGCACCCACTTCCAAATACTACTTGAAAAAGTTTAAACCAGATTAACGAGCCGATTATGAGATATGATTATTCAAATATCGTTAAAATTTCCGGCCTAGCCCCGAAATGCCTTTCCGTCCTCCATTTATGGGAGTGTAACTAATGAACTGCTATCTGTCGCCACATGACACTCTGTATAGGTATAGCACCCACTTCAAAATACTACTTGAAAAAGTTTAAAGCCAGATTAACGAGCCGATTATGAGATATGATTTTTCAAATATCGTTAAAATTTCCGGCCTAGCCCCGAAATGCCTTTCCGTCCTCCATTTATGGGAGTGTAACTAAAGAACTGCTAGCTGTCGCCACATGACACTCTGTATAGGTATAGCACCCACTTCCAAATACTACTTGAAAAAGTTTAAAGCCAGATTAACGAGCCGATTATGAGATATGATTTTTCAAATATCGTTACAATTTCCAGCCTCGCCCCGAAATGCCTATCAGTCCTAAATATAAGGGCTGTAACTAAAGAACTACTATCCGTCGCCACATGACACTCTGTATAGGTATAGCACCCACTTCCAAATACAACTTGAAAAAGTTTAAATCCAGATTAACCAGCCGATTATGAGATATGATTTTTCAAATATCGTTAAAATTTCCAGCCTCGCCCCGAAATGCCTATCCGTCCTAAATTTAAGGGCTGTAACTAGAGAAATACTATCCGTCGCCACATGACACTCTGTATAGGTATAGCACCCACTTCAAAATACTACTTGAAAAAGTTTAAAGCCAGATTAACGAGCCGATTATGAGATATGATTTTTCAAATATCGTTAAAATTTCAGGCCTAGCCCCGAAATGCCTTTCCGTCCTCCATTTATGGGAGAGTAACTAATGAACTGCTATCTGTCGCCACATGACACTCTGTATAGGTATAGCACCCACTTCCAAATACTACTTGAAAAAGTTTAAACCAGATTAACGAGCCGATTATGAGATACGATTATTCAAATATCGTTAAAATTTTCGCACTAGCCCCGAAATGCCTTTCCGTCCTCCGTTTATGGGAGTGGAACTAATGAACTGCTATCTGTCGCCACATGACACTCTGTATAGGTATAGCACCCACTTCAAAATACTACTTGAAAAAGTTTAAAGCCTGTTCAACGAGCCGATTATGAGATATGATTTTTCAAATAACGTTAAAATTTCCGCCCTAGCCCCGAAATGCCTTTCCGTCCTCCATTTATGGGAATGTAACTAAAGAACTGCTAGCTGTCGCCACATGACACTCTCTATAGGTATAGCACCCACTTCCAAATATTACTTAAAAAAGTTTAAAGCCAGATTAAGGAACTGATTATGAGATATGATTTTTCAAATATCGTTAAAATTTCCTGCCTAGCCCCGAAATGCCTTTCCGTCCTCCATTTATGGGAGTGTACTTAAGAACTGCTAGCTGTCGCCACATGACACTCTGTATAGCTATAGCACACACTTCCAAATACTACTTGAAAATGTTTAAAGCCAGATTAACGAGCCGATTATGAGATATGATGTTTCAAATATCGTTAAAAATTCCAGCCTCGCCCCGAAATGCCTATCCGTCCTAAATTTAACGGCTGTAACTAAAGAACTACTATCCGTCGCCACATGACACTCTGTATAGGTATAGCACCCACTTCCAAATACTACTTGAAAAAGTTTAAAGCCAAATTAACGAGCCGATTATGAGATATGATTTTTCAAATATCGTTAAAATTTCTGGCCTAGCCCCGAAATGCCTTTCTGTCCTCCATTTATGGGAGTGTAACTAAAGAACAGCTAGCTGTCGCCACATGACACTCTGTATAGATATAGCACCCACTTCCAAATACTACTTGAAAAAGTTTAAAGCCAGATTAACGAGCCGATTATGAGATATGATTTTTCAAATATCGTTAAAATTTCCTGCCTAGCCCCGAAATGCCTTTCCGTCCTCCATTTATGGTGGTGTAACTAAAGAACTGCTAGCTGTCGCCACATGACACTCTGTATAGGTATATCACCCACTTCCAAATACTACTTGAAAATGTTTAAAGCCAGATTAACGAGCCGATTATGAGATATGATGTTTCAAATATCGTTAAAATTTCCAGCCTCGCCCCTAAATGCCTATCCGTCCTAAATTTAAGGGCTGTAACTAAAGAACTACTATCCGTCGCCACATGACACTCTGTATAGGTATAGCACCCGCTTCCACATACTACTTGAAAAAGTTTAAAGCCAAATTAACGAGCCGATTATGAGATATGATTTTTCAAATATCGTTAAAATTTCCGCCCTAGCCCCGAAATGCCTTTCCGTCCTCCATTTATGGGAGTGTAACTAAAGAACTGCTAGCTGTCGCTACATGACACTCTGTATAGGTATAGCACCCACTTCCAAATACTACTTGAAAAAGTTTAAACCAGATTAACGAGCCGATTATGAGATGTGATTATTCAAATATCGTTAAAATTTCCGGCCTAGCCCCGAAATGCCTTTCCGTGCTCCATTTATGGGAGTGTAACTAATGAACTGCTATCTGTCGCCACATGACACTCTGTATAGGTATAGCACCCACTTCAAAATACTACTTGAAAAAGTTTAAAGCCAGATTAACGAGCCGATTATGAGATATAATTTTTCAAATATCGTTAAAATTTCTGGCCTAGCCCCGAAATGCCTTTCCGACCTCCATTTATGGGAGAGTAACTAATGAACTGCTATCTGTCGCCACATGACACTCAGTATAGGTATAGCACCCACTTCAAAATACTACTTGAAAAAGTTTAAAGCCAGATTAACGAGCCGATTATGAGATATGATTTTTCAAATATCGTTAAAATTTCCGGCCTAGCCCCGAAATGCCTTTCCGTCCTCCATTTATGGAAGAGTAACTAATAAACTGCTATCTGTCGCCACATGACACTCTGTATAGGTATAGCACCCACTTCCAAATACTACTTGAAAAAGTTTAAACCAGATTAACGAGCTGATTATGAGATATGATTATTCAAATATCGTTAAAATTTCCGGCCTAGCCCCGAAATGCCTTTCTGTCCTCCATTTAGGGAGTGTAACTAATGAACTGCTATCTGTCGCCACATGACACTCTGTATAGGTATAGCAACCACTTCATAATACTACTTGAAAAAGTTTAAAGCCAGATTAACGAGCCGATTATGAGATATGATATATCAAATAACGTTAAAATATCCGGCCTAGCCCCGAAATGCCTTTCCGTCCTCCATTTATGGGAATGTATCTAAAGAACTGCTAGCTGTCGCCACATGACACTCTGTATAGGTTTAGCATCCAATTCCAAATACTACTTGAAAAAGTTTAAACCAGATTAACGAGCCGATTATGAGATATGATTATTCAAATATCGTTAAAATTTTCGCCCTAGCCCCGGAATGCCTTTCCGTCCTCCATTTATGGGAGTGGAACTAATGAACTGCTATCTGTCGCCACATGACACTCTGTATAGGTATAGCACCCACTTCAAAATACTACTTGAAAAAGTTTAAAGCCTGTTCAACGAGCCGATTATGAGATATGATTTTTCAAATAACGTTAAAATTTCCGCCCTAGCCCCGAAATGCCTTTCCGTCCTCCATTTATGGGAATGTAACTAAAGAACTGCTAGCTGTCGCCACATGACACTCTGTATAGGTATAGCACCCACTTCCAAATATTACTTGAAAAAGTTTAAAGCCAGATTAACGAACTGATTATGAGATATGATTTTTCAAATATCGTTAAAATTTCCTGCCTAGCCCCGAAATGCCTTTCCGTCCTCCATTTATGGGAGTGTACTTAAGAACTGCTAGCTGTCGCCACATGACACTCTGTATAGCTATAGCACACACTTCCAAGTACTACTTGAAAATGTTTAAAGCCAGATTAACGAGCCGATTATGAGATATGATGTTTCAAATATCGTTAAAAATTCCAGCCTCGCCCCGAAATGCCTATCCGTCCTAAATTTAACGGCTGTAACTAAAGAACTACTATCCGTCGCCACATGACACTCTGTATACGTATAGCACCCACTTCCAAATACTACTTGAAAAAGTTTAAAGCCAAATTAACGAGCCGATTATGAGATATGATTTTTCAAATATCGTTAAAATTTCTGGCCTAGCCCCGAAATGCCTTTCTGTCCTCCATTTATGGGAGTGTAACTAAAGAACTGCTAGCTGTCGCCACATGACACTCTGTATAGATATAGCACCCACTTCCAAATACTACTTGAAAAAGTTTAAAGCCAGATTAACGAGCCGATTATGAGATATGATTTTTCAAATATCGTTAAAATTTCCTGCCTAGCCCCGAAATGCCTTTCCGTCCTCCATTTATGGTGGTGTAACTAAAGAACTGCTAGCTGTCGCCACATGACACTCTGTATAGGTATATCACCCACTTCCAAATACTACTTGAAAATGTTTAAAGCCAGATTACAGAGCCGATTATGAGATATGATGTTTCAAATATCGTTAAAATTTCCAGCCTCGCCCCTAAATGCCTATCCGTCCTAAATTTAAGGGCTGTAACTAAAGAACTACTATCCGTCGCCACATGACACTCTGTATAGGTATAGCACCCACTTCCACATACTACTTGAAAAAGTTTAAAGCCAAATTAACGAGCCGATTATGAGATATGATTTTTCAAATATCGTTAAAATTTCCGCCCTAGCCCCGAAATGCCTTTCCGTCCTCCATTTATGGGAGTGTAACTAAAGAACTGCTAGCTGTCGCTACATGACACTCTGTATAGGTATAGCACCCACTTCCAAATACTACTTGAAAAAGTTTAAACCAGATTAACGAGCCGATTATGAGATATGATTTTTCAAATATCGTTAAAATTTCCGGCCTAGCCCCGAAATGCCTTTCCATGCTCCACTTATGGGAGTGTAACTAATGAACTGCTATCTGTCGCCACATGACACTCTGTATAGGTATAGCACCCACTTCATAATACTACTTGAAAAAGATTAAAGCCAAATTAACGAGCCGATTATGAGATATAATTTTTCAAATAACGTTAAAATATCTGGCCTAGCCCCGAAATGCCTTTCCGTCCTCCATTTATGGGAGAGTAACTAATGAACTGCTATCTGTCGCCACATGACACTCTGTATAGGTATAGCACCCACTTCAAAATACTACTTGAAAAAGTTTAAAGCCAGATTAACGAGCCGATTATGAGATATGATTTTTCAAATATCGTTAAAATTTCAGGCCTAGCCCCGAAATGCCTTTCCGTCCTCCATTTATGGGAGAGTAACTAATGAACTGCAATCTGTCGCCACATGACACTCTGTATAGGTATAGCACCCACTTCCAAATACTACTTGAAAAAGTTTAAACCAGATTAACGAGCCGATTATGAGATATGATTATTCAAATATCGTTAAAATTTTCGCCCTAGCCCCGAAATGCCTTTCCGTCCTCCGTTTATGGGAGTGGAACTAATGAACTGCTATCTGTCGCCACACGACACTCTGTATAGGTATAGCACCCACTTCAAAATACTACTTGAAAAAGTTTAAAGCCTGTTCAACGAGCCGATTATGAGATATGATTTTTCAAATAACGTTAAAATTTCCGCCCTAGCCCCGAAATGCCTTTCCGTCCTCCATTTATGGGAATGTAACTAAAGAACTGCTAGCTGTCGCCACATGACACTCTGTATAGGTATGGCACCCACTTCCAAATATTACTTGAAAAAGTTTAAAGCCAGATTAACGAACTGATTATGAGATATGATTTTTCAAATATCGTTAAAATTTCCTGCCTAGCCCCGAAATGCCTTTCCGTCCTCCATTTATGGGAGTGTACTTAAGAACTGCTAGCTGTCGCCACATGACACTCTGTATAGCTATAGCACACACTTCCAAATACTACTTGAAAATGTTTAAAGCCAGATTAACGAGCCGATTATGAGATATGATGTTTCAAATATCGTTAAAAATTCCAGCCTCGCCCCGAAATGCCTATCCGTCCTAAATTTAACGGCTGTAACTAAAGAACTACTATCCGTCGCCACATGACACTCTGTATAGGTATAGCACCCACTTCCAAATACTACTTGAAAAAGTTTAAAGCCAAATTAACGAGCCGATTATGAGATATGATTTTTCAAATATCGTTAAAATTTCTGGCCTAGCCCCGAAATGCCTTTCTGTCCTCCATTTATGGGAGTGTAACTAAAGAACAGCTAGCTGTCGCCACATGACACTCTGTATAGATATTGCACCCACTTCCAAATACTACTTGAAAAAGTTTAAAGCCAGATTAACGAGCCGATTATGAGATATGATTTTTCAAATATCGTTAAAATTTCCTGCCTAGCCCCGAAATGCCTTTCCGTCCTCCATTTATGGTGGTGTAACTAAAGAACTGCTAGCTGTCGCCACATGACACTCTGTATAGGTATATCACCCACTTCCAAATACTACTTGAAAATGTTTAAAGCCAGATTAACGAGCCGATTATGAGATATGATGTTTCAAATATCGTTAAAATTTCCAGCCTCGCCCCTAAATGCCTATCCGTCCTAAATTTAAGGGCTGTAACTAAAGAACTACTATCCGTCGCCACATGACACTCTGTATAGGTATAGCACCCACTTCCACATACTACTTGAAAAAGTTTAAAGCCAAATTAACGAGCCGATTATGAGATATGATTTTTCAAATATCGTTAAAATTTCCGCCCTAGCCCCGAAATGCCTTTCCGTCCTCCATTTATGGGAGTGTAACTAAAGAACTGCTAGCTGTCGCTACATGACACTCTGTATAGGTATAGCACCCACTTCCAAATACTACTTGAAAAAGTTTAAAGCCAGATTAACGAGCCGATTATGAGATGTGATTATTCAAATATCGTTAAAATTTCCGGCCTAGCCCCGAAATGCCTTTCCGTGCTCCATTTATGGGAGTGTAACTAATGAACTGCTATCTGTCGCCACATGACACTCTGTATAGGTATAGCACCCACTTCAAAATACTACTTGAAAAAGTTTAAAGCCAGATTAACGAGCCGATTATGAGATATAATTTTTCAAATATCGTTAAAATTTCTGGCCTAGCCCCGAAATGCCTTTCCGACCTCCATTTATGGGAGAGTAACTAATGAACTGCTATCTGTCGCCACATGACACTCAGTATAGGTATAGCACCCACTTCAAAATACTACTTGAAAAAGTTTAAAGCCAGATTAACGAGACGATTATGAGATATGATTTTTCAAATATCGTTAAAATTTCCGGCCTAGCCCCGAAATGCCTTTCCGTCCTCCATTTATGGAAGAGTAACTAATAAACTGCTATCTGTCGCCACATGACACTCTGTATAGGTATAGCACCCACTTCCAAATACTACTTGAAAAAGTTTAAACCAGATTAACGAGCTGATTATGAGATATGATTATTCAAATATCGTTAAAATTTCCGGCCTAGCCCCGAAATGCCTTTCCGTCCTCCATTTAGGGAGTGTAACTAATGAACTGCTATCTGTCGCCACATGACACTCTGTATAGGTATAGCAACCACTTCATAATACTACTTGAAAAAGTTTAAAGCCAGATTAACGAGCCGATTATGAGATATGATATATCAAATAACGTTAAAATATCCGGCCTAGCCCCGAAATGCCTTTCCGTCCTCCATTTATGGGAATGTAACTAAAGAACTGCTAGCTGTCGCCACATGACACTCTGTATAGGTATAGCACCCACTTCCAAATACTACTTGAAAAAGTTTAAACCAGATTAACGAGCCGATTATGAGATATGATTATTCAAATATCGTTAAAATTTTCGCCCTAGCCCCGGAATGCATTTCCGTCCTCCATTTATGGGAGTGGAACTAATGAACTGCTATCTGTCGCCACATGACACTCTGTATAGGTATAGCACCCACTTCAAAATACTACTTGAAAAAGTTTAAAGCCTGTTCAACGAGCCGATTATGAGATATGATTTTTCAAATAACGTTAAAATTTCCGCCCTAGCCCCAAAATGCCTTTCCGTCCTCCATTTATGGGAATGTAACTAAAGAACTGCTAGCTGTCGCCACATGACACTCTGTATAGGTATAGCACCCACTTTCAAATATTACTTGAAAAAGTTTAAAGCCCGATTAACGAACTGATTATGAGATATGATTTTTCAAATATCGTTAAAATTTCCTGCCTAGCCCCGAAATGCCTTTCCGTCCTCCATTTATGGGAGTGTACTTAAGAACTGCTAGCTGTCGCCACATGACACTCTGTATAGCTATAGCACACACTTCCAAATACTACTTGAAAATGTTTAAAGCCAGATTAACGAGCCGATTATGAGATATGATGTTTCAAATATCGTTAAAAATTCCAGCCTCGCCCCGAAATGCCTATCCGTCCTAAATTTAACGGCTGTAACTAAAGAACTACTATCCGTCGCCACATGACACTCTGTATAGGTATAGCACCCACTTCCAAATACTACTTGAAAAAGTTTAAAGCCAAATTAACGAGCCGATTATGAGATATGATTTTTCAAATATCGTTAAAATTTCTGGCCTAGCCCCGAAATGCCTTTCTGTCCTCCATTTATGGGAGTGTAACTAAAGAACAGCTAGCTGTCGCCACATGACACTCTGTATAGATATTGCACCCACTTCCAAATACTACTTGAAAAAGTTTAAAGCCAGGTTAACGAGCCGATTATGAGATATGATTTTTCAAATATCGTTAAAATTTCCTGCCTAGCCCCGAAATGCCTTTCCGTCCTCCATTTATGGTGGTGTAACTAAAGAACTGCTAGCTGTCGCCACATGACACTCTGTATAGGTATATCACCCACTTCCAAATACTACTTGAAAATGTTTAAAGCCAGATTAACGAGCCGATTATGAGATATGATGTTTCAAATATCGTTAAAATTTCCAGCCTCGCCCCTAAATGCCTATCCGTCCTAAATTTAAGGGCTGTAACTAAAGAACTACTATCCGTCGCCACATGACACTCTGTATAGGTATAGCACCCACTTCCACATACTACTTGAAAAAGTTTAAAGCCAAATTAACGAGCCGATTATGAGATATGATTTTTCAAATATCGTTAAAATTTCCGCCCTAGCCCCGAAATGCCTTTCCGTCCTCCATTTATGGGAGTGTAACTAAAGAACTGCTAGCTGTCGCTACATGACACTCTGTATAGGTATAGCACCCACTTCCAAATACTACTTGAAAAAGTTTAAACCAGATTAACGAGCCGATTATGAGATGTGATTATTCAAATATCGTTAAAATTTCCGGCCTAGCCCCGAAATGCCTTTCCGTGCTCCATTTATGGGAGTGTAACTAATGAACTGTTATCTGTCGCCACATGACACTCTGTATAGGTATAGCACCCACTTCAAAATACTACTTGAAAAAGTTTAAACCAGATTAACGAGCCGATTATGAGATATGATTTTTCAAATATCGTTAAAATTTTCGCCCTAGCCCCGAAATGCCTTTCCGTCCTCCATTTATGGGAGTGGAACTAATGAACTGCTATCTGTCGCCACATGACACTCTGTATAGGTATAGCACCCACTTCAAAATACTACTTGAAAAAGTTTAAAGCCTGTTCAACGAGCCGATTATGAGATATGATTTTTCAAATAACGTTAAAATTTCGGCCCTAGCCCCGAAATGCCTTTCCGTCCTCCATTTATGGGAATGTAACTAAAGAACTGCTAGCTGTCGCCACATGACACTCTGTATAGGTATAGCACCCACTTCCAAATATTACTTGAAAAAGTTTAAAGCCAGATTAACGAACTGATTATGAGATATGATTTTTCAAATATCGTTAAAATTTCCTGCCTAGCCCCGAAATGCCTTTCCGTCCTCCATTTATGGGAGTGTACTTAAGAACTGCTAGCTGTCGCCACATGACACTCTGTATAGCTATAGCCCACACTTCCAAATACTACTTGAAAATGTATAAAGCCAGATTAACGAGCCGATTATGAGATATGATGTTTCAAATATCGTTAAAAATTCCAGCCTCGCCCCGAAATGCCTATCCGTCCTAAATTTAACGGCTGTAACTAAAGAACTACTATCCGTCGCCACATGACACTCTGTATAGGTATAGCACCCACATCCAAATACTACTTGAAAAAGTTTAAAGCCAAATTAACGAGCCGATTATGAGATATGATTTTTCAAATATCGTTAATATTTCCTGCCTAGCCCCGAAATGCCTTTCCGTCCTCCATTTATGGTGGTGTAACTAAAGAACTGCTAGCTGTCGCCACATGACACTCTGTATAGGTATATCACCCACTTCCAAATACTACTTGAAAATGTTTAAAGCCAGATTACAGAGCCGATTATGAGATATGATGTTTCAAATATCGTTAAAATTTCCAGCCTCGCCCCTAAATGCCTATCCGTCCTAAATTTAAGGGCTGTAACTAAAGAACTACTATCCGTCGCCACATGACACTCTGTATAGGTATAACACCCACTTCCACATACTACTTGAAAATGTTTAAAGCCAAATTAACGAGCCGATTATGAGATATGATTTTTCAAATATCGTTAAAATTTCCGCCCTAGCCCCGAAATGCCTTTCCGTCCTCCATTTATGGGAGTGTAACTAAAGAACTGCTAGCTGTCGCTACATGACACTCTGTATAGGTATAGCACCCACTTCCAAATACTACTTGAAAAAGTTTAAACCAGATTAACGAGCCGATTATGAGATGTGATTATTCAAATATCGTTAAAATTTCCGGCCTAGCCCCGAAATGCCTTTCCGTGCTCCATTTATGGGAGTGTAACTAATGAACTGCTATCTGTCGCCACATGACACTCTGTATAGGTATAGCACCCACTTCAAAATACTACTTGAAAAAGTTTAAAGCCAGATTAACGAGCCGATTATGAGATATAATTTTTCAAATATCGTTAAAATTTCTGGCCTAGCCCCGAAATGCCTTTCCGACCTCCATTTATGGGAGAGTAACTAATGAACTGCTATCTGTCGCCACATGACACTCTGTATAGGTATAGGACCCACTTCAAAATACTACTTGAAAAAGTTTAAAGCCAGATTAACGAGCCGATTATGAGATATGATTTTTCAAATATCGTTAAAATTTCGCGGCCTAGCCCCGAAATGCCTTTCCGTCCTCCATTTATGGGAGAGTAACTAATAAACTGCTATCTGTCGCCACATGACACTCTGTATAGGTATAGCACCCACTTCCAAATACTACTTGAAAAAGTTTAAACCAGATTAACGAGCTGATTATGAGATATGATTATTCAAATATCGTTAAAATTTCCGGCCTAGCCCCGAAATGCCTTTCCGTCCTCCATTTAGGGAGTGTAACTAATGAACTGCTATCTGTCGCCACATGACACTCTGTATAGGTATAGCAACCACTTCATAATACTACTTGAAAAAGTTTAAAGCCTGTTCAACGAGCCGATTATGAGATATGATTTTTCAAATAACGTTAAAATTTCCGCCCTAGCCCCGAAATGCCTTTCCGTCCTCCATTTATGGGAATGTAACTAAAGAACTGCTAGCTGTCGCCACATACACTCTGTATAGGTATAGCACCCACTTCCAAATATTACTTGAAAAAGTTTAAAGCCAGATTAACGAACTGATTATGAGATATGATTTTTCAAATATCGTTAAAATTTCCTGCCTAGCCCCGAAATGCCTTTCCGTCCTCCATTTATGGGAGTGTACTTAAGAACTGCTAGCTGTCGCCACATGACACTCTGTATAGCTATAGCACACACTTCCAAATACTACTTGAAAAAGTTTAAAGCCAAATTAACGAGCCGATTATGAGATATGATTTTTCAACTATCGTTAAAATTTCTGGCCTAGCCCCGAAATGCCTTTCTGTCCTCCATTTATGGGAGTGTAACTAAAGAACTGCTAGCTGTCGCCACATGACACTCTGTATAGATATAGCACCCACTTCCAAATACTACTTGAAAAAGTTTAAAGCCAGATTAACGAGCCGATTATGAGATACGATTTTTCAAATATCGTTAAAATTTCCTGCCTAGCCCCGAAATGCCTTCCCGTCCTCCATTTATGGTGGTGTAACTAAAGAACTGCTAGCTGTCGCCACATGACACTCTATATAGGTATATCACCCACTTCCAAATACTACTTGAAAATGTTTAAAACCAAATTACAGAGCCGATTATGAGATATGATGTTTCAAATATCGTTAAAATTTCCAGCCTCGCCCCTAAATGCCTATCCGTCCTAAATTTAAGGGCTGTAACTAAAGAACTACCATCCGTCGCCACATGACACTCTGTATAGGTATAGCACCCACTTCCACATACTACTTGAAAAAGTTTAAAGCCAAATTAACGAGCCGATTATGAGATATGATTTTTCAAATATCGTTAAAATTTCCGCCCTAGCCCCGAAATGCCTTTCCGTCCTCCATTTATGGGAGTTTAACTAAAGAACTGCTAGCTGTCGCTACATGACACTCTGTATAGGTATAGCACCCACTTCCAAATACTACTTGAAAAAGTTTAAACCACATTAACGAGCCGATTATGAGATGTGATTATTCAAATATCGTTAAAATTTCCGGCCTAGCCCCGAAATGCCTTTCCGTGCTCCATTTATGGGAGTGTAACTAATGAACTGCTATCTGTCGCCACATGACACTCTGTATAGGTATAGCACCCACTTCCAAATACTACTTGAAAAAGTTTAAACCAGATTAACGAGCCGATTATGAGATATGATTATTCAAATATCGTTAAAATTTTCGCCCTAGCCCCGAAATGCCTTTCCGTCCTCCATTTATGGGAGTGGAACTAATGAACTGCTATCTGTCGCCACATGACACTCTGTATAGGTATAGCACCCACTTCAAAATACTACTTGAAAAAGTTTAAAGCCTGTTCAACGAGCCGATTATGAGATATGATTTTTCAAATAACGTTAAAATTTCCGCCCTAGCCCCGAAATGCCTTTCCGTCCTCCATTTATGGGAATGTAACTAAAGAACTGCTAGCTGTCGCCACATGACACTCTGTATAGGTATAGCACCCACTTCCAAATATTACTTGAAAAAGTTTAAAGCCAGATTAACGAACTGATTATGAGATATGATTTTTCAAATATCGTTAAAATTTCCTGCCTAGCCCTGAAATGCCTTTCCGTCCTCCATTTATGGGAGTGTACTTAAGAACTGCTAGCTGTCGCCACATGACACTCTGTATAGCTATAGCACACACTTCCAAATACTACTTGAAAATGTATAAAGCCAGATTAACGAGCCGATTATGAGATATGATGTTTCAAATATCGTTAAAAATTCCAGCCTCGCCCCGAAATGCCTATCCGTCCTAAATTTAACGGCTGTAACTAAAGAACTACTATCCGTCGCCACATGACACTCTGTATAGGTATAGCACCCACATCCAAATACTACTTGAAAAAGTTTAAAGCCAAATTAACGAGCCGATTATGAGATATGATTTTTCAAATATCGTTAATATTTCCTGCCTAGCCCCGAAATGCCTTTCCGTCCTCCATTTATGGTGGTGTAACTAAAGAACTGCTAGCTGTCGCCACATGACACTCTGTATAGGTATATCACCCACTTCCAAATACTACTTGAAAATGTTTAAAGCCAGATTACAGAGCCGATTATGAGATATGATGTTTCAAATATCGTTAAAATTTCCAGCCTCGCCCCTAAATGCCTATCCGTCCTAAATTTAAGGGCTGTAACTAAAGAACTACTATCCGTCGCCACATGACACTCTGTATAGGTATAGCACCCACTTCCACATACTACTTGAAAATGTTTAAAGCCAAATTAACGAGCCGATTATGAGATATGATTTTTCAAATATCGTTAAAATTTCCGCCCTAGCCCCGAAATGCCTTTCCGTCCTCCATTTATGGGAGTGTAACTAAAGAACTGCTAGCTGTCGCTACATGACACTCTGTATAGGTATAGCACCCACTTCCAAATACTACTTGAAAAAGTTTAAACCAGATTAACGAGCCGATTATGAGATGTGATTATTCAAATATCGTTAAAATTTCCGGTCTAGCCCCGAAATGCCTTTCCGTGCTCCATTTATGGGAGTGTAACTAATGAACTGCTATCTGTCGCCACATGACACTCTGTATAGGTATAGCACCCACTTCCAAATACTACTTGAAAAAGTTTAAACCAGATTAACGAGCTGATTATGAGATATGATTATTCAAATATCGTTAAAATTTCCGGCCTAGCCCCGAAATGCCTTTCCGTCCTCCATTTAGGGAGTGTAACTAATGAACTGCTATCTGTCGCCACATGACACTTTGTATAGGTATAGCAACCACTTCATAATACTACTTGAAAAAGTTTAAAGCCAGATTAACGAGCCGATTATGAGATATGATATATCAAATAACGTTAAAATATCCGGCCTAGCCCCGAAATGCCTTTCCGTCCTCCATTTATGGGAATGTAACTAAACAACTGCTAGCTGTCGCCACATGACACTCTGTATAGGTATAGCACCCACTTCCAAATACTACTTGAAAATGTTTAAAGCCAGATTAACGAGCCGATTATGAGATATGATGTTTCAAATATCGTTAAAATTTCCAGCCTCGCCCCGAAATGCCTATCCGTCCTAAATTTAACGGCTGTAACTAAAGAACTACTATCCGTCGCCACATGACACTCTGTATAGGTATAGCACCCACTTCCAAATACTACTTGAAAAAGTTTAAAGCCAAATTAACGAGCCGATTATGAGATATGATTTTTCAAATATCGTTAAAATTTCCTGCCTAGCCCCGAAATGCCTTTCCGTCCTCCATTAATGGGAGTGTAACTAAAGAACTGCTAGCTGTCGCCACATGACACTCTGTATAGGTATAGCACCCACTTCCAAATACTACTTGAAAATGTTTAAAGCCAGATTAACGAGCCGATTATGAGATATGATTTTTCACATATCGTTAAAATTTCCGGCCTAGCCCCGAAATGCCTTTCCTTCCTCCATTTATGGGAGTGTAACTAAAGAACTGCTAGCTGTCGCCACATGACACTCTGTATAGGTATAGCACCCACTTCCAAATACTACTTGAAAAAGTTTAAAGCCAAATTAACGAGCCTATTATGAGATATGATTTTTCAAATATCGTTAAAATTTCCGGCTTAGCCCCGAAATGTCTTTCCGTCCTCCATTTATGGGAGTGTAACTAAAGAACTGCTAGCTGTCGCCACATGACACTCTGTATAGGTATAGCACCCACTTCCAAATACTACTTGAAAATGTTTAAAGCCAGATTAACGAGCCGATTATGAGATATGATTTTTCACATATCGTTAAAATTTCCGGCCTAGCCCCGAAATGCCTTTCCGTCCTCCATTTATGGGAGTGTAACTAATGAACTGCTATCTGTCGCCACATGACACTCTGTATAGGTATAGCACCCACTTTAAAATACTACTTGAAAAAGTTTAAAGCCAGATTAACGAGCCGATTATGAGATATGATTTTTCAAATATCGTTAAAATATACGGCCTAGCCTCGAAATGCCTTTCCGTCCTCCATTTATGGGAGTGTAACTAAAGAACTGCTAGCTGTCGCCACATGACACTCTGTATAGGTATAGCACCCACTTCCAAATACTACTTGAAAAAGATTAAAGCCAGATTAACTAGCCGATTATGAGATATGATTTTTCAAATATCGTTAAAATTTCCAGCCTCGCCCCGAAATGCCTATCAGGCCTAAATTTAAGGGCTGTAACTAATGAACTACTATCCGTCGCCACATGACACTCTGTATAGGTATAGCACCCACTTCCAAATACTACTTGAAAAAGTTTAAAGCCAGATTAACTAGCCGATTATGAGATATGATTTTTCAAATATCGTTAAAATTTCCAGCCTCGCCCCGAAATGCCTATCCGTCCTAAATTTAAGGGCTGTAACTAGAGAATTACTATCCGTCGCCACATGACACTCTGTATAGGTATAGCACCCACTTCCAAATACTACTTGAAAAAGTTTAAAGCCAAATTAACGAGCCGATTATGAGATATGATTTTTCAAATATCGTTAAAATTTCCGGCCTAGCCCCGAAATGTCTTTCCGTCCACCATTTATGGGAGTGTAACTAAAGAACTGCTAGCTGTCGCCACATGACACTCTGTATAGCTATAGCACCCACTTCCAAATACTACTTGAAAATGTTTAAAGCCAGATTAACTAGCCGATTATGAGATATGATTTTTCAAATATCGTTAAAATTTCCGGCCTAGCCCCGAAAAGCCTTTCCGTCCTCCATTTATGGGAGTGTAACTAAAGAACTGCTAGCTGTCGCCACATGACACTCTGTATAGGTATAGCACACACTTCCAAATACTACTTGAAAATGTTTAAAGCCAGATTAACTAGCCGATTATGAGATATGATTATTCAAATATCGTTAAAATTTCCGCCCTAGCCCCGAAATGCCTTTCCGTCCTCCATTTATGGGAGTGTAACTAAAGAACTGCTAGCTGTCGCCACATGACACTCTGTATAGGTATAGCACCCACTTCCAAATAATACTTGAAAAAGTTTAAACCAGATTAACGAGCCGATTATGAGATATGATTATTCAAATATCGCTAAAATTTCCGGCCTAGCCCCGAAATGCTTTTCCGTCCTCCATTTATGGGAGTGTAACTAATGAACTGCTATCTGTCGCCACATGACACTCTGTATAGGTATAGCACCCACTTCCAAATACTACTTGAAAAAGTTTAAAGCCAGATTAACGAGCCGATTATGAGATATGATTTTTCAAATATCGTTAAAATTTCCAGCCTCGCCCCGAAATGCCTATCAGTCCTAAATTTAAGGGCTGTAACTAAAGAACTACTATCCGTCGCCACATGACACTCTGTATAGGTATAGCACCCACTTCCAAATACTACTTGAAAAAGTTTAAAGCCAGATTAACTAGCCGATTATGAGATATGATTTTTCAAATATCGTTAAAATTTCCAGCCTCGCCCCGAAATGCCTATCCGTCCTAAATTTAAGGGCTGTAACTAGAGAATTACTATCCGTCGCCACATGACACTCTGTATAGGTATAGCACCCACTTCCAAATACTACTTGAAAAAGTTTAAAGCCAAATTAACGAGCCGATTATGAGATATGATTTTTCAAATATCGTTAAAATTTCCGGCCTAGCCCCGAAATGCCTTACCGTCCTCCATTTATGGGAGTGTAACTAAAGAACTGCTAGCTGTCGCCACATGACACTCTGTATAGGTATAGCACCCACTTCCAAATACTACTTGAAAAAGTTTAAAGCCAAATTAACGAGCCGATTATGAGATATGATTTTTCAAATATCGTTAAAATTTCCGGCCTAGCCCCGAAATGTCTTTCCGTCCTCCATTTATGGGAGTGTAACTAAAGAACTGCTAGCTGTCGCCACATGACACTCTGTATAGCTATAGCACCCACTTCCAAATACTACTTGAAAATGTTTAAAGCCAGATTAACTAGCCGATTATGAGATATGATTTTTCAAATATCGTTAAAATTTCCGGCCTAGCCCCGAAAAGCCTTTCCGTCCTCCATTTATGGGAGTGTAACTAAAGAACTGCTAGCTGTCGCCACATGACACTCTGTATAGGTATAGCACACACTTCCAAATACTACTTGAAAATGTTTAAAGCCAGATTAACTAGCCGATTATGAGATATGATTATTCAAATATCGTTAAAATTTCCGCCCTAGCCCCGAAATGCCTTTCCGTCCTCCATTTATGGGAGTGTAACTAAAGAACTGCTAGCTGTTGCCACATGACACTCTGTATAGGTATAGCACCCACTTCCAAATACTACTTGAAAAAGTTTAAACCAGATTAACGAGCCGATTATGAGATATGATTATTCAAATATCGCTAAAATTTCCGGCCTAGCCCCGAAATGCTTTTCCGTCCTCCATTTATGGGAGTGTAACTAATAAACTGCTATCTGTCGCCACATGACACTCTGTATAGGTATAGCACCCACTTCGAAATACTACTTGAAAAAGTTTAAAGCCAGATTAACGAGCCGATTATGAGATATGATTTTTCAAATATCGTTAAAATTTCCAGCCTCGCCCCGAAATGCCTATCAGTCCTAAATTTAAGGGCTGTAACTAAAGAACTACTATCCGTCGCCACATGACACTCTGTATAGGTATAGCACCCACTTCCAAATACTACTTGAAAAAGTTTAAAGCCAGATTAACTAGCCGATTATGAGATATGATTTTTCAAATATCGTTAAAATTTCCAGCCTCGCCGCGAAATGCCTATCCGTCCTAAATTTAAGGGCTGTAACTAGAGAATTACTATCCGTCGCCACATGACACTCTGTATAGGTATAGCACCCATTTCCAAATACTACTTGAAAATGTTTAAAGCCAGATTACAGAGCCGATTATGAGATATGATGTTTCAAATATCGTTAAAATTTCCAGCCTCGCCCCTAAATGCCTATCCGTCCTAAATTTAAGGGCTGTAACTAATGAACTGCTATCTGTCGCCACATGACACTCTGTATAGGTATAGCACCCACTTCAAAATACTACTTGAAAAAGTTTAAAGCCAGATTAACGAGCCGATTATGAGATATAATTTTTCAAATATCGTTAAAATTTCCGGCCTAGCCCCGAAATGCCTTTCCGACCTCCTTTTATGGGAGAGTAACTAATGAACTGCTATCTGTCGCCACATGACACTCTGTATAGGTATAGCACCCACTTCAAAATACTACTTGAAAAAGTTTAAAGCCAGATTAACGAGCCGATTATGAGATATGATTTTTCAAATATCGTTAAAATTTCCGGACTACCCCCGAAATGCCTTTCCGTCCTCCATTTATGGGAGAGTAACTAATAAACAGCTATCTGTCGCCACATGACACTCTGTATAGGTATAGCACCCACTTCCAAATACTACTTGAAAAAGTTTAAACCAGATTAACGAGCCGATTATGAGATATGATTATTCAAATATCGTTAAAATTTCCGGCCTAGCCCCGAAATGCCTTTCCGTCCTCCATTTAGGGAGTGTAACTAATGAACTGCTATCTGTCGCCACATGACACTCTGTATAGGTATAGCAACCACTTCAAAATACTACTTGAAAAAGTTTAAAGCCAGATTAACGAGCCGATTATGAGATATGATATTTCAAATAACGTTAAAATATCCGGCCTAGACCCGAAATGCCTTTCCGTCCTCCATTTATGGGAATGTAACGAAAGAACTGCTAGCTGTCGCCACATGACACTCTGTATAGGTATAGCACCCACTTCCAAATACTACTTGAAAATGTTTAAAGCCAGATTAACGAGCCGATTATGAGATATGATGTTTCAAATATCGTTAAAATTTCCTGCCTAGCCCCGAAATGCCTTTCCGTCCTCCATTAATGGGAGTGTAACTAAAGAACTGCTAGCTGTCGCCACATGACACTCTGTATAGGTATAGCACCCACTTCCAAATACTACTTGAAAATGTTTAAAGCCAGATTAACGAGCCGATTATGAGATATGATTTTTCACATATCGTTAAAATTTCCGGCCTAGCCCCGAAATGCCTTTCCTTCCTCCATTTATGGGAGTGTAACTAAAGAACTGCTAGCTGTCGCCACATGACACCCTGTATAGGTATAGCACCCACTTCCAAATACTACTTGAAAATGTTTAAAGCCAGATTAACGAGCCGATTATGAGATATGATTTTTCACATATCGTTAAAATTTCCGGCCTAGCCCCGAAATGCCTTTCCGTCCTCCATTTATGGGATTGTAACTAAAGAACTGCTAGCTGTCGCCACATGACACTCTGTATAGGTATAGCACCCACTTCCAAATACTACTTGAAAAAGTTTAAACCAGATTAACGTGCCGATTATGAGATATGATTATTCAAATATCGTTAAAATCTCCGGCCTAGCCCCGAAACGCCTTTCCGTCCTCCATTTATGGGAGTGTAACTAATGAACTGCTATCTGTCGCCACATGACACTCTGTATAGGTATAGCACCCACTTTAAAATACTACTTGAAAAAGTTTAAAGCCAGATTAACTAGCCGATTATGAGATATGATTTTTCAAATATCGTTAAAATTTCCGGCCTAGCCTCGAAATGCCTTTCCGTCCTCCATTTATGGGAGTGTAACTAAAGAACCGCTAGCTGTCGCCACATGACACTCTGTATAGGTATAGCACCCACTTCCAAATACTACTTGAAAAAGATTAAAGCCAGATTAACGAGCCGATTATGAGATATGATTTTTCAAATATCGTTAAAATTTCCAGCCTCGCCCCGAAATGCCTATCAGTCCTAAATTTAAGGGCTGTAACTAAAGAACTACTATCCGTCGCCACATGACACTCTGTATAGGTATAGCACCCACTTCCAAATACTACTTGAAAAAGTTTAAAGCCAGATTAACTAGCCGATTATGAGATATGATTTTTCAAATATCGTTAAAATTTCCAGCCTCGCCCCGAAATGCCTATCCGTCCTAAATTTAAGGGCTGTAACTAGAGAATTACTATCCGTCGCCACATGACACTCTGTATAGGTATAGCACCCACTTCCAAATACTACTTGAAAAAGTTTAAAGCCAAATTAACGAGCCGATTATGAGATATGATTTTTCAAATATCGTTAAAATTTCCGGCCTAGCCCCGAAATGCCTTTCCGTCCTCCATTAATGGGAGTGTAACTAAAGAACTGCTAGCTGTCGCCACATGACACTCTGTATAGGTATAGCACCCACTTCCAAATACTACTTGAAAATGTTTAAAGCCAGATTAACGAGCCGATTATGAGATATGATTTTTCACATATCGTTAAAATTTCCGGCCTAGCCCCGAAATGCCTTTCCGTCCTCCATTTATGGGAGTGTAACTAAAGAACTGCTAGCTGTCGCCACATGACACTCTGTATAGGTATAGCACCCACTTCCAAATACTACTTGAAAAAGTTTAAAGCCAAATTAACGAGCCGATTATGAGATATGATTTTTCAAATATCGTTAAAATTTCCGGCCTAGCCCCGAAATGTCTTTCCGTACTCCATTTATGGGAGTGTAACTAAAGAACTGCTAGCTGTCGCCACATGACACTCTGTATAGCTATAGCACCCACTTCCAAATACTACTTGAAAATGTTTAAAGCCAGATTAACTAGCCGATTATGAGATATGATTTTTCAAATATCGTTAAAATTTCCGGCCTAGCCCCGAAAAGCCTTTCCGTCCTCCATTAATGGGAGTGTAACTAAAGAACTGCTAGCTGTCGCCACATGACACTCTGTATAGGTATAGCACACACTTCCAAATACTACTTGAAAATGTTTAAAGCCAGATTAACTAGCCGATTATGAGATATGATTATTCAAATATCGTTAAAATTTCCGCCCTAGCCCCGAAATGCCTTTCCGTCCTCCATTTATGGGAGTGTAACTAAAGAACTGCTAGCTGTCGCCACATGACACTCTGTATAGGTATAGCACCCACTTCCAAATAATACTTGAAAAAGTTTAAACCAGATTAACGAGCCGATTATGAGATATGATTATTCAAATATCGCTAAAATTTCCGGCCTAGCCCCGAAATGCTTTTCCGTCCTCCATTTATGGGAGTGTAACTAATGAACTGCTATCTGTCGCCACATGACACTCTGTATAGGTATAGCACCCACTTCCAAATACTACTTAAAAAAGTTTAAAGCCAGATTAACGAGCCGATTATGAGATATGATTTTTCAAATATCGTTAAAATTTCCAGCCTCGCCCCGAAATGCCTATCAGTCCTAAATTTAAGGGCTGTAACTAAAGAACTACTATCCGTCGCCACATGACACTCTGTATAGGTATAGCACCCACTTCCAAATACTACTTGAAAAAGTTTAAAGCCAGATTAACTAGCCGATTATGAGATATGATTTTTCAAATATCGTTAAAATTTCCAGCCTCGCCCCGAAATGCCTATCCGTCCTAAATTTAAGGGCTGTAACTAGAGAATTACTATCCGTCGCCACATGACACTCTGTATAGGTATAGCACCCACTTCCAAATACTACTTGAAAAAGTTTAAAGCCAAATTAACGAGCCGATTATGAGATATGATTTTTCAAATATCGTTAAAATTTCCGGCCTAGCCCCGAAATGCCTTACCGTCCTCCATTTATGGGAGTTTAACTAAAGAGCTGCTAGCTGTCGCCACATGACACTCTGTATAGGTATAGCACCCACTTCCAAATACTACTTGAAAAAGTTTAAAGCCAAATTAACGAGCCGATTATGAGATATGATTTTTCAAATATCGTTAAAATTTCCGGCCTAGCCCCGAAATGTCTTTCCGTCCTCCATTTATGGGAGTGTAACTAAAGAACTGCTAGCTGTCACCACATGACACTCTGTATAGCTATAGCACCCACTTCCAAATACTACTTGAAAATGTTTAAAGCCAGATTAACTAGCCGATTATGAGATATGATTTTTCAAATATCGTTAAAATTTCCGGCCTAGCCCCGAAAAGCCTTTCCGTCCTCCATTTATGGGAGTGTAACTAAAGAACTGCTAGCTGTCGCCACATGACACTCTGTATAGGTATAGCACACACTTCCAAATACTACTTGAAAATGTTTAAAGCCAGATTAACTAGCCGATTATGAGATATGATTATTCAAATATCGTTAAAATTTCCGCCCTAGCCCCGAAATGCCTTTCCGTCCTCCATTTATGGGAGTGTAACTAAAGAACTGCTAGCTGTCGCCACATGACACTCTGTATAGGTATAGCACCCACTTCCAAATACTACTTGAAAAAGTTTAAACCAGATTAACGAGCCGATTATGAGATATGATTATTCAAATATCGCTAAAATTTCCGGCGTAGCCCCGAAATGCTTTTCCGTCCTCCATTTATGGGAGTGTAACTAATGAACTGCTATCTGTCGCCACATGACACTCTGTATAGGTATAGCACCCACTTCCAAATACTACTTGAAAAAGTTTAAAGCCAGATTAACGAGCCGATTATGAGATATGATTTTTCAAATATCGTTAAAATTTCCAGCCTCGCCCCGAAATGCCTATCAGTCCTAAATATAAGGGCTGTAACTAAAGAACTACTATCCGTCGCCACATGACACTCTGTATAGGTATAGCACCCACTTCCAAATACTACTTGAAAAAGTTTAAAGCCAGATTAACTAGCCGATTATGAGATATGATTTTTCAAATATCGTTAAAATTTCCAGCCTCGCCCCGAAATGCCTATCCGTCCTAAATTTAAGGGCTGTAACTAGAGAATTACTATCCGTCGCCACATGACACTCTGTATAGGTATAGCACCCATTTCCAAATACTACTTGAAAATGTTTAAAGCCAGATTACAGAGCCGATTATGAGATATGATGTTTCAAATATCGTTAAAATTTCCAGCCTCGCCCCTAAATGCCTATCCGTCCTAAATTTAAGGGCTGTAACTAAAGAACTACTATCCGTCGCCACATGACACTCTGTATAGGTATAGCACCCACTTCCACATAGTACTTGAAAAAGTTCAAAGCCAAATTAACGAGCCGATTATGAGATATGATTTTTCAAATATCGTTAAAATTTCCGCCCTAGCCCCGAAATGCCTTTCCGTCCTCCATTTATGGGAGTGTAACTAAAGAACTGCTAGCTGTCGCTACATGACACTCTGTATAGGTATAGCACCCACTTCCAAATACTACTTGAAAAAGTTTAAACCAGATTAACGAGCCGATTATGAGATATGATTTTTCAAATATCGTTAAAATTTCCGGCCTAGCCCCGAAATGCCTTTCCGTGCTCCATTTATGGGATTGTAACTAATGAACTGCTATCTGTCGCCACATGACACTCTGTATAGGTATAGCACCCACTTCAAAATACTACTTGAAAAAGTTTAAAGCCAGATTAACGAGCCGATTATGAGATATAATTTTTCAAATATCGTTAAAATTTCTGGCCTAGCCCCGAAATGCCTTTCCGACCTCCTTTTATGGGAGAGTAACTAATGAACTGCTATCTGTCGCCACATGACACTCTGTGTATAGGTATAGCACCCACTTCAAAATACTACTTGAAAAAGTTTAAAGCCAGATTAACGAGCCGATTATGAGATATGATTTTTCAAATATCGTTAAAATTTCCGGACTAGCCCCGAAATGCCTTTCCGTCCTCCATTTATGGGAGAGTAACTAATAAACAGCTATCTGTCGCCACATGACTCTCTGTATAGGTATAGCACCCACTTCCAAATACTACTTGAAAAAGTTTAAACCAGATTAACGAGCCGATTATGAGATATGATTATTCAATATCGCTTAAAATTCCGGCCTAGCCCCGAAATGCCTTTCGTCCTCCATTTAGGGAGTGTAACTAATGAACTGCTATCTGTCGCCACATGACACTCTGTATAGGTATAGCAACCACTTCATAATACTACTTGAAAAAGTTTAAAGCCAGATTAACGAGCCGATTATGAGATATGATATTTCAAATAACGTTTAAAATATCCGGCCTAGACCCGAAATGCCTTTCCGTCCTCCAGTTATGGGAATGTAACGAAAGAACTGCTAGCTGTCGCCACATGACACTCTGTATAGGTATAGCACCCACTTCCAAATACTACTTGAAAATGTTTTAAAGCCAGATTAACGAGCCGATTATGAGATATGATGTTTCAAATATCGTTAAAATTCTCCAGCCTCGCCCGAAATGCCTATCCGTCCTAAATTTAACGGCTGTAACTAAAGAACTACTATCCGTCGCCACATGACACTCTGTATAGGTATAGCACCCACTTCCAAATACTACTTGAAAAAGTTTAAAGCCAAATTAACGAGCCGATTATGAGATATGATTTTTCAAATATCGTTAAAATTTCTGCCTAGCCCCGGAATGCCTTTCCGTCCTCCATTAATGGGAGTGTAAACTAAAGAACGTGCTAGCTGTCGCCACATGACACTCTGTATAGGTATAGCACCCACTTCCAAATACTACGTGAAAATGTTTAAAGCCAGATTAACGAGCCGATTATGATTTTTCACATATCGTTAAAATTTCCGGCCTAGCCCCGAAATGCCTTTCCGTCCTCCATTTATGGGGAGTGTAACTAAAGAACTTCTAGCTGTCGCCACATGACACACTGTATAGGTATAGCACCCACTTCCAAATACTACTTGAAAAGTTTAAAGCCAAATTAACGAGCCTATTATGAGATATGATTTTTTCAAATATCGTTAAAATTTCCGGCCTAGCCCCGAAATGTCTTTCCGTCCTCCATTTATGGGAGTGTAACTAAAGAACTGCTAGCTGTCGCCACATGACACTCTGTATAGGTATAGCACCCACTTCCAAATACTACGTGAAAATGGTTAAAGCCAGATTAACGAGCCGATTATGAGATATGATTTTTCACATATCGTTAAAATTTCCGGCCTAGCCCGAAATGCCTTTCCGTCCTCCATTTATGGGATTGTAACTAAAGAACTGCTAGCTGTCGCCACATGACACTCTGTATAGGTATAGCACCCACTTTCAAATACTACTTGAAAAAGTTTAAACCAGATTAACGTGCCGATTATGAGATATGATTATTCAAATATCGTTAAAATTTCCGGCCTAGCCCCGAAACGCCTTTCCGGTCCTCCATTTATGGGAGTGTAACTAATGAACTGCTATCTGTCGCCACATGACACTCTGTATAGGTATAGCACCCACTTTAAAATACTACTTGAAAAAGTTTAAAGCCAGATTAACGAGCCGATTATGAGATATGATTTTTCAAATATCGTTAAAATTTCCGGCCTAGCCCCGAAATGCCTTTCCGTCCTCCATTTATGGGAGTGTAACTAAAGAACTGCTAGCTGTCGCCACATGACACTCTGTATAGGTATAGCACCCACTTCCAAATACTACTTGAAAAAGATTAAAGCCAGATTAACGAGCCGATTATGAGATATGATTTTTCAAATATCGTTAAAATTTCCAGCCTCGCCCGAAATGCCTATCAGTCCCTAAATTTAAGGGCTGTAACTAAAGAACTACTATCCGTCGCCACTTGACACTCTGTATAGGTATAGCACCCACTTCCAAATACTACTTGAAACAGTTTAAAGCCAGATTAACTAGCCGATTATGAGATATGATTTTTCAATATCGTTAAAATTTCCAGCCTCGCCCCGAAATGCCTATCCGTCTAAATTTAAGGGCTGTAACTAGAGAATTACTATCCGTCGCCACATGACACTCTGTATAGGTATAGCACCCACTTCCAAATACTACTTGAAAAAGTTTAAAGCCAAATTAACGAGCCGATTATGAGATATGACTTTTCAAATATCGTTAAAATTTCCGGGCTAGCCCGAAATGTCTTTCCGTCCCCCATTTATGGAGTGTAACTAAAGAACTGCTAGCTGTCGCCACATGACACTCTGTATAGGTTATAGACACCCACTTCCAAATACTACTTGAAAAAGTTTAAAGCCAGATTAACTAGCCGATTATGAGATATGATTTTTCAAATATCGTTAAAATTTCCAGCCTCGCCCGAAATGCCTATCCGTCCTAAATTTTAAGGGCTGTAACTAGAGAATTACTATCCGTCGCCACATGACACTCTGTATAGGTATAGCACCCACTTCCAAATACTACTTGAAAAAGTTTAAGAGCCAAATTAACGAGCCGATTATGAGATATGATTTTTCAAATATCGTTAAAATTTCCGGCCTAGCCCCGAAATGCCTTACCGTCCTCCAATTTTGGGAGTGTAACTAAAGAACTGCTAGCTGTCGCCACATGACACTCTGTATAGGTATAGCACCCACTTCCAAATACTACTTGAAAAGAGTTTAAACCAGATTAACGAGCCGATTATGAGATATGATTATTCAAATATCGTTAAAATTTCCGGCCTAGCCCCGAAATGCCTGTCCGTGCTCCATTTATGGGAGTGTAACTAATGAACTGCTATCTGTCGCCACATGACACTCTGTATAGGTATAGCACCCACTTCAAAATACTACTTGAAAAAGTTTTAAAGCCAGATTACGAGCCGATTATGAGATATGATTTTTCAAATATCGTTAAAATTTCCGGCCTAGCCCCGAAATGCCTTTCCGTCTCCATTTATGGGAGAGTAACTAATAAACTGCTATCTGTCGCCACATGACACTCTGTATAGGTATAGCAACCCACTTCCAAATACTACTTGAAAAAGTTTAAACCAGATTAACGAGCCGATTATGAGATATGATTATTCAAATATCGTTAAAATTTCCGGCCTAGCCCCGAAATGCCTTTTCCGTCCTCCATTTAGGGAGTGTAACTAATGAACTGCTATCTGTCGCCACATGACACTCTGTATAGGTATAGCAACCACTTCAAAATACTACTCTGAAAAGTTTAAGCCAGACTTAAACGAGCCGATTATGAGATATGATATTTCAATAACGTTAAAATATCCGGCCTAGACCCGAAATGCCTTTCCGTCCTCCATTTATGGAATGTAACTAAAGAACTGCTAGCTGTCGCCACATGACACTCTGTATAGGTATAGCACCCACTTCCAAATCTACTTGAAATGTTTAAAGCCAGATTAACGAGCCGATTATGAGATATGATGTTTCAAATATCGTTAAAATTTCCAGCCTCGCCCGAAATGCCTATCCGTCCTAAATTTAACGGCTGTAACTAAAGAACTACTATCCGTCGCCACATGACACTCTGTATAGGTATAGCACCCACTTCAAATACTACTTGAAAAAGTTTAAAGCCAAATTAACGAGCCGATTATGAGATATGATTTTTCAAATATCGTTAAAATTTCCTGCCTAGCCCCGAAATGCCTTTCCGTCCTAAATTAATGGGAGTGTAACTAAAGAACTGCTAGCTGTCGCCACATGACACTCTGTATAGGTATAACACCCACTTCCAAATACTACTTGAAAATGTTTAAAGCCAGATTAACGAGCCGATTATGAGATATGATTTTTCACATATCGTTAAAATTTCCGGCCTAGCCCCGAAATGCCTTTCCGTCCTCCATTTATGGGAGTGTAACTAAAGAACTGCTAGCTGTCGCCACATGACACTCTGTATAGGTATAGCACCCACTTCCAAATACTACTTGAAAAAGTTTAAAGCCAAATTAACGAGCCTATTATGAGATATGATTTTTCAAATATCGTTAAAATTTCCGGCCTAGCCCCGAAATGTCTTTCCGTCCTCCATTTATGGGAGTGTAACTAAAGAACTGCTAGCTGTCGCCACATGACACTCTGTATAGGTGTAGCACCCACTTCCAAATACTACTTGAAAATGTTTAAAGCCAGATTAACGAGCCGATTATGAGATATGATTTTTCAAATATCGTTAAAATTTCCGGCCTAGCCCCGTAATGCCTTTCCGTCCTCCATTTATGGGAGTGTAACTAAAGAACTGCTAGCTGTCGCCACATGACACTCTGTATAGGTATAGCACCCACTTCCAAATACTACTTGAAAAAGATTAAAGCCAGATTAACGAGCCGATTATGAGATATGATTTTTCAAATATCGTTAAATTTCCAGCCTCGCCCCGAAATGCCTATCAGTCCTAAATTTAAGGGCTGTAACTAAAGAACTACTATCCGTCGCCACTTGACACCCTGTATAGGTATAGCACCCACTTCCAAATACTACTTGAAAAAGTTTAAAGCCAGATTAACTAGCCGATTATGAGATATGATTTTTCAAATATCGTTAAAATTTCCAGCCTCGCCCCGAAATGCCTATCCGTCCTAAATTTAAGGGCTGTAACTAGAGAATTACTATCCGTCGCCACATGACACTCTGTATAGGTATAGCACCCACTTCCAAATACTACTTGAAAAAGTTTAAAACCAGATTAACGAGCCGATTATGAGATATGATTATTCAAATATCGTTAAAATTTCCGGCCTAGCCCCGAAATGCCTGTCCGTGCTCCATTTATGGGAGTGTAACTAATGAACTGCTATCTGTCGCCACATGACACTCAGTATAGGTATAGCACCCACTTCAAAATACTACTTGAAAAAGTTTAAAGCCAGATTAACGAGCCGAATATGAGATATAATTTTTCAAATATCGTTAAAATTTCTGGCCTAGCCCCGAAATGCCTTTCCGTCCTCCATTTATGGGATTGTAACTAAAGAACTGCTAGCTGTCGCCACATGACACTCTGTATAGGTATAGCACCCACTTTCAAATACTACTTGAAAAAGTTTAAACCAGATTAACGTGCCGATTATGAGATATGATTATTCAAATATCGTTAAAATTTCCGGCCTAGCCCCGAAACGCCTTTCCGTCCTCCATTTATGGGAGTGTAACTAATGAACTGCTATCTGTCGCCACATGACACTCTGTATAGGTATAGCACCCACTTTAAAATACTACTTGAAAAAGTTTAAAGCCAGATTAACGAGCCGATTATGAGATATGATTTTTCAAATATCGTTAAAATTTCCGGCCTAGCCCCGAAATGCCTTTCCGTCCTCCATTTATGGGAGTGTAACTAAAGAACTGCTAGCTGTCGCCACATGACACTCTGTATAGGTATAGCACCCACTTCCAAATACTACTTGAAAAAGATTAAAGCCAGATTAACGAGCCGATTATGAGATATGATTTTTCAAATATCGTTAAAATTTCCAGCCTCGCCCCGAAATGCCTATCAGTCCTAAATTTAAGGGCTGTAACTAAAGAACTACTATCCGTCGCCACTTGACACTCTGTATAGGTATAGCACCCACTTCCAAATACTACTTGAAAAAGTTTAAAGCCAGATTAACTAGCCGATTATGAGATATGATTTTTCAAATATCGTTAAAATTTCCAGCCTCGCCCCGAAATGCCTATCCGTCCTAAATTTAAGGGCTGTAACTAGAGAATTACTATCCGTCGCCACATGACACTCTGTATAGGTATAGCACCCACTTCCAAATACTACTTGAAAAAGTTTAAAGCCAAATTAACGAGCCGATTATGAGATATGATTTTTCAAATATCGTTAAAATTTCCGGGCTAGCCCCGAAATGTCTTTCTATCCCCCATTTATGGGAGTGTAACTAAAGAACTGCTAGCTGTCGCCACATGACACTCTGTATAGGTATAGCACCCACTTCCAAATACTACTTGAAAAAGTTTAAAGCCAGATTAACTAGCCGATTATGAGATATGATTTTTCAAATATCGTTAAAATTTCCAGCCTCGCCCCGAAATGCCTATCCGTCCTAAATTTAAGGGCTGTAACTAGAGAATTACTATCCGTCGCCACATGACACTCTGTATAGGTATAGCACCCACTTCCAAATACTACTTGAAAAAGTTTAAAGCCAAATTAACGAGCCGATTATGAGATATGATTTTTCAAATATCGTTAAAATTTCCGGCCTAGCCCCGAAATGCCTTACCGTCCTCCAATTTTTGGGAGTGTAACTAAAGAACTGCTAGCTGTCGCCACATGACACTCTGTATAGGTATAGCACCCACTTCCAAATACTACTTGAAAAAGTTTAAACCAGATTAACGAGCCGATTATGAGATATGATTATTCAAATATCGTTAAAATTTCCGGCCTAGCCCCGAAATGCCTGTCCGTGCTCCATTTATGGGAGTGTAACTAATGAACTGCTATCTGTCGCCACATGACACTCTGTATAGGTATAGCACCCACTTCAAAATACTACTTGAAAAAGTTTAAAGCCAGATTAACGAGCCGATTATGAGATATGATTTTTCAAATATCGTTAAAATTTCCGGCCTAGCCCCGAAATGCCTTTCCGTCCTCCATTTATGGGAGAGTAACTAATAAACTGCTATCTGTCGCCACATGACACTCTGTATAGGTATAGCACCCACTTCCAAATACTACTTGAAAAAGTTTAAACCAGATTAACGAGCCGATTATGAGATATGATTATTCAAATATCGTTAAAATTTCCGGCCTAGCCCCGAAATGCCTTTCCGTCCTCCATTTAGGGAGTGTAACTAATGAACTGCTATCTGTCGCCACATGACACTCTGTATAGGTATAGCAACCACTTCAAAATACTACTTGAAAAAGTTTAAAGCCAGATTAACGAGCCGATTATGAGATATGATATTTCAAATAACGTTAAAATATCCGGCCTAGACCCGAAATGCCTTTCCGTCCTCCATTTATGGGAATGTAACTAAAGAACTGCTAGCTGTCGCCACATGACACTCTGTATAGGTATTACACCCACTTCCAAATACTACTTGAAAATGTTTAAAGCCAGATTAACGAGCCGATTATGAGATATGATGTTTCAAATATCGTTAAAATTTCCAGCCTCGCCCCGAAATGCCTATCCGTCCTAAATTTAACGGCTGTAACTAAAGAACTACTATCCGTCGCCACATGACACTCTGTATAGGTATAGCACCCACTTCCAAATACTACTTGAAAAAGTTTAAAGCCAAATTAACGAGCCGATTATGAGATATGATTTTTCAAATATCGTTAAAATTTCCTGCCTAGCCCCGAAATGCCTTTCCGTCCTAAATTAATGGGAGTGTAACTAAAGAACTGCTAGCTGTCGCCACATGACACTCTGTATAGGTATAACACCCACTTCCAAATACTACTTGAAAATGTTTAAAGCCAGATTAACGAGCCGATTATGAGATATGATTTTTCACATATCGTTAAAATTTCCGGCCTAGCCCCGAAATGCCTTTCCGTCCTCCATTTATGGGAGTGTAACTAAAGAACTGCTAGCTGTCGCCACATGACACTCTGTATAGGTATAGCACCCACTTCCAAATACTACTTGAAAAAGTTTAAAGCCAAATTAACGAGCCTATTATGAGATATGATTTTTCAAATATCGTTAAAATTTCCGGCCTAGCCCCGAAATGTCTTTCCGTCCTCCATTTATGGGAGTGTAACTAAAGAACTGCTAGCTGTCGCCACATGACACTCTGTATAGGTGTAGCACCCACTTCCAAATACTACTTGAAAATGTTTAAAGCCAGATTAACGAGCCGATTATGAGATATGATTTTTCAAATATCGTTAAAATTTCCGGCCTAGCCCCGAAATGCCTTTCCGTCCTCCATTTATGGGAGTGTAACTAAAGAACTGCTAGCTGTCGCCACATGACACTCTGTATAGGTATAGCACCCACTTCCAAATACTACTTGAAAAAGATTAAAGCCAGATTAACGAGCCGATTATGAGATATGATTTTTCAAATATCGTTAAATTTCCAGCCTCGCCCCGAAATGCCTATCAGTCCTAAATTTAAGGGCTGTAACTAAAGAACTACTATCCGTCGCCACTTGACACCCTGTATAGGTATAGCACCCACTTCCAAATACTACTTGAAAAAGTTTAAAGCCAGATTAACTAGCCGATTATGAGATATGATTTTTCAAATATCGTTAAAATTTCCAGCCTCGCCCCGAAATGCCTATCCGTCCTAAATTTAAGGGCTGTAACTAGAGAATTACTATCCGTCGCCACATGACACTCTGTATAGGTATAGCACCCACTTCCAAATACTACTTGAAAAAGTTTAAAACCAGATTAACGAGCCGATTATGAGATATGATTATTCAAATATCGTTAAAATTTCCGGCCTAGCCCCGAAATGCCTGTCCGTGCTCCATTTATGGGAGTGTAACTAATGAACTGCTATCTGTCGCCACATGACACTCAGTATAGGTATAGCACCCACTTCAAAATACTACTTGAAAAAGTTTAAAGCCAGATTAACGAGCCGAATATGAGATATAATTTTTCAAATATCGTTAAAATTTCTGGCCTAGCCCCGAAATGCCTTTCCGACCTCCATTTATGGGAGAGTAACTAATGAACTGCTATCTGTCGCCACATGACACTCTGTATAGGTATAGCACCCACTTCAAAATACTACTTGAAAAAGTTTAAAGCCAGATTAACGAGCCGATTATGAGATATGATTTTTCAAATATCGTTAAAATTTCCGGCCTAGCCCCGAAATGCCTTTCCGTCCTCCATTTATGGGAGAGTAACTAATAAACTGCTATCTTTCGCCACATGACACTCTGTATAGGTATAGCACCCACTTCCAAATACTACTTGAAAAAGTTTAAACCAGATTAACGAGCCGATTATGAGATATGATTATTCAAATATCGTTAAAATTTCCGGCCTAGCCCCGAAATGCCTTTCCGTCCTCCATTTAGGGAGTGTAACTAATGAACTGCTATCTGTCGCCACATGACACTCTGTATAGGTATAGCAACCACTTCAAAATACTACTTGAAATAGTTTAAAGCCAGATTAACGAGCCGATTATGAGATATGATATTTCAAATAACGTTAAAATATCCGGCCTAGACCCGAAATGCCTTTCCGTCCTCCATTTATGGGAATGTAACTAAAGAACTGCTAGCTGTCGCCACATGACACTCTGTATAGGTATAGCACCCACTTCCCAAATACTACTTGAAAATGTTTAAAGCCAGATTAACGAGCCGATTATGAGATATGATGTTTCAAATATCGTTAAAATTTCCAGCCTCGCCCCGAAATGCCTATCCGTCCTAAATTTAACGGCTGTAACTAAAGAACTGCTATCCGTCGCCACATGACACTCTGTATAGGTATAGCACCCACTTCCAAATACTACTTGAAAAAGTTTAAAGCCAAATTAACGAGCCGATTATGAGATATGATTTTTCAAATATCGTTAAAATTTCCTGCCTAGCCCCGAAATGCCTTTCCGTCCTCCATTAATGGGAGTGTAACTAAAGAACTGCTAGCTGGCGCCACATGACACTCTGTATAGGTATAGCACCCACTTCCAAATACTACTTGAAAATGTTTAAAGCCAGATTAACGAGCCGATTATGAGATATGATTTTTCAAATATCGTTAAAATTTCCGGCCTAGCCCCGAAATGCCTTTCCGTCCTCCATTTATGGGAGTGTAACTAAAGAACTGCTATCTGTCGCCACATGACACACTGTATAGGTATAGCACCCACTTCCAAATACTACTTGAAAAAGTTTAAAACCAGATTAACGAGCCGATTATGAGATATGATTATTCAAATATCGTTAAAATTTCCGGCCTAGCCCCGAAATGCCTTTCCGTCCTCCATTTATGGGAGTGTAACTAAAGAACTGCTATAAGTCGCCACATGACACACTGTATAGGAATAGCACCCACTTCCAAATACTACTTAAAAAAGTTTAAAGCCAGATTGCCGATTATGAGATATGATTTTTCAAATATCGTTAAAATTTCCAGTCTCGCCCCGAAATGCCTATCCGTCCTAAATTTAAGGGCTGTAACTAGAGAATTACTATCCGTCGCCACATGACACTCTGTATAGGTATAGCACCCACTTCCAAATACTACTTGAAAAAGTTTAAAAGCCAAATTAAGGAGCCGATTATGAGATATGATTTTTCAAATATCGTTAAAATTTCCGACCTAGCCCCGAAATGCCTTTCCGTCTTCCATTTATGGGAGTGTAACTAAAGAACTGCTAGCTGTCGCCACATGACACTCTGTATAGGTATAGCACCCTCTTCCAAATACTACTTGAAAAAACTTAAAGCCAGATTAACGAGCCGATTATGAGATATGATTTTTCAAATATCGTTAAAATTTCCTGCCTAGCTCCGAAAATGCCTTTCCGTGCTCCATTTATGGGAGTGTAACTAATGAACTGCTATCTGTCGCCACATGACACTCTGTATAGGTATAGCACCCACTTCAAAATACTACTTGGAAAAGTTTAAAGCCAGATTAACGAGCCGATTATGATATATAATTTTTCAAATATCGTTAAAATATCTGGCCTAGCCCCGAAATGCCTTTCCGTCCTCCATTTATGGGAGAGTAACTAATGAACTGCTATCTGTCGCCACATGACACTCTGTATAGGTATAGCACCCACTTCCAAATACTACTTGAAAAAGTTTAAACCAGATTAACGAGCCGATTATGAGATATGATTATTCAAATATCGTTAAAATTTCCGCCCTAGACCCGAAATGACTATCCGTCCTCCATTTATGGGAGTGTAACTAATGAACTGCTATCTGTCGCCACATGACACTCTGTATAGGTATAGCACCCCACTTCAAAATACTACTTGAAAAAGTTTAAAGCCAGATTAACGAGCCGATTATGAGATATGATTTTTCAAATAAAGTTAAAATTTCCGGCCTAGCCCCGAAATGCCTTTCCGTCCTCCATTTATGGGAATGTAACTAAAGAACTGCTAGCTGTCGCCACATGACACTCTGTATAGGTATAGCACCCACTTCCAAATACTACTTGAAAAAGTTTAAAGCCAGATTAACGAGCCGATTATGAGATATGATGTTTCAAATATCGTTAAAATTTCCAGCCTCGCCCCGAAATGCCTATCCGTCCTAAATTTAACGGCTGTAACTAAAGAACTACTATCCGTCGCCACATAACACTCTGTATAGGTATAGCACCCACTTCTAAATACTACTTGAAAAAGTTTAAAGCCAAATTAACGAGCCGATTATGAGATATGATTTTTCAAATATCGTTAAAATTTCCGGCCTAGCACCGAAATGCCTTTCCGTCCTCCATTTATGGGAATGTAACTAAAGAACTGCTAGCTGTCGCCACATGACACTCTGTATAGGTATAGCACCCACTTCCAAATACTACTTGAAAATGTTTATAGCCAGATTAACGAGCCGATTATGAGATATGATTTTTCAAATATCGTTAAAATTTCGGCCTAGCCCCGAAATGCCTTTCCGTCCTCCATTTATGGGAGTGTAACTAAAGAACTGCTATCTGTCGCCACATGACACCACTGTATAGGTATAGCACCCACTTCCAAATACTACTTGAAAAAGTTTAAACCAGATTAACGAGCCGATTATGAGATATGATTATTCAAATATCGTTAAAATTTTCCGGCCTAGCCCCAAAATGCCTTTCCGTCCTCCATTTATGGGAGTGTAACTAAAGAACTGCTATCTGTCGCCACATGACACACTGTATAGGAATAGCACCCACTTCCAAATACTTCTTAAAAAAGTTTAAAGCCAGATTAACTAGCCGATTATGAGATATGATTTTTCAAATATCGTTAAAATTTCCAGTCTCGCCCCGAAATGCCTATCCGTCCTAAATTTAAGGGCTGTAACTAGAGAATTACTATCCGTCGCCACATGACACCTCTGTATAGGTATAGCACCCACTTCCAAATACTACTTGAAAATGTTTAAAGCCAGATTTAACGAGCCGATTATGAGATATGATGTTTCAAATATCGTTAAAATTTCCAGCCTCGCCCCGAAATGCCTATCCGTCCTAAATTTAACGGCTGTAACTAAAGAACTGCTATCCGTCGCCACATGACACTCTGTATAGGTATAGCACCCACTTCCAAATACTACTTGATAAAGTTTAAAGCCAAATTAACGAGCCGATTATGAGATATGATTTTTCAAATATCGTTAAAATTTCCTGCCTAGCCCCGAAATGCCTTTCCGTCCTCCATTAATGGGAGTGTAACTAAAGAACTGCTAGCTGTCGCCACATGACACTCTGTATAGGTATAGCACCCACTTCCAAATACTACTTGAAAATGTTTAAAGCCAGATTAACGAGCCGATTATGAGATATGATTTTTCACATATCGTTAAAATTTCCGTCCTAGCCCCGAAATGCCTTTCCGTCCTCCATTTATGGGAGTGTAACTAAAGAACTGCTAGCTGTCGCCACATGACACTCTGTATAGGTATAGCACCCACTTCCAAATACTACTTGAAAAAGTTTAAAGCCAAATTAACGAGCCTATTATGAGATATGATTTTTCAAATATCGTTAAAATTTCCGGCCTAGCCCCGAAATGTCTTTCCGTCCTCCATTTATGGGAGTGTAACTAAAGAACTGCTAGCTGTCGCCACATGACACTCTGTATAGGTATAGCACCCACTTCCAAATACTACTTGAAAATGTTTAAAGCCAGATTAACGAGCCGATTATGAGATATGATTTTTCACATATCGTTAAAATTTCCGGCCTAGCCCCGAAATGCCTTTCCGTCCTCCATTTATGGGATTATAACTAAAGAACTGCTAGCTGTCGCCACATGACACTCTGTATAGGTATAGCACCCACTTCCAAATACTACTTGAAAAAGTTTAAACCAGATTAACGTGCCGATTATGAGATATGATTATTCAAATATCGTTAAAATTTCCGGCCTAGCCCCCGAAACGCCTTTCCGTCCTCCATTTATGGGAGTGTAACTAATGAACTGCTATCTGTCGCCACATGACACTCTGTATAGGTATAGCACCCACTTTAAAATACTACTTGAAAAAGTTTAAAGCCAGATTAACGAGCCGATTATGAGATATGATTTTTCAAAATATCGTTAAAATTTCCGGCCTAGCCCCGAAATGCCTTTCCGTCCTCCATTTATGGGAGTGTAACTAAAGAACTGCTAGCTGTCGCCACATGACACTCTGTATAGGTATAGCACCCACTTCCAAATACTACTTGAAAAAGATTAAAGCCAGATTAACGAGCCGATTATGAGATATGATTTTTCAAATATCGTTAAAATTTCCAGCCTCGCCCCGAAATGCCTATCAGTCCTAAATTTAAGGGCTGTAACTAAAGAACTACTATCCGTCGCCACTTGACACTCTGTGTAGGTATAGCACCCACTTCCAAATACTACTTGAAAAAGTTTAAAGCCAGATTAACTAGCCGATTATGAGATATGATTTTTCAAATATCGTTAAAATTTCCAGCCTCGCCCCGAAATGCCTATCCGTCCTAAATTTAAGGGCTGTAACTAGAGAATTACTATCCGTCGCCACATGACACTCTGTATAGGTATAGCATCTACTTCCAAATACTACTTGAAAAAGTTTAAAACCAAATTAACGAGCCGATTATGAGATATGATTTTTCAAATATCGTTAAAATTTCCTGCCTAGCCCCGAAATGGCTTTCCGTCCTCCATTAATGGGAGTGTAACTAAAGAACTGCTAGCTGTCGCCACATGACACTCTGTATAGGTATAGCACCCACTTCCAAATACTACTTGAAAATGTTTAAAGCCAGATTAACGAGCCGATTATGAGATATGATTTTTCACATATCGTTAAAATTTCCGGCCTAGCCCCGAAATGCCTTTCCGTCCTCCATTTATGGGAGTGTAACTAAAGAAGTGCTAGCTGTCGCCACATGACACTCTGTATAGGTATAGCACCCACTTCCAAATACTACTTGAAAAAGTTTAAAGCCAAATTAACGAGCCGATTATGAGATATGATTTTTCAAATATCGTTAAAATTTCCGGCCTAGCCCCGAAATCTCTTTCCGTCAACCATTTATGGGAGTGTAACTAAAGAACTGCTAGCTGTCGCCACATGACACTCTGTATAGGTATAGCACCCACTTCCAAATACTACTTGAAAATGTTTAAAGCCAGATTAACTAGCCGATTATGAGATATGATTTTTCAAATGTCGTTAAAATTTCCGGCCTAGCCCCGAAAAGCCTTTCCGTCCTCCATTTATGGGAGTGTAACTAAAGAACTGCTTGCTGTCGCCACATGACACTCTGTATAGGTATAGCACACACTTCCAAATACTACTTGAAAATGTTTAAAGCCAGATTAACTAGCCGATTATGAGATATGATTTTTCAAATATCGTTAAAATTTCCGCCCTAGCCCCGAAATGCCTTTCCGTCCTCCATTTATGGGAGTGTAACTAAAGAACTGCTAGGTGTCGCCACATGACACTCTGTATAGGTATAGCACCCACTTCCAAATACTACTTGAAAAAGTTTAAACCAGATTAACGAGCCGATTATGAGATATGATTATTCAAATATCGTTAAAATTTCCGGCCTAGCCCCGAAATGCTTTTCCGTCCTCCATTTATGGGAGTGTAACTAATGAACTGCTATCTGTTGCCACATGACACTCTGTATAGGTATAGCACCCACTTCCAAATACTACTTGAAAAAGTTTAAAGCCAGATTAACGAGCCGATTATGAGATATGATTTTTCAAATATCGTTAAAACTTCCAGCCTCGCCCCGAAATGCCTATCAGTCCTAAATTTAAGGGCTGTAACTAAAGAACTACTATCCGTCGCCACATGACACTCTGTATAGGTATAGCACCCACTTCCAAATACTACTTGAAAAAGTTTAAAGCCAGATTAACTAGCCGATTATGAGATATGATTTTTCAAATATCGTTAAAATTTCCAGCCTCGCCCCGAAATGCCTATCCGTCCTAAATTTAAGGGCTGTAACTAGAGAATTACTATCCGTCGCCACATGACACTCTGTATAGGTATAGCACCTACTTCCAAATACTACTTGAAAAAGTTTAAAGCCATATTAACGAGCCGATTATGAGATATGATTTTTCAAATATCGTTAAAATTTCCGGCCTAGCCCCGAAATGCCTTACCGTCCTCCATTTATGGGAGTGTAACTAAAGAACTGCTAGCTGTCGCCACATGACACTCTGTATATGTATAGCACCCATTTCCAAATACTACTTGAAAAAGTTTAAACCAGATTAACGAGCAGATTATGAGATATGATTTTTCAAATATCGTTAAAATTTCCGGCCTAGCCCCGAAATGCCTTTCCGTGCTCCATTTATGGGAGTGTAACTAAAGAACTGCTATCTGTCGCCACATGACACTCTGTATAGGTATAGCACCCACTTCAAAATACTACTTGAAAAAGTTTAAAGCCAGATTAACGAGCCGATTATGAAATATAATTTTTCAAATATCGTTAAAATATCTGGCCTAGCCCCGAAATGCCTTTCCGTCCTCCATTTATGGGAGAGTAACTAATGAACTGCTATCTGTCGCCACATGACACTCTGTATAGGTATAGCACCCACTTCCAAATACTACTTGAAAAAGTTTAAAGCCAGATTAACGAGCCGATTATGAGATATGATTTTTCAAATATCGTTAAAATTTTCTGGCCTAGCCCTGAAATGCCTTTCCGTCCTCCATTTATGGGAGAGTAACTAATGAACTGCTATCTGTCGCCACATGACACTCTGTATAGGTATAGCACCCACTTCCAAATACTACTTGAAAAAGTTTAAACCAGATTAACGAGCCGATTATGAGATATGATTATTCAAATATCGTTAAAATTTCCGCCCTAGCCCCGAAATGCCTATCCGTCCTCCATTTATGGGAGTGTAACTAATGAACTGCTATCTGTCGCCACATGACACTCTGTATAGGTATAGCACCCACTTCAAAATACTACTTGAAAACGTTTAAAGCCAGATTAACGAGCCGATTATGAGATATGATTTTTCAAATAACGTTAAAATTTCCGGCCTAGCCCCGAAATGCCTTTCCGTCCTCCATTTATGGGAATGTAACTAAAGAACTGCTAGCTGTCGCCACATGACACTCTGTATAGGTATAGCACCCACTTCCAAATACTACTTGAAAAAGTTTAAAGCCAGATTAACGAGCCGATTATGAGATATGATGTTTCAAATATCGTTAAAATTTCCAGCCTCGCCCCGAAATGCCTATCCGTCCTAAATTTAACGGCTGTAACTAAAGAACTACTATCCGTCGCCACATGACACTCTGTATAGGTATAGCACCCACTTCTAAATACTACTTGAAAAAGTTTAAAGCCAAATTAACGAGCCGATTATGAGATATGATTTTTCAAATATCGTTAAAATTTCCGGCCTAGCCCCGAAATGCCTTTCCGTCCTCCATTTATGGGAATGTAACGAAAGAACTGCTAGCTGTCGCCACATGACACTCTGTATAGGTATAGCACCCACTTCCAAATACTACTTGAAAATGTTTATAGCCAGATTAACGAGCCGATTATGAGATATGATTTTTCAAATATCGTTAAAATTTCCGGCCTAGCCCCGAAATGCCTTTCCGTCCTCCATTTATGGGAGTGTAACTAAAGAACTGCTATCTGTCGCCACATGACACACTGTATAGGTATAGCACCCACTTCCAAATACTACTTGAAAAAGTTTAAACCAGATTAACGAGCCGATTATGAGATATGATTATTCAAATATCGTTAAAATTTCCGGCCTAGCCCCGAAATGCCTTTCCGTCCTCCATTTATGGGAGTGTAACTAAAGAACTGCTATCTGTCGCCACATGACACACTGTATAGGAATAGCACCCACTTCCAAATACTACTTAAAAAAGTTTAAAGCCAGATTAACTAGCCGATTATGAGATATGATTTTTCAAATATCGTTAAAATTTCCAGTCTCGCCCCGAAATGCCTATCCGTCCTAAATTTAAGGGCTGTAACTAGAGAATTACTATCCGTCGCCACATGACACTCTGTATAGGTATAGCACCCACTTCCAAATACTACTTGAAAAAGTTTAAAGCCAAATTAAGGAGCCGATTATGAGATATGATTTTTCAAATATCGTTAAAATTTCCGACCTAGCCCCGAAATGCCTTTCCGTCTTCCATTTATGGGAGTGTAACTAAAGAACTGCTAGCTGTCGCCACATGACACTCTGTATAGGTATAGCACCCTCTTCCAAATACTACTTGAAAAAGTTTAAAGCCAGATTAACGAGCCGATTATGAGATATGATTTTTCAAATATCGTTAAAATTTCCTGCCTAGCTCTGAAATGCCTTTCCGTGCTCCATTTATGGGAGTGTAACTAATGAACTGCTATCTGTCGCCACATGACACTCTGTATAGGTATAGCACCCACTTCAAAATACTACTTGAAAAAGTTTAAAGCCAGATTAACGAGCCGATTATGATATATAATTTTTCAAATATCGTTAAAATATCTGGCCTAGCCCCGAAATGCCTTTCCGTCCTCCATTTATGGGAGAGTAACTAATGAACTGCTATCTGTCGCCACATGACACTCTGTATAGGTATAGCACCCACTTCCAAATACTACTTGAAAAAGTTTAAACCAGATTAACGAGCCGATTATGAGATATGATTATTCAAATATCGTTAAAATTTCCGCCCTAGACCCGAAATGCCTATCCGTCCTCCATTTATGGGAGTGTAACTAATGAACTGCTATCTGTCGCCACATGACACTCTGTATAGGTATAGCACCCACTTCAAAATACTACTTGAAAAAGTTTAAAGCCAGATTAACGAGCCGATTATGAGATATGATTTTTCAAATAACGTTAAAATTTCCGGCCTAGCCCCGAAATGCCTTTCCGTCCTCCATTTATGGGAATGTAACTAAAGAACTGCTAGCTGTCGCCACATGACACTCTGTATAGGTATAGCACCCACTTCCAAATACTACTTGAAAAAGTTTAAAGCCAGATTAACGAGCCGATTATGAGATATGATGTTTCAAATATCGTTAAAATTTCCAGCCTCGCCCCGAAATGCCTATCCGTCCTAAATTTAACGGCTGTAACTAAAGAACTACTATCCGTCGCCACATGACACTCTGTATAGGTATAGCACCCACTTCTAAATACTACTTGAAAAAGTTTAAAGCCAAATTAACGAGCCGATTATGAGATATGATTTTTCAAATATCGTTAAAATTTCCGGCCTAGCCCCGAAATGCCTTTCCGTCCTCCATTTATGGGAATGTAACTAAAGAACTGCTAGCTGTCGCCACATGACACTCTGTATAGGTATAGCACCCACTTCCAAATACTACTTGAAAATGTTTATAGCCAGATTAACGAGCCGATTATGAGATATGATTTTTCAAATATCGTTAAAATTTCCGGCCTAGCCCCGAAATGCCTTTCCGTCCTCCATTTATGGGAGTGTAACTAAAGAACTGCTATCTGTCGCCACATGACACACTGTATAGGTATAGCACCCACTTCCAAATACTACTTGAAAAAGTTTAAACCAGATTAACGAGCCGATTATGAGATATGATTATTCAAATATCGTTAAAATTTCCGGCCTAGCCCCGAAATGCCTTTACGTCCTCCATTTATGGGAGTGTAACTAAAGAACTGCTATCTGTCGCCACATGACACACTGTATAGGAATAGCACCCACTTCCAAATACTACTTAAAAAAGTTTAAAGCCAGATTAACTAGCCGATTATGAGATATGATTTTTCAAATATCGTTAAAATTTCCAGTCTCGCCCCGAAATGCCTATCCGTCCTAAATTTAAGGGCTGTAACTAGAGAATTACTATCCGTCGCCACATGACACTCTGTATAGGTATAACACCCACTTCCAAATACTACTTGAAAAAGTTTAAAGCCAAATTAAGGAGCCGATTATGAGATATGATTTTTCAAATATCGTTAAAATTTCCGACCTAGCCCCGAAATGCCTTTCCGTCTTCCATTTATGGGAGTGTAACTAAAGAACTGCTAGCTGTCGCCACATGACACTCTGTATAGGTATAGCACCCTCTTCCAAATACTACTTGAAAAAGTTTAAAGCCAGATTAACTAGCCGATTATGAGATATGATTTTTCAAATATCGTTAAAATTTCCTGCCTAGCCCCGTAATGCCTTTCCGTCCTCCATTTATGGGAGTGTAACTAAAAACTGCTAGCTGTCGCCACATGACACTCTGTATAGGTATAGCACCCACTTCCAAATACTACCTGAAAATGTTTAAAGCCAGATTAACGAGCCGATTATGAGATATGATGTTTCAAATATCGTTAAAATTTCCAGCCTCGCCCCGAAATGCCTATCCGTCCTAAATTTAACGGCTGTAACTAAAGAACTACTATCCGTCGCCACATGACACTCTGTATAGGTATAGCACCCACTTCCAAATACTACGTGAAAAAGTTTAAAGCCAAATTAACGAGCCGATTATGAGATATGATTTTTCAAATATCGTTAAAATTTCCGGCCTAGCCCCGAAATGCCTTTCCGTCCTCCATTTATGGGAATGTAACTAAAGAACTGCTAGCTGTCGCCACATGACACTCTGTATAGGTATAGCGACCACTTCCACATACTACTTGAAAATGTTTAAAGCCAGATTAACGAGCCGATTATGAGATATGATTTTTCAAATATCGTTAAAATTTCCGGCCTAGCCCCGAAAAGCCTTTCCGTCCTCCATTTATGGGAGTGTAACTAAAGAACTGCTAGCTGTCGCCACATGACACTCTGTATATGTATAGCACCCACTTCCAAATACTACTTGAAAATGTTTAAAGCCAGATTAACTAGCCGATTATGAGATATGATTTTTCAAATATCGTTAAAATTTCCGCCCTAGCCCCGAAATGCCTTTCCGTCCTCCATTTATGGGAGTGTAACTAAAGAACTGCTAGCTGTCGCCACATGACACTCTGTATAGGTATAGCACCCACTTCCAAATACTACTTGAAAAAGTTTAAACCAGATTAACGAGCCGATTATGAGATATGATTATTCAAATATCGTTAAAATTTCCGGCCTAGCCCCGAAATGCCTTTCCGTCCTCCATTTATGGGAGTGTAACTAAAGAACTGCTATCTGTCGCCACATGACACACTGTATAGGTATAGCACCCACTTCCAAATACTACTTGAAAAAGTTTAAAGCCAGATTAACTAGCCGATTATGAGATATGATTTTTCAAATATCGTTAAAATTTCCAGTCTCGCCCCGAAATGCCTATCCGTCCTAAATTTAAGGGCTGTAACTAGAGAATTACTATCCGTCGCCACATGACACTCTGTATAGGTATAGCACCCACGTCCAAATACTACTTGAAAAAGTTTAAAGCCAAATTAAGGAGCCGATTATGAGATATGATTTTTCAAATATCGTTAAAATTTCCGACCTAGACCCGAAATGCCTTTCCGTCCTCCATTTATGGGAGTGTATCTAAAGAACTGCTAGCTGTCGCCACATGACACTCTGTATAGGTATAGCACCCACTTCCAAATACTACTTGAAAAAGTTTAAAGCCAGATTAACGAGCCGATTATGAGATATGATTTTTCAAATATCGTTAAAATTTCCTGCCTAGCCCAGAAATGCCTTTCCGTCCTCCATTTATGGGAGTGTAACTAAAGAACTGCTAGCTGTCGCGACATGACACTCTGTATAGGTATAGCACCCACTTCCAAATACTACTTGAAAATGTTTAAAGCCAGATTAACGAGCCGATTATGAGATATGATGTTTCAAATATCGTTAAAATTTCCAGCGTCGCCCCGAAATGCCTATCCGTCCTAAATTTAACGGCTGTAACTAAAGAACTACTATCCGTCGCCACATGACAATCTGTATAGGTATAGCACCCACTTCCAAATACTACTTGAAAATGTTTAAAGCCAGATTAACGAGCCGATTATGAGATATGATATTTCGAATATCCTTAAAATTTCCAGCCTCGCCCCGAAATGCCTTTCCGTCCTCCATTTATGGGAGTGTAACTAAAGAACTGCTAGCTGTCGCGACATGACACTCTGTATAGGTATAGCACCCACTTCCAAATACTACTTGAAAATGTTTAAAGCCAGATTAAAGAGCCGATTATGAGATATGATTTTTCAAATATCGTTAAAATTTCCGGCCTAGCCCCGAAATGCCTTTCCGTCCTCCATTTATGGGAGTGTAACTAAAGAACTGCTAGCTGTCGCCACATGACACTCTGTATAGGTATAGCACCCACTTCCAAATACTACTTGAAAAAGCTTAAAGCCAGATTAACGAGCCGATTATGAGATATGATTTTTCAAATATCGTTAAAATTTCCGGCCTAGCCCCGAAATGCCTTTCCGTCCTCCAATTATGGGAGTGTAACTAAAGAACTGCTAGCTGTCGCCACATGACACTCTGTATAGGTATAGCACCCACTTCCAAATACTACTTGAAAAAGTTTAAAGCCAGATTACCGAGCCGATTATGAGATATGATTTTTCAAATATCGTTAAAATTTCCGGCCTAGCCCCGAAATGCCATTCCGTCCTCCATTTATGGGAGTGTAACTAAAGAACTGCTAGCTGTCGCCACATGACACTCTGTATAGGTATAGCACCCACTGCCAAATACTACTTGAGAAAGTTTAAAGCCAGATTAACTAGCCGATTATGAGATATGATTTTTCAAATATCGTTAAAATTTCCCGCCTAGCCCCGAAATGCCTTTCCGTCCTCCATTTATGGGAGTGTAACTAAAGAACTGCTAACTGTCGCCACATTACACTCTGTATAGGTATAGCACCCACCTAAAAATACTACTTGAAAAAGTTTAAAGCCAGATTAACGAGCCGATTATGAGATATGAATTTTCAAATATCGTTAAAATTTCCGGCCTAGCCCCGAAATGCCTTTCCGTCCTCCATTTATGGGAGTGTAACTAAAGAACTGCTAGCTGTCGCCACATGACACTCTGTATTGGTATAGCACCCACTTCCAAAAAATACTTGAAAAAGTTTAAAGCCTGATTAACGAGCCGATTATGAGATATGATTTTTCAAATATCGTTAAAATATCCGGCCTAGCCCCGAAATGCCTTTCCGTCCTCCATTTATGGGTGTGTAACTAAAGAACTGCTAGCTGTCGCCACATGACATTCTGTATAGGTATAGCACCCACTTCGAAATACTACTTGAAAATGTTTAAAGCCAGATTAACGAGCCGATTATCAGATTTTTTTTTCAAATATCGTTAAAATTTCCAGCCTCGCCCCGAAATGCCTATCCGTCCTAAATTTAAGGGCTGTAACTAAAGAACTACTATCCGTCGCCACATGACACTCTGTATAGGTATAGCACCCACTTCCAAATACTACATGAAAATGTTTAAAGCCAGATTAACGAGCCGATTATGAGATATGATTTTTCGAATATCGTTAAAATTTCCGGCCTAGCCACGATATGCCTTTCCGTCCTCCATTTATGGGAGTGTAACTAAAGAACTGCTAGCTGTCGCCACAAGACACTCTGTATAGGTATAGCACCCACTTCCAAATACTACTTGAAAAAGTTTAAGGCCAGATTAACGAGCCGATTATGAGATATGATTTTTCAAATATCGTTAAAATTTCCGGCCTAGCCCCGAAATGCCTTTCCGTCCTCCATTTATGGGAGTGTAACTAAAGAACTACTATCCGTCGCCACATGACACTCTGTATAGGTATAGCACCCACTTCCAAATACTACTTGAAAATGTTTAAAGCCAGATTAACGAGCCGATTATTAGGTATGATTTTTCAAATATCGTTAAAATTTCCGGCCTAGCCCCGAAATGCCTTTCCGTCCTCCATTTATGGGAGTGTAACTAAAGAACTGCTAGCTGTCGCCACATGACACTCTGTATAGGTATAGCACCCACTTCCAAATACTACTTGAAAATGTTTAAAGCCAGATTAACGAGCCGATTATGAGATATGATTTTTCAAATATCGTTAAAATTTCCGGCCTAGCCCCGAAATGCCTTTCCGTCCTCCATTTATGGGAGTGTCACTAAAGAACTGCTTGCTGTCGCCACATGACACTCTGTATAGGTATAGCACCCACTTCCAAATACTACTTGAGAAAGTTTAAAGCCAGAATAACTATCCGATTATGAGATATGATTTTTCAAATATCGTTAAAATTTCCGGCCTAGCCACGAAATGCCTTTCCGTCCTCCATTTATGGGAGTGTAACTATAGAACTGCTAACTGTCGCCACATGACACTCTGTATAGGTATAGCACCCACATCCAAATACTACTTGAAAAAGTTTAAAGCCAGATTAACTAGCCGATTATGAGATATGATTTTTCAAATATCGTTAAAATTTCCAGTCTCGCCCCGAAATGCCTATCCGTCCTAAATTTAAGTGCTGTAACTAGAGAATTACTATCCGTCGCCACATGACACTCTGTATAGGTATAGCACCCACTTCCAAATACTACTTGAAAAAGTTTAAAGACAGATTAACGAGCCGATTATGAGTTATGATTTTTCAAATATCGTTAAAATTTCCGGCCTAGCCCCGAAATGCCTTTTCGTTCTCCATTTACGGGAGTGTAACTAAAGAACTGCTAGCTGTCGCCACATGACACTCTGTATAGGTATAGCACCCACTTCCAAATATTACTTGAAAAAGTTTAAAGCCAGATTAACGAGCCGATTATGAGATATGATTTTTCAAATATCGTTAAAATTTCCGGCCTAGCCCCGAAATGCCTTTCCGTCCTCCATTTATGGGAGTGTAACTAAAGAACTGTTAGCTGTCGCCACATGACACTCTGTATAGCTATAGCACCCACTTCCGAATACTACTTGACAAAGTTTAAAGCCAAATTAACGAGCCGATTATGAGATATGATTTTTCAAATATCGTTAAAATTTCCGGCCTAGCCCCGAAATGCCTTTCCGTCCTCCATTTATGGGAGTGTAACTAAAGAACTGCTAGCTGTCGCCACATGACACTCTGTATAGGTATAGCACCCACTTCCACATACTACTTGAAAAAGTTTAAAGCCAGATTAACGAGCCGATTATCAGATTTTTTTTTTTCAAATATCGTTAAAATTTCCAGCCTCGCCCCGAAATGCCTATCCGTCCTAAATTTAAGGGCTGTACCTAAAGAACTACTAACCGTCGCCACATGACACTCAGTATATGTCTAGCACCCACTTCCAAATACTACTTGAAGAAGTTTAAACCCAGATTAACGAGCCGATTATGAGATATGATTTTTCATATATCGTTAAAATTTCCGGCCTAGCCCCGAAATGCCTTTCTGTCCTCCATTTATGGGAGTGTAACTAAAGAACTGCTAGCTGTCGCCACATGACACTCTGTATAGGTATAGCACCCACTTCCAAATACTACTAGAAAAAGTTTAAAGCCAGATTAACGAGCCGATTATGAGATATGAATTTTCAAATATCGTTAAAATTTCCGGCCTAGCCCCGAAATGCCTTTCCGTCCACCATTTATGGGAGTGTAACTAAAGAACTACTATCCGTCGCCACATGCAACTCTGTATAGGTATAGCATCCACTTAGAAATACTACTAGAAAAAGTTTAAAGCCAAATTAACGAGCCGATTATGAGATATGATTTTTCAAATATCGTTAAAATTTCCGGCCTAGCCCCGAAATGCCTTTCCGTCCTCCATTTATGGTAGTGTAACTAAAGAACTACTATCCGTCGCCACATGCCACTCTGTATAGGTATAGCACCCACTCCCAAATACTACTTGAAAAAGTTTAAAGCCAGATTAACGAGCCGATTATGAGATATGATTTTTCAAATATCGTTAAAATTTCCGGCCTAGCCCCGAAATGCCTTTCCGTCCTCCATTTATGGTAGTGTAACTAAAGAACTACTATCCGTCATCACATGCCACTCTGTATAGGTATAGCACCCACTTCCAAATACTACTTGAAAAAGTTTAAAGCCAAATTAACGAGCCGATTATGAGATATGATTTTTCAAATATCGTTAAAATTTCCGGTCTAGCCCCGAAATGCCTTTCCGATTTCCATTTATGGGAGTGTAACTAAAGAACTGCTAGCTGTCGCCACATGACACTCTGTATAGGTATAGCACCCACTTCCAAATACTAGGTGAAAAAGTTTAAAGCCAGATTAACGAGCCGATTATGAGATATGATTTTTCACATATCGTCAAAATTTCCGGCCTAGCTTCGAAATGCCTTTCCGTCCTCCATTAATGGGAGTGTAACTAATGAACTGCTATCTGTCGCCACATGACACACTGTATAGGTATAGCACCCACTTCAAAATACTACTTGAAAAAGTTTAAAGCCAGATTAACGAGCCGATTATGAGATATGATTTTTCAAATATCGTTAAAATTTCCGGCCTAGCCCCGAAATGCCTTACCGTCCTCCATTTACGGGAGTGTAACTAAAGAACTGCTAGCTGTCGCCAAATGACACTCTGTATAGGTATAGCACCCACTTCCAAATACTACTTGAAAATGTTTAAAGCCAGATTAACGAGCCGATTAAGAGATATGATTTTTCAAATATCGTTAAAATTTCCAGCCTCGCCCCGAAATGCCTATCCGTCCTAAATTTAAGGGCTGTAACTATAGAACTACTATCCGTCGCCACATGACACTCTGTATAGGTATAGCACCCACTTCCAACTACTACTAGAAAAAGTTTAAAGCCAAATTAACGAGCCGATTATGAGATATGATTTTTCAAATATCGTTAAAATTTCCGGCCTAGCCCCGAAATGCCTTTCCGTCCTCCATTTATGGGAGTGTAACTAAAGAACTATTATCCGTCGCCACATAACACTCTGTATAGGTATAGCACCCACTTCCAAATACTACTAGAAAAAGTTTAAAGCCAGATTAATGAGCCGATTATGAGATATGATTTTTCAAATATCGTTAAAATTTCCAGCCTGGCCCCGAAATGCCTATCCGTCCTAAATTTAACGGCTGCAACTAAAGAACTACTATCCGTCGCCACATGACACTCTGTATAGGTATAGCACCCACTTCCAAATACTACTTGAAAATGTTTAAAGCCAGATTAACGAGCCGATTATGAGATATGATTTTTCAAATATCGTTAAAATTTCCAGCCTCGCCCCGAAATGCCTATCCGTCCTAAATTTAAGGGCTGTAACTAAAGAACTACTATCCGTCGCCACATGACACTCTGTATAGGTATAGCACCCACTTCCAAATTCTACTTGAAAAAGTTTAAAGCCAAATTAACGAGCCAATTATGAGATATGATTTTTCAAATATCGTTAAAATTTCCGGCCTAGCCCCGAAATGCCTTTCCGTCCTCCATTTATGGGAGTGTAACTAAAGAACTGCTAGCTGTCGCCACATGACACTCTGTATAGGTATAGCACCCACTTCCAAATACTACTTGAATATGTTTAAAGTCAGATTAACGAGCCGATTATGAGATATGATTTTTCAAATATCGTTAAAATTTCCGGCCTAGCCCCGAAATGCCTTTCCGTCCTCCATTTATGGGAGTGTAACTAAAGAACTGCTAGCTGTCGCCACATGACACTCTGTATAGGTATAGCACCCACTTCCAAATACTAGGTGAAAAAGTTTAAAGCCAGATTAACGAGCCGATTATGTGATATGATTGTTCACATATCGTCAAAATTTCCGGCCTAGCTTCGAAATGCCTTTCCGTCCTCCATTAATGGGAGTGTAACTAATGAACTGCTATCTGTCGCCACATGACACACTGTATAGGTATAGCACCCACTTCAAAATACTACTTGAAAAAGTTTAAAGCCAGATTAACGAGCCGATTATGAGATATGATTTTTCAAATATCGTTAAAATTTCCGGCCTAGCCCCGAAATGCCTTTCCGTCCTCCATTTATGGGAGTGTAACTAAAGAACTGCTAGCTGTCGCCACATGACACTCTGTATAGGTATAGCACCCACTTCCAAATTCTACTTGAAAATGTTTAAAGCCAGATTAACGAGCCGATTATGAGATATGATTTTTCAAATATCGTTAAAATTTCCGGCCTAGCCCCGAAATGTCTTACCGTCCTCCATTTATGGGAGTGTAACTAAAGAACTGCTAGCTGTCGCCACATGACACTCTGTATAGGTATAGCACCCACTTGCAAATACTACTTGAAAATGTTTAAAGCCAAATTAACGAGCCGATTATGAGATATGATTTTTCAAATATCGTTAAAATTTCCAGCCTCGCCCCGAAATGCCTATCCGTCCTAAATTTAAGGGCTGTAACTAAAGAACTACTATCCGTCGCCACATGACACTCTGTATAGGTATAGCACCCACTTCCAAATACTACTTGAAAATGTTTAAAGCCAGATTAACGAGCCGATTATCAGATATGATTTTTCGTATATCGTTAAAATTTCCGGCCTAGCCCCGAAATGCCTTTCCGTCCTCCATTTATGGGAGTGTAACTAAAGAACTGCTAGCTGTCGCCACATGACACTCTGTATAGGTATAGCACCCACTTCCAAATACTACTTGAAAAAGTTTAAAGCCAGATTAACGAGCCGATTATGAGATATGATTTTTCAAATATCGTTAAAATTCCGGCCTAGCCCCGAAATGCCTTTCCGTCCTCCATTTATGGGAGTGTAACTAAAGAACTGCTAGCTGTCGCGACATGACACTCTGTATAGGTATAGCACCCACTTCCAAATACTACTTGAAAAAGTTTAAAGCCAGATGAAAGAGCCGATTATGAGATATGATTTTTCAAATATCGTTAAAATTTCCGGCCTAGCCCCGAAATGCCTTTCCGTCCATCATTTATGGGAGTGTAACTAAAGAACTGCTAGCTGTCGCCACATGACACTCTGTATAGGTATAGCACCCACTTCCAAATACTACTTGAAAATGTTTAAAGCCAGATTAACGAGCCGATTATAAGATATGATTTTTCACATATCGTCAAAATTTCCGGCCTAGCTTCGAAATGCCTTTCCGTCCTCCATTAATGGGAGTGTAACTAATGAACTGCTATCTGTCGCCACATGACACACTCTATTGGTATAGCACCCACATCAAAATACTACTTGAAAAAGTTTAAAGCCAGATTAACGAGCCGATTATGAGATATGATTTTTCAAATATCGTTAAAATTTCCAGCCTCGCCCCGAAATGCCTATCCGTCCTAAATTTAAGGGCTCTAACTAAAGAACTACTATCCGTCGCCACATGACACTCTGTATAGGTATAGCACCCACTTCCAAATACTCTTTTAAAAAGTTTAAAGCCAGATGAAAGAGCCGATTATGAGATATGATTTTTCAAATATCGTTAAAATTTCCGGCCTAGCCCCGAAATGCCTTTCCGTCCTCCATTTATGGGAATGTAACTAAAGAACTGCTAGCTGTCGCCACATGACACTCTGTATAGGTATAGCACCCACTTCCAAATACTACTTGAAAAAGTTTAAAGGCAGATGAAAGAGCCGATTATGAGATATGATTTTTCAAATATCGTTAAAATTTCCGGCCTAGCCCCGAAATGCCTTTCCGTCCTCCATTTATGGGAGTTTAACTAAATAACTGCTACCTGTCGCCACATGACACTCTGTATAGGTATAGCACCCACTTCCAAATACTACTTGAAAAAGTTTAAAGCCAAATTAACGAGCCAATTATAAGATATGATTTTTCAAATATCGTTAAAATTTCCGGCCTAGCCCCGAAATGCCTTTCCGTCCTCCATTTATGGGAGTGTAACTAAAGAACTGCTAGCTGTCGCCACATGACACTCTGTATAGGTATAGCACCCACTTCCAAATACTACTTGAATATGTTTAAAGTCAGATTAACGAGCCGATTATGAGATATGATTTTTCAAATATCGTTAAAATTTCCGGCCTAGCCCCGAAATGCCTTTCCGTCCTCCATTTATGGGAGTGTAACTAAAGAACTGCTAGCTGTCGCCACATGACACTCTGTATAGGTATAGCACCCACTTCCAAATACTAGGTGAAAAAGTTTAAAGCCAGATTAACGAGCCGATTATGAGATATGATTGTTCACATATCGTCAAAATTTCCGGCCTAGCTTCGAAATGCCTTTCCGTCCTCCATTAATGGGAGTGTAACTAATGAACTGCTATCTGTCGCCACATGACACACTGTATAGGTATAGCACCCACTTCAAAATACTACTTGAAAAAGTTTAAAGCCAGATTAACGAGCCGATTATGAGATATGATTTTTCAAATATCGTTAAAATTTCCAGCCTCGCCCCGAAATGCCTATCCGTCATAAATTTAAGGGCTGTAACTAAAGAACTACTATCCGTCGCCACATGACACTCTGTATAGGTATAGCACCCACTTCCAAATACTACTTGAAAATGTTTAAAGCCAGATTAACGAGCCGATTATCAGATATGATTTTTCGTATATCGTTAAAATTTCCGGCCTAGCCCCGAAATGCCTTTCCGTCCTCCATTTATGGGAGTGTAACTAAAGAACTACTATCCGTCGCCACATGCCACTCTGTATAGGTATAGCACCCACTTCCAAATACTACTTGAAAATGTTTAAAGCCAGATTAACTAGCCGATTATGAGATATGATTTTTCAAATATCGTTAAAATTTCCAGCCTCGCCCCGAATTGCCTATCCGTCCTAAATTTAAGGGCTGTAACTAGAGAATTACTATCCGTCGCCACATGACACTCTGTATAGGTATAGCACCCACTTCCAAATACTACGTGAAAGAGTTTAAAGCCAAATTAACGAGCCGATTATGAGATATGATTTTTCAAATATCGTTAAAATTTCCGGTCTAGCACCGAAATGCCTTTCCGTCCTCCATTTATGGGAGTGTAACTAAAGAACTGCTAGCTGTCGCCACATGACACTCTGTATAGGTATAGCACCCACTTCCAAATACTACCTGAAAAAGTTTAAAGCCAGATTAACGAGCCGATTATGAGATATGAATTTTCAAATATCGTTAAAATTTCCTGCCTGGCCCCGAAATGCCTATCCGTCCTAAATTTAACGGCTGCAACCAAAGAACTACTATCCGTCGCCACATGACACTCTGTATAGGTATAGCACCCACTTCCACCAAATACTACTTGAAAATGTTTAAAGCCAGATTAACGAGCCGATTATGAGATATGATTTTTCAAATATCGTTAAAATTTCCAGCCTCGCCCCGAAATGCCTATCCGTCCTAAATTTAAGGGCTGTAACTAAAGAACTACTATCCGTCGCCACATGACACTCTGTATAGGTATAGCACCCACTTCCAAATACTACTTGAAAAAGTTTAAAGCCAAATTAACGAGCCAATTATGAGATATGATTTTTCAAATATCGTTAAAATTTTCGGCCTAGCCCCGAAATGCCTCTCCGTCCTCCATTTATGGGAGTGTAACTAAAGAACTGCTAGCTGTCGCCACATGACACTCTGTATAGGTATAGCACCAACTTCCAAATACTACTTGAATATGTTTAAAGTCAGATTAACGAGCCGATTATGAGATATGATTTTTCAAATATCGTTAAAATTTCCGGCCTAGCCCCGAAATGCCTTTCCGTCCTCCATTTATGGGAGTGTAACTAAAGAACTGCTAGCTGTCGCCACATGACACTCTGTATAGGTATAGCACCCACTTCCAAATACTAGGTGAAAAAGTTTAAAGCCAGATTAACGAGCCGATTATGTGATATGATTGTTCACATATCGTCAAAATATCCGGCCTAGCTTCGAAATGCCTTTCCGTCCTCCAATAATGGGAGTGTAACTAATGAACTGCTATCTGTCGCCGCATGACACACTGTATAGGTATAGCACCCACTTCAAAATACTACTTGAAAAAGTTTAAAGCCAGATTAACGAGCCGATTATGAGATATGATTTTTCAAATATCGTTAAAATTTCCGGCCTAGCCCCGAAATGCCTTTCCGTCCTCCATTTATGGGAGTGTAACTAAAGAACTGCTAGCTGTCGCCACATGACACTCTGTATAGGTATAGCACCCACTTCCAAATTCTACTTGAAAATGTTTAAAGCCAGATTAACGAGCCGATTATGAGATATGATTTTTCAAATATCGTTAAAATTTCCGGCCTAGCCCCGAAATGTCTTACCGTCCTCCATTTATGGGAGTGTAACTAAAGAACTGCTAGCTGTCGCCACATGACACTCTGTATAGGTATAGCACCCACTTGCAAATACTACTTGAAAATGTTTAAAGCCAAATTAACGAGCCGATTATGAGATATGATTTTTCAAATATCGTTAAAATTTCCAGCCTCGCCCCGAAATGCCTATCCGTCCTAAATTTAAGGGCTGTAACTAAAGAACTACTATCCGTCGCCACATGACACTCTGTATAGGTATAGCACCCACTTCCAAATACTACTTGAAAATGTTTAAAGCCAGATTAACGAGCCGATTATCAGATATGATTTTTCGTATATCGTTAAAATTTCCGGCCTAGCCCCGAAATGCCTTTCCGTCCTCCATTTATGGGAGTGTAACTAAAGAACTGCTAGCTGTCGCCACATGACACTCTGTATAGGTATAGCACCCACTTCCAAATACTACTTGAAAAAGTTTAAAGCCAGATTAACGAGCCGATTATGAGATATGATTTTTCAAATATCGTTAAAATTCCGGCCTAGCCCCGAAATGCCTTTCCGTCCTCCATTTATGGGAGTGTAACTAAAGAACTGCTAGCTGTCGCGACATGACACTCTGTATAGGTATAGCACCCACTTCCAAATACTACTTGAAAAAGTTTAAAGCCAGATGAAAGAGCCGATTATGAGATATGATTTTTCAAATATCGTTAAAATTTCCGGCCTAGCCCCGAAATGCCTTTCCGTCCTCCATTTATGGGAGTTTAACTAAATAACTGCTAGCTGTCGCCACATGACACTCTGTATAGGTATAGCACCCACTTCCAAATACTACTTGAAAAAGTTTAAAGCCAGATTAACGAGCCGATTATGAGATATGATTTTTCAAATATCGTTAAAATTTCCGGCCTAGCCCCGAAATGCCTTTCCGTCCATCATTTATGGGAGTGTAACTAAAGAACTGCTAGCTGTCGCCCCATGACACTCTGTATAGGTATAGCACCCACTTCCAAATACTACTTGAAAATGTTTAAAGCCAGATTAACGAGCCGATTATGAGATATGATTTTTCGAATATCGTTAAAATTTCCAGCCTCGCCCCGAAATGCCTATCCGTCCTAAATGTAAGGGCTGTAAGTAAAGAACTACTATCCGTGCCACATGACACTCTGTATAGGTATAGCACCCGCTTCCAAATACTACTTGAAAAAGTTTAAAGCCAAATTAACGAGCCAATTATGAGATATGATTTTTCAAATATCGTTAAAATTTTCGGCCTAGCCCCGAAATGCCTCTCCGTCCTCCATTTATGGGAGTGTAACTAAAGAACTGCTAGCTGTCGCCACATGACACTCTGTATAGGTATAGCACCAACTTCCAAATACTACTTGAATATGTTTAAAGTCAGATTAACGAGCCGATTATGAGATATGATTTTTCAAATATCGTTAAAATTTCCGGCCTAGCCCCGAAATGCCTTTCCGTCCTCCATTTATGGGAGTGTAACTAAAGAACTGCTAGCTGTCGCCACATGACACTCTGTATAGGTATAGCACCCACTTCCAAATACTAGGTGAAAAAGTTTAAAGCCAGATTAACGAGCCGATTATGTGATATGATTGTTCACATATCGTCAAAATATCCGGCCTAGCTTCGAAATGCCTTTCCGTCCTCCATTAATGGGAGTGTAACTAATGAACTGCTATCTGTCGCCGCATGACACACTGTATAGGTATAGCACCCACTTCAAAATACTACTTGAAAAAGTTTAAAGCCAGATTAACGAGCCGATTATGAGATATGATTTTTCAAATATCGTTAAAATTTCCGGCCTAGCCCCGAAATGCCTTTCCGTCCTCCATTTATGGGAGTGTAACTAAAGAACTGCTAGCTGTCGCCACATGACACTCTGTATAGGTATAGCACCCACTTCCAAATTCTACTTGAAAATGTTTAAAGCCAGATTAACGAGCCGATTATGAGATATGATTTTTCAAATATCGTTAAAATTTCCGGCCTAGCCCCGAAATGTCTTACCGTCCTCCATTTATGGGAGTGTAACTAAAGAACTGCTAGCTGTCGCCACATGACACTCTGTATAGGTATAGCACCCACTTGCAAATACTACTTGAAAATGTTTAAAGCCAAATTAACGAGCCGATTATGAGATATGATTTTTCAAATATCGTTAAAATTTCCAGCCTCGCCCCGAAATGCCTATCCGTCCTAAATTTAAGGGCTGTAACTAAAGAACTACTATCCGTCGCCACATGACACTCTGTATAGGTATAGCACCCACTTCCAAATACTACTTGAAAATGTTTAAAGCCAGATTAACGAGCCGATTATCAGATATGATTTTTCGTATATCGTTAAAATTTCCGGCCTAGCCCCGAAATGCCTTTCCGTCCTCCATTTATGGGAGTGTAACTAAAGAACTGCTAGCTGTCGCCACATGACACTCTGTATAGGTATAGCACCCACTTCCAAATACTACTTGAAAAAGTTTAAAGCCAGATTAACGAGCCGATTATGAGATATGATTTTTCAAATATCGTTAAAATTCCGGCCTAGCCCCGAAATGCCTTTCCGTCCTCCATTTATGGGAGTGTAACTAAAGAACTGCTAGCTGTCGCGACATGACACTCTGTATAGGTATAGCACCCACTTCCAAATACTACTTGAAAAAGTTTAAAGCCAGATGAAAGAGCCGATTATGAGATATGATTTTTCAAATATCGTTAAAATTTCCGGCCTAGCCCCGAAATGCCTTTCCGTCCTCCATTTATGGGAGTTTAACTAAATAACTGCTAGCTGTCGCCACATGACACTCTGTATAGGTATAGCACCCACTTCCAAATACTACTTGAAAAAGTTTAAAGCCAGATTAACGAGCCGATTATGAGATATGATTTTTCAAATATCGTTAAAATTTCCGGCCTAGCCCCGAAATGCCTTTCCGTCCATCATTTATGGGAGTGTAACTAAAGAACTGCTAGCTGTCGCCACATGAGACTCTGTATAGGTATAGCACCCACTTCCAAATACTACTTGAAAATGTTTAAAGCCAGATTAACGAGCCGATTATGAGATATGATTTTTCGAATATCGTTAAAATTTCCAGCCTCGCCCCGAAATGCCTATCCGTCCTAAATGTAAGGGCTGTAAGTAAAGAACTACTATCCGTGCCACATGACACTCTGTATAGGTATAGCACCCGCTTCCAAATACTACTTGAAAAAGTTTAAAGCCAAATTAACGAGCCAATTATGAGATATTATTTTTCTAATATCGTTAAAATTTCCGCCCTAGCCCCGAAATGCCTTTCCGTCCTCCATTTATGGGAGTGTAACTAAAGAACTGCTAGCTGTCGCAACATGACACTCTGTATAGGTATAGCACCCACTTCCAAATACTACTTGAAAAAGTTTAAACCAGATTAACGAGCCGATTATGAGATATGATTATTCAAATATCGTTAAAATTTCCGGCCTAGCCCCGAAATGCCTTTCCGTCCTCCATTTATGGGAGTGTAACTAAAGAACTGCTAGCTGTCGCCACATGACACTCTGTATAGGTATAGCACCAACTTCCAAATTCTACTTGAAAATGTTTAAAGCCAGATTAACGAGCCGATTATGAGATATGATTTTTCAAATATCGTTAAAATTTCCGGCCTAGCCCCGAAATGTCTTACCGTCCTCCATTTATGGGAGTGTAACTAAAGAACTGCTAGCTGTCGCCACATGACACTCTGTATAGGTATAGCACCCACTTCCAAATACTACTTGAAAAAGTTTAAAGCCAGATTAACGAGCCGATTATGAGATATGATTTTTCAAATATCGTTAAAATTTCCGGCCTAGCCCCGAAATGTCTTACCGTCCTCCATTTATGGGAGTGTAACTAAAGAACTGCTAGCTGTCGCCACATGACACTCTGTATAGGTATAGCACCCACTTGCAAATACTACTTGAAAATGTTTAAAGCCAGATTAACGAGCCGATTATGAGATATGATTTTTCAAATATCGTTAAAATTTCCAGCCTCGCCCCGAAATGCCTATCCGTCCTAAATTTAAGGGCTGTAACTAAAGAACTACTATCCGTCGCCACATGACACTCTGTATAGGTATAGCACCCACTTCCAAATACTACTTGAAAAAGTTTAAAGCCAAATTAACGAGCCAATTATGAGATATGATTTTTCAAATATCGTTAAAATTTCCGGCCTAGCCCCGAAATGCCTTTCCGTCCTCCATTTATGGGAGTGTAACTAAAGAACTGCTAGCTGTCGCCACATGACACTCTGTATAGGTATAGCACCCACTTCCAAATACTACTTGAATATGTTTAAAGTCAGATTAACGAGCCGATTATGAGATATGATTTTTCAAATATCGTTAAAATTTCCGGCCTAGCCCCGAAATGCCTTTCCGTCCTCCATTTATGGGAGTGAACTAAAGAACTGCTAGCTGTCGCCACATGACACTCTGTATAGGTATAGCACCCACTTCCAAATACTAGGTGAAAAAGTTTAAAGCCAGATTAACGAGCCGATTATGAGATATGATTGTTCACATATCGTCAAAATTTCCGGCCTAGCTTCGAAATGCCTTTCCGTCCTCCATTAATGGGAGTGTAACTAATGAACTGCTATCTGTCGCCACATGACACACTGTATAGGTATAGCACCCACTTCAAAATACTACTTGAAAAAGTTTAAAGCCAGATTAACGAGCCGATTATGAGATATGATTTTTCAAATATCGTTAAAATTTCCGGCCTAGCCCCGAAATGCCTTTCCGTCCTCCATTTATGGGAGTGTAACTAAAGAACTGCTAGCTGTCGCCACATGACACTCTGTATAGGTATAGCACCCACTTCCAAATTCTACTTGAATATGTTTAAAGCCAGATTAACGAGCCGATTATGAGATATGATTTTCAAATATCGTTAAAATTTCCGGCCTAGCCCCGAAATGTCTTACCGTCCTCCATTTATGGGAGTGTAACTAAAGAACTGCTAGCTGTCGCCACATGACACTCTGTATAGGTATAGCACCCACTTGCAAATACTACTTGAAAATGTTTAAAGCCAGATTAACGAGCCGATTATGAGATATGATTTTTCAAATATCGTTAAAATTTCCAGCCTCGCCCCGAAATGCCTATCCGTCATAAATTTAAGGGCTGTAACTAAAGAACTACTATCCGTCGCCACATGACACTCTGTATAGGTATAGCACCCACTTCCAAATACTACTTGAAAATGTTTAAAGCCAGATTAACGAGCCGATTATCAGATATGATTTATCGTATATCGTTAAAATTTCCGGCCTAGCCCCGAAATGCCTTTCCGTCCTCCATTTATGGGAGTGTAACTAAAGAACTACTATCCGTCGCCACATGCCACTCTGTATAGGTATAGCACCCACTTCCAAATACTACTTGAAAATGTTTAAAGCCAGATTAACTAGCCGATTATGAGATATGATTTTTCAAATATCGTTAAAATTTCCAGCCTCGCCCCCGAAATGCCTATCCGTCCTAAATTTAAGGGCTGTAACTAGAGAATTACTATCCGTCGCCACATGACACTCTGTATAGGTATAGCACCCACTTCCAAATACTACTTGAAAGAGTTTAAAGCCAAATTAACGAGCCGATTATGAGATATGATTTTTCAAATATCGTTAAAATTTCCGGTCTAGCACCGAAATGCCTTTCCGTCCTCCATTTATGGGAGTGTAACTAAAGAACTGCTAGCTGTCGCCACATGACACTCTGTATAGGTATAGCACCCACTTCCAAATACTACCTGAAAAAGTTTAAAGCCAGATTAACGAGCCGATTATGAGATATGAATTTTCAAATATCGTTAAAATTTCCTGCCTGGCCCCGAAATGCCTATCCGTCCTAAATTTAACGGCTGCAACTAAAGAACTACTATCCGTCGCCACATGACACTCTGTATAGGTATAGCACCCACTTCCAAATACTACTTGAAAATGTTTAAAGCCAGATTAACGAGCCGATTATGAGATATGATTTTTCAAATATCGTTAAAATTTCCAGCCTCGCCCCGAAATGCCTATCCGTCCTAAATTTAAGGGCTGTAACTAAAGAACTACTATCCGTCGCCACATGACACTCTGTATAGGTATAGCACCCACTTCCAAATACTACTTGAAAAAGTTTAAAGCCAAATTAACGAGCCAATTATGAGATATGATTTTTCAAATATCGTTAAAATTTCCGGCCTAGCCCCGAAATGCCTTTCCGTCCTCCATTTATGGGAGTGTAACTAAAGAACTGCTAGCTGTCGCCACATGACACTCTGTATATGTATAGCACCCACTTCCAAATACTACTTGAATATGTTTAAAGTCAGATTAACGAGCCGATTATGAGATATGATTTTTCAAATATCGTTAAAATTTCCGGCCTAGCCCCGAAATGCCTTTCCGTCCTCCATTTATGGGAGTGTAACTAAAGAACTGCTAGCTGTCGCCACATGACACTCTGTATAGGTATAGCACCCACTTCCAAATACTAGGTGAAAAAGTTTAAAGCCAGATTAACGAGCCGATTATGTGATATGATTGTTCACATATCGTCAAAATTTCCGGCCTAGCTTCGAAATGCCTTTCCGTCCTCCATTAATGGGAGTGTAACTAATGAACTGCTATCTGTCGCCACATGACACACTGTATAGGTATAGCACCCACTTCAAAATACTACTTGAAAAAGTTTAAAGCCAGTTTAACGAGCCGATTATGAGATATGATTTTTCAAATATCGTTAAAATTTCCGGCCTAGCCCCGAAATGCCTTTCCGTCCTCCATTTATGGGAGTGTAACTAAAGAACTGCTAGCTGTCGCCACATGACACTCTGTATAGGTATAGCACCCACTTCCAAATTCTACTTGAAAATGTTTAAAGCCAGATTAACGAGCCGATTATGAGATATGATTTTTCAAATATCGTTAAAATTTCCGGCCTAGCCCCGAAATGTCTTACCGTCCTCCATTTATGGGAGTGTAACTAAAGAACTGCTAGCTGTCGCCACATGACACTCTGTATAGGTATAGCACCCACTTGCAAATACTACTTGAAAATGTTTAAAGCCAAATTAACGAGCCGATTATGAGATATGATTTTTCAAATATCGTTAAAATTTCCAGCCTCGCCCCGAAATGCCTATCCGTCCTAAATTTAAGGGCTGTAACTAAAGAACTACTATCCGTCGCCACATGACACTCTGTATAGGTATAGCACCCACTTCCAAATACTACTTGAAAATGTTTAAATTCAGATTAACGAGCCGATTATCAGATATGATTTTTCGTATATCGTTAAAATTTCCGGCCTAGCCCCGAAATGCCTTTCCGTCCTCCATTTATGGGAGTGTAACTAAAGAACTGCTAGCTGTCGCCACATGACACTCTGTATAGGTATAGCACCCACTTCCAAATACTACTTGAAAAAGTTTAAAGCCAGATTAACGAGCCGATTATGAGATATGATTTTTCAAATATCGTTAAAATTCCGGCCTAGCCCCGAAATGCCTTTCCGGCCTCCATTTATGGGAGTGTAACTAAAGAACTGCTAGCTGTCGCGACATGACACTCTGTATAGGTATAGCACCCACTTCCAAATACTACTTGAAAAAGTTTAAAGCCAGATGAAAGAGCCGATTATGAGATATGATTTTTCAAATATCGTTAAAATTTCCGGCCTAGCCCCGAAATGCCTTTCCGTCCTCCATTTATGGGAGTTTAACTAAATAACTGCTAGCTGTCGCCACATGACACTCTGTATAGGTATAGCACCCACTTCCAAATACTACTTGAAAAAGTTTAAAGCCAGATTAACGAGCCGATTATGAGATATGATTTTTCAAATATCGTTAAAATTTCCGGCCTAGCCCCGAAATGCCTTTCCGTCCATCATTTATGGGAGTGTAACTAAAGAACTGCTAGCTGTCGCCACATGACACTCTGTATAGGTATAGCACCCACTTCCAAATACTACTTGAAAATGTTTAAAGCCAGATTAACGAGCCGATTATGAGATATGATTTTTCGAATATCGTTAAAATTTCCAGCCTCGCCCCGAAATGCCTATCCGTCCTAAATTTAAGGGCTGTAAGTAAAGAACTACTATCCGTGCCACATGACACTCTGTATAGGTATAGCACCCGCTTCCAAATACTACTTGAAAAAGTTTAAAGCCAAATTAACGAGCCAATTATCAGATATTATTTTTCTAATATCGTTAAAATTTCCGCCCTAGCCCCGAAATGCCTTTCCGTCCTCCATTTATGGGAGTGTAACTAAAGAACTGCTAGCTGTCGCAACATGACACTCTGTATAGGTATAGCACCCACTTCCAAATACTACTTGAAAAAGTTTAAACCAGATTAACGAGCCGATTATGAGATATGATTATTCAAATATCGTTAAAATTTCCGGCCTAGCCCCGAAATGCCTTTCCGTCCTCCATTTATGGGAGTGTAACTAAAGAACTGCTAGCTGTCGCCACATGACACACTCTATAGGTATAGCACCCACTTCAAAATACTACTTGAAAAAGTTTAAAGCCAGATTAACGAGCCGATTATGAGATATGATTTTTCAAATATCGTTAAAATTTCCGGCCTAGCCCCGAAATGCCTTTCCGTCCTCCAATTATGGGAGTGTAACTAAAGAACTGCTAGCTGTCGCCACATGACACTCTGTATAGGTATAGCACCAACTTCCAAATTCTACTTGAAACTGTTTAAAGCCAGATTAACGAGCCGATTATGAGATATGATTTTTCAAATATCGTTAAAATTTCCGGCCTAGCCCCGAAATGTCTTACCGTCCTCCATTTATGGGAGTGTAACTAAAGAACTGCTAGCTGTCGCCACATGACACTCTGTATAGGTATAGCACCCACTTCCAAATACTACTTGAAAAAGTTTAAAGCCAGATTAACGAGCCGATTATGAGATATGATTTTTCAAATATCGTTAAAATTTCCAGCCTCGCCCCGAAATGCCTATCCGTCCTAAATTTAAGGGCTCTAACTAAAGAACTACTATCCGTCGCCACTTGACACTCTGTATAGGTATAGCACCCACTTCCAAATACTCTTTGAAAAAGTTTAAAGCCAGATGAAAGAGCCGATTATGAGATATGATTTTTCAAATATCGTTAAAATTTCCGGCCTAGCCCCGAAATGCCTTTCCGTCCTCCATTTATGGGAATGTAACTAAAGAACTGCTAGCTGTCGCCACATGACACTCTGTATAGGTATAGCACCCACTTCCAAATACTACTTGAAAAAGTTTAAAGGCAGATGAAAGAGCCGATTATGAGATATGATTTTTCAAATATCGTTAAAATTTCCGGCCTAGCCCCGAAATGCCTTTCCGTCCTCCATTTATGGGAGTTTAACTAAATAACTGCTAGCTGTCGCCACATGACACTCTGTATAGGTATAGCACCCACTTCCAAATACTACTTGAAAAAGTTTAAAGCCAGATTAACGAGCCGATTATGAGATATGATTTTTCAAATATCGTTAAAATTTCCGGCCTAGCCCCGAAATGCCTTTCCGTCCTCCATTTATGGGAGTGTAACTAAAGAACTGCTAGCTGTCGCCACATGACACTCTGTATAGGTATAGCACCAACTTCCAAATTCTACTTGAAAATGTTTAAAGCCAGATTAACGAGCCGATTATGAGATATGATTTTTCAAATATCGTTAAAATTTCCGGCCTAGCCCCGAAATGTCTTACCGTCCTCCATTTATGGGAGTGTAACTAAAGAACTGCTAGCTGTCGCCACATGACACTCTGTATAGGTATAGCACCCACTTCCAAATACTACTTGAAATGTTTAAAGCCAGATTAACGAGCCGATTATGAGATATGATTTTTCAAATATCGTTAAAATTTCCCCTCAGGGGCTCAGCATTAATTTGCTGAGTACGGGCTTGGCGAACCCGGGGTCATGAGCTGTGGGCTGTGTCGCGCCAACAGTCCGCTACACCGTAAGCTCTGTGAGTGCCTCAACGACCATCGTTCGGCGCGACGGTGGAACGTTGTACGTTTCAGAGCCCGGGGATCTTGGCTTAATCGCCCGGGTCGCGAGGACGGTAAAAACCTCTCTAAAAAACCCCTCAATCTCAAGGTGTGCTACGTGCCGAGGAGATGCATGGCTGTTGAGGTTGAACAGCCGCTAGCGAGCAACCTCTGAGGAACCTGCCGCACCTCAGTTGTACAAGGCTTACCCAGGCACGCGGGGCTCTGTCTGGGTGGACGCTTATTTCCCTAGCTGCTCGTGGGAACACCATGAAACGAACACGAAACGTTGGCGGACGTATAACCGCCGTCTCTAAGCGCGGTAGAAGCGAATACAATGCTACGCAGTATGACCCCCAAACGTTTCCTTCCCTGTCTACACCGTGGGAGGAACGTAGGGCCAAAACGCAAGGTGAGGCTTATGCCCCTAAGTATTTGGTGTGTACGCGAACCGATGGGGAATCTTTCATGTCCACAAAGCCGATGTTCTTTGTGGAAAATTTAGAAGATAAATATGGAGAGGTAGATAATTTGTCGAAGATGCGATTTGGCTCAGTTCTCATAACGACGTCATCCCCGGCCCAGTCACGGGCTTTGCTAGCCTGTGACAAGCTGGGTGATGTTTCCGTTAGCATTACGCCACATAAGAGCTTAAATATGGTCCAGGGTATCATATTCCACAGGGATCTCTTGTTGCAATCTGACGACGAATTACGAGCTAACTTGGAGCGGCGAGGTGTGCATTTCATCCGGCGCATCTATAGGGGTCCGAAGGACAACAGGGTAGCCACCGGTGCCTTCATCTTGGCTTTCGAGGGCGATTCATTGCCTGAGAAGGTCAAGGTGATGGTCTACCGGATCGACGTAAAGCCCTACGTCCCTCCCCCTATGCGCTGCTTCAAGTGCTGGAGGTTCGGTCATATGTCCTCCCGATGTGATGCCAACCCAACATGTCGGGAGTGTGGGCGTGCGTCCCACCCGGACGCCCCCTGTACCCCACCTCCAGTTTGCGTCAATTGCAACCAGCAGCATCCTCCATGTTCTCCCAACTGTTCTGTACTCCACAAAGAGCGTAAGATCGTGGAGTACAAGACCCTGGACCGGCTGACATATGCAGAGGCCAGACGTAAGTATACAAAGCTCCATCCTGTGACCATGACCACCTCATACGCCTCTGTAGCTTCCCCATCGATCTCCAGACCACCTGTACCATCAATGCCAGCGGGCCCCCAGGCCCGAACCACTACACCTGCCCCCTTGGCAGTTGGGGGCGCCACTCCTTCGGTTGCTCCCACACTCTTCACGTTGGGAGCAACAGATAAACTATCTCAGGGGACGCCGGTCCCCACTCCACAGCCGGAGAAAAAACAACCTTCTCCGGCTCCTCTCGCCCGGAAGGGGTCCCATGGGACACTCCCTTCCGAGGCTTCTCCTCGTGGGAAGGTGGATCGCAGCAAATGGCTGAAGGATCCCCCGGCGGCTGATCGAAGGGCCTCCTGCTCTTCGTCAGCTCCTGCCGCCCCGTCTGAGAAGCCCCTACGGCCCTCAACACCCAAGGGCCAGCGAGAGGGTAGACGAAAAGAAAAGAAGAAAAAGGATTCTTTGGTGGCCTCCAAGCCACCCACACCCACATCCTCTGCTTCAGAGGATGAAGTCGAGATCCTCGCCTCCGCTGAGGATCTCGCACTTCTTGATTCGCCTGACCATAGGAGCTCTGCACAACCAGGTTCATCTGAGTCTATGGTCTTAGATTCTGTTGAGCCTGATCATAAAGCAACAGATGTTCCTATGGAATGATCTTCTTTTCTTTTTCTTTTATGGCTTTCGAGCGTGGAGAACGACTTATTCTCCAGTGGAATTGAGGCGGCTTCTTTAATCACCTGGCTGAGCTGCGACAACTACTGTACCGCTACCCGGCACTTTGTATCGCCCTACAGGAGACATGGTTTCCAGCACAGCGCACCCCTGCCCTTCGTGGGTATCGGGGCTATTACCGTAACAGGCCCATATACGATAGGGTGTCTGGTGGCGTCTGTCTGTACGTCCTGGACACTGTACCCAGTGCCCCGGTGCCGCTCAACACCACTCTTGAGGCAGTGGCTGTTAGAATCCGGGCAACTCAGGAATTCACTGTCTACAGCTTGTACCTTCCACCGGATGAGGACGTGTCTCTCACCACCCTTACCGCTCTGGTCTCCCAACTTCCCCCACCATTCCTCCTTTTGGGGGACTTCAACGCCCACAACCTTTTGTGGGGTGGACTCCAGACCACAGGCCGCGGTAGGGATGTTGAGACATTGGTGGCGCACCAAGACCTTTGCCTCCTGAATACAGGTGCCCCCACGCATTTTAGCGTGGCACAGGGCACGTATTCAGCGATCGACCTCTCCGTCTGCAGCCCCAGCCTTCGACCACACCTTGGTTGGCGTGTGCATGAGGACCTGTGTGGTAGCGACCACTTTCCAATCTTTGTGTCGCTCCCGCAGTACCAAGCTGCAGACAGCTTACCCCGTTGGTGTCTCCGTAGGGCTGTCTGGCCAGTTTATACTTCAACTGCTGTCATCACTGCACCACTGCCAGATGACATTGACAATGCAGTCCAGCAGGTGACTGATAATATTGTCAGGGCCGCTGAGGTAGCAGTTCCGCAAACCACCGGTTCCCCTAGGCATAGGTCCGTGCCTTGGTGGACACCGGAGATTGCTGAGGCCATCCGGGAACGTCGGCGAGCGCTCCAGCGCCATCGACGCCACCCATCCGTGGAGAATTTGGTGGCCTTTAAACGGCTCCGTGCGCGTGCTCGACGTCTCGTACAGCAGAGTAAGCAGGATTCCTGGGAGCGGTATGTAGCCAGTATCGGCTCCCGCACCTCCCTGACTAAGGTATGGACGCAAGTCCGACGCGTCTTCGGATACCGCCCGCCGACAGGAATCCCGTCCCTCACCATCCAGGGTGTCCTCTGCACGCTCCCGACAGCTATCGCCGAGCACATGGCAGACCACTACGCACAATGCTCTGCGACTGCCATGTACAGTGATGACTTCCGCTCCCTCAAAGAGCGGGCCGTGCGGAAACAGCTCTCTTTCCGCACTCGTCGTCGGGAAATATACAACGACCCGTTTACTGAGTGGGAGTTCCGAACTGCCCTTGCTGCGTGTCCTGATACAACTCCAGGACCTGATAGGATTCACGGCCAATTCCTCCGACACCTTTCACCAGAGTTTCAACGCCGCATTCTCGCCCTCTTTAACCATCTATGGGCAGAGGGCACTTTCCCGTCGCAGTGGCGGGAAAGCACTATCATCCCGGTGCTGAAACCTGGTGCAGATCCCCTGGTGGCTGACAATTACCGTCCGATCAGCCTCACCAACGTTCTCTGCAAGCTCTTCGAACGTATGGTGAGTCGGCGGCTTATGTGGATCCTTGAAGAGCGCGGACTCCTTGCTCCACAACAAGGGGGCTTTCGCCAGGGCCGTTCTACCATTGACAACCTCGTGTCATTGGAGTCGGCCATTCGCACTGCCTTCGCTAGGCGTGAACATTTAGTTGCTGTATTTTTCGACCTTCGAAAGGCGTATGACACCACCTGGCGCCACCATATTTTAACAACTCTTCATGACTGGGGCCTACGGGGTGCCCTTCCTATTTTTATTCATAATTTCCTCTCCCATCGCTCGTTCCGGGTGAGGGTTGGGGCGTCTTTTAGCTCCCCACGTATTCAAGAGAACGGTGTCCCACAGGGCTCCGTCCTCAGCGTTCCATTGTTTTTAGTGGCGATAAATGGTCTTGCTGCGGCTGTGGGGTCATCGGTCAGTTGCTCCCTGTTCGCCGATGACTTCTGCTTGTATTTCAGCTCAGTTAGCATCGGCGTAGCTGAACGGCGGCTGCAGGGTGCCATCCGAAAGGCCCACTCATGGGCTTCTACTCACGGCTTTCAGTTCTCCGCCCGAAAAACCTGCGTGATGCACTTCTGTCGCCGTCGGGTAGTTCACCCTGACCCAGAGCTCTACCTGGGTGGTGAACTACTTCAGGTTGAGGAAACACATCGCTTCCTGGGCATGGTCTTCGATGCCCGGCTGACATGGGTGCCACACCTACGTCAGCTGAGACAGAAGTGTTGGCGGCATTTAAATGTCCTACGGTGCCTCAGCCATACTAGTTGGGGAGCAGCACGTTCCACCCTTCTTCAGCTCTATAAGTCTCTTATTCTGTCGCGGCTTGATTACGGGAGCTTGGTGTACGACTCAGCAGCTCCTTCTGCCTTGCGGGTCCTAGACCCCGTTCACCACACAGGCGTGCGGCTCGCAACAGGGGCTTTTCGCACCAGTCCCGTAACGAGCCTTCTAGCTGAAGCTGGTGTTCCCCCTCTGCGATATCGCCGGCAACGGCTGTTGGTGAGCTACATTGCCCGGGTTCATGCTTCACCCCGCCATCCGAACCACAGGCTTCTCTTCCCACTTTCTGCACTCCCTTCCCCACGACGTCGGCCCAGGTCGGGTCTCCCGATTGCGGTCCGCGTCCGTTCCCTTCTCACCTCACTTGATTCCTTACCCCTTCCTCCACCTTACCATTACTCCCTCCGTATCCCCCCCTGGAAAATTCCTCGCCTGGAGCTTCGGCTGGACTTGTCCCAGGATTCAAAAGCCTCGATTTCACCACTGCTTCTCCGTCGCCGGTTCTATGCACTGATGGATACGTTTCACGGAGCAAACATTGTGTACACAGACGGTTCTTTGGTCGATGGCCATGCTGGATATGCCTTTATCCATGGTGACCACATCGAACAGCGGTCATTGCCTTGTGGAAGCAGCATCTTCACCGCAGAACTGGTCGGTATTTTGAGAGCTCTTGAACACCTCAGAGCTCACCCCAGGGGGTCGTTCGTCATCTGTAGCGACTCCCTGAGTGGCCTACAGGCCCTCGACCAGTTTCTACCGAAAAACACAGTAGTGCGAGTCATTCAAGATGCTGTCTTTGCCCTTGGCGAGTCAGGCCGTTCTGTCACCTTTGTCTGGACTCCGGGCCACATAGGTATACCGGGCAATGAACGCGTCGATGAGCTGGCCAAGCAGGCCACTACTTCGCGGTCCCTGGATATTGGCCTCCCAGTTTCCGACCTCCAAACCCAGTTGACCCGCAAGGTCTTAAGGGTTTGGAATTCTGAATGGGCAGATTCGACCGAACCGAATAAGCTCCGTGCTATCAAGCCGTCTACCGCAGCATGGAAGACGTCCCTGAGGGCTTCTCGCAGGGGGTCGGTCGTCCTTTGCCGACTCCGTATAGGCCATACTTGGCTTACGCATGGTCATCTCCTGCGTCGCGAGAACCCTCCTCAGTGTCGATGTGGTGCGCCTTTGACGGTCGCCCACATCTTAATTGAATGTCGCCATTTAGCCGCAACACGACGCTATTTTAATCTTCCTGACACTTTGCAGCTAGCATTAGCTGACAATACCTCCACGGTTGACTCTGTTTCAAATTTTATGCGTGAGTGTGGACTTTACAAGTCACTTTAAAGTTTGTCTTTGTCTGTCATATCTCTGTCCTCCGCCTGCTTAAGTCTGTTAGGTAGGCGGTTTTAACGTGTTCCAGAGTGGCTGGGTGTGTTCCTTATATCCTTGTGACCACCCAGCAAATACACTCTTGTAATGTTTCAGCTGTTTTATCCCTTCTTCGTTTTTAATCGTATCCTTTCTTTCTATTAGTCTGTAAGTTTTAAACTTTGACTTGTTAGTGCATTCACTTCGGATCGCTTAACACAATGTTTTATCTCTTGGAATGGAAAAAGGGACTGATAACCGTCGTTGTTTAGTCCCTTCAAAAACCCAACAACAACAACAACAACAACGTTAAAATTTCCGGCCTAGCCCCGAAATGCCTTTCCGTCCTCCATTTATGGTAGTGTAACTAAAGAACTACTATCCGCCGCCACATGCCACTCTGTATAGGTATAGCACCCACTTAGAAATACTACTTGAAAAAGTTTAAAGCCAAATTAACGAGCCGATTATGAGATATGATTTTTCAAATATCGTTAAAATTTCCGGTCTAGCCCCGAAATGCCTTTCCGTCCTCCATTTATGGGAGTGTAACTAAAGAACTGCTAGCTGTCGCCACATGACACTCTGTATAGGTATAGCACCCACTTCCAAATACTACTTGTAAAAGTTTAAAGCCAGATTAACGAGCCGATTATGAGATATGATTTTTCAAATATCGCTAAAATTTCCTGCCTGGCCCCGAAATGCCTATCCGTCCTAAATTTAACGGCTGCAACTAAAGAACTACTCTCCGTCGCCACATGACACTCTGTATAGGTATAGCACCCACTTCCAAATACTACTTGAAAATGTTTAAAGCCAGATTAACTAGCCGATTATGAGATATGATTTTTCGAATATCGTTAAAATTTCCAGCCTCGCCCCGAAATGCCTATCCGTCCTAAATTTAAGAGCTGTAACTAAAGAACTACTATCCGTCGCCACATGACACTCTGTATAGGTATAGCACCCACTTCCAAATACTACTTGAATATGTTTAAAGTCAGATTAACGAGCCGATTATGAGATATGATTTTTCAAATATCGTTAAAATTTCCGGCCTAGCCCCGAAATGCCTTTCCGTCCTCCATTTATGGGAGTTTAACTAAAGAACTGCTAGCTGTCGCAACATGACACTCTGTATAGGTATAGCACCCACTTCCAAATACTACTTGAAAAAGTTTAAAGCCAGATGAAAGAGCCGATTATGAGATATGATTTTTCAAATATCGTTAAAATTTCCGGCCTAGCCCCGAAATGCCTTTCCGTCCTCCATTTATGGGAGTGTAACTAAAGAACTGCTAGCTGTCGCCACATGACACTCTGTATAGGTATAGCACCCACTTCCAAATACTACTTGAAAATGTTTAAAGCCAGATTAACGAGCCGATTATGAGATATGATTTTTCGAATATCGTTAAAATTTCCAGCCTCGCCCCGAAATGCCTATCCGTCCTAAATTTAAGGGCTGTAAGTAAAGAACTACTATCCGTGCCACATGACACTCCGTATAGGTATAGCACCCGCTTCCAAATACTACTTGAAAAAGTTTAAAGCCAAATTAACGAGCCAATTATGAGATATAATTTTTCTAATATCGTTAAAATTTCCGCCCTAGCCCCGAAATGCCTTTCCGTCCTCCATTTATGGGAGTGTAACTAAAGAACTGCTAGCCGTCGCAACATGACACTCTGTATAGGTATAGCACCCACTTCCAAATACTACTTGAAAAAGTTTAAACCAGATTAACGAGCCGATTATGAGATATGATTATTCAAATATCGTTAAAATTTCCGGCCTAGCCCCGAAATGCCTTTCCGTCCTCCATTTATGGGAGTGTAACTAAAGAACTGCTAGCTGTCGCCACATGACACTCTGTATAGGTATAGCACCCACTTCCAAATACTAGGTGAAAAAGTTTAAAGCCAGATTAACGAGCCGATTATAAGACATGATTTTTCACATATCGTCAAAATTTCCGGCCTAGCTTCGAAATGCCTTTCCGTCCTCCATTAATGGGAGTGTAACTAATGAACTGCTATCTGTCGCCACATGACACACTCTATAGGTATAGCACCCACTTCAAAATACTACTTGAAAAAGTTTAAAGCCAGATTAACGAGCCGATTATGAGATATGATTTTTCAAATATCGTTAAAATTTCCGGCCTAGCCCCGAAATGCCTTTCCGTCCTCCATTTATGGGAGTGTAACTAAAGAACTGCTAGCTGTCGCCACATGACACTCTGTATAGGTATAGCACCAACTTCCAAATTCTACTTGAAAATGTTTAAAGCCAGATTAACGAGCCGATTATGAGATATGATTTTTCAAATATAGTTAAAATTTCCGGCCTAGCCCCGATATGTCTTACCGTCCTCCATTTATGGGAGTGTAACTAAAGAACTGCTAGCTGTCGCCACATGACACTCTGTATAGGTATAGCACCCACTTCCAAATACTACTTGAAAAAGTTTAAAGCCAGATTAACGAGCCGATTATGAGATATGATTGTTCAAATATCGTTAAAATTTCCAGCCTCGCCCCGAAATGCCTATCCGTCCTAAATTTAAGGGCTCTAACTAAAGAACTACTATCCGTCGCCACATGACACTCTGTATAGGTATAGCACCCACTTCCAAATACTACTTGAAAAAGTTTAGAGCCAGATGAACGAGCCGATTATGAGATATGATTTTTCAAATATCGTTAAAATTTCCGGCCTAGCCCCGAAATGCCTTTCCGTCCTCCATTTATGGGAATGTAACTAAAGAACTGCTAGCTGTCGCCACATGACACTCTGTATAGGTATAGCACCCACTTCCAAATACTACTTGAAAAAGTTTAAAGCCAGATGAAAGAGCCGATTATGAGATATGATTTTTCAAATATCGTTAAAATTTCCGGCCTAGCCCCGAAATGCCTTTCCGTCCTCCATTTATGGGAGTTTAACTAAATAACTGCTAGCTGTCGCCACATGACACTCTGTATAGGTATAGCACCTACTTCCAAATACTACTTGAAAAAGTTTAAAGCCAGATTAACGAGCCGATTATGAGATATTATTTTTCAAATATCGTTAAAATTTCCGGCCTAGCCCCGAAATGCCTTTCCGTCCTCCATTTATGGGAGTGTAACTAAAGAACTGCTAGCTGTCGCCACATGACACTCTGTATACGTATAGCACCAACTTCCAAATTCTACTTGAAAATGTTTAAAGCCAGATTAACGAGCCGATTATGAGATATGATTTTTCAAATATCGTTAAAATTTCCGGCCTAGCCCCGAAATGTCTTACCGTCCTCCATTTATGGGAGTGTAACTAAAGAACTGCTAGCTGTCGCCACATGACACTCTGTATAGGTATAGCACCCACTTGCAAATACTACTTGAAAATGTTTAAAGCCAGATTAACGAGCCGATTATGAGATATGATTTTTCAAATATCGTTAAAATTTCCGGCCTAGCCCCGAAATGTCTTACCGTCCTCCATTTATGGGAGTTTAACTAAATAACTGCTAGCTGTCGCCACATGACACTCTGTATACGTATAGCACCAACTTCCAAATTCTACTTGAAAATGTTTAAAGCCAGATTAACGAGCCGATTATGAGATATGATTTTTCAAATATCGTTAAAATTTCCGGCCTAGCCCCGAAATGTCTTACCGTCCTCCATTTATGGGAGTGTAACTAAAGAACTGCTAGCTGTCGCCACATGACACTCTGTATAGGTATAGCACCCACTTGCAAATACTACTTGAAAATGTTTAAAGCCAGATTAACGAGCCGATTATGAGATATGATTTTTCAAATATCGTTAAAATTTCCGGCCTAGCCCCGAAATGCCTTTCCGTCCTCCATTTATGGTAGTGTAACTAAAGAACTACTATCCGTCGCCACATGCCACTCTGTATAGGTATAGCACCCACTTCCAAATACTACTTGAAAAAGTTTAAAGCCAAATTAACGAGCCGATTATGAGATATGATTTTTCAAATATCGTTAAAATTTCCGGTCTAGCCCCGAAATGCCTTTCCGTCCTCCATTTATGGGAGTGTAACTAAAGAACTGCTAGCTGTCGCCACATGACACTCTGTATAGGTATAGCACCCACTTCCAAATACTACTTGTAAAAGTTTAAAGCCAGATTAACGAGCCGATTATGAGATATGATTTTTCAAATATCGCTAAAATTTCCTGCCTGGCCCCGAAATGCCTATCCGTCCTAAATTTAACGGCTGCAACTAAAGAACTACTCTCCGTCGCCACATGACACTCTGTATAGGCATAGCACCCACTTCCAAATACTACTTGAAAATGTTTAAAGCCAGATTAACTAGCCGATTATGAGATATGATTTTTCGAATATCGTTAAAATTTCCAGCCTCGCCCCGAAATGCCTATCCGTCCTAAATTTAAGAGCTGTAACTAAAGAACTACTATCCGTCGCCACATGACACTCTGTATAGGTATAGCACCCACTTCCAAATACTACTTGAATATGTTTAAAGTCAGATTAACGAGCCGATTATGAGATATGATTTTTCAAATATCGTTAAAATTTCCGGCCTAGCCCCGAAATGCCTTTCCGTCCTCCATTTATGGGAGTGTAACTAAAGAACTGCTAGCTGTCGCCACATGACACTCTGTATAGCTATAGCACCCACTTCCAAATACTAGGTGAACAAGTTTAAAGCCAGATTAACGAGCCGATTATGAGATATGATTTTTCACATATCGTCAAAATTTCCGGCCTAGCTTCGAAATGCCTTTCCGTCCTCCATTAATGGGAGTGTATCTAATGAACTGCTATCTGTCGCCACATGACACACTGTATAGGTATAGCACCCACTTCAAAATACTACTTGAAAAAGTTTAAAGCCAGATTAACGAGCCGATTATGAGATATGATTTTTCAAATATCGTTAAAATTTCAGGCCTAGCCCCGAAATGCCTTTCCGTCCTCCATTTATGGGAGTGTAACTAAAGAACTGCTAGCTGTCGCCACATGACACTCTGTATAGGTATAGCACCCACTTCCAAATTCTACTTGAAAATGTTTATAGCCAGATTAACGAGCCGATTATGAGATATCATTTTTCAAATATCGTTAAAATTTCCGGCCTAGCCCCGAAATGTCTTACCGTCCTCCATTTATGGGAGTGTAACTAAAGAACTGCTAGCTGTCGCCACATGACACTCTGTATAGGTATAGCACCCACTTCCAAATACTACTTGAAAATGTTTAAAGCCAGATTAACGAGCCGATTATGAGATATGATTTTTCAAATATCGTTAAAATTTCCAGCCTCGCCCCGAAATGCCTATCCGTCCTAAATTTAAGGGCTGTAACTAAAGAACTACTATCCGTCGCCACATGACACTCTGTATAGGTATAGCACCCTCTTCCAAATACTACTAGAAAAAGTTTAAAGCCAAATTAACGAGCCGATTATGAGATATGATTTTTCAAATATCGTTAAAATTTCCGGCCTAGCCCCGAAATGCCTTTCCGTCCTCCATTTATGGGTGTGTAACTAAAGAACTATTATCCGTCGCCACATAACACTCTGTATAGGTATAGCACCCACTTCCAAATACTACTAGAAAAAGTTTAAAGCCAGATTAATGAGCTGATTATGAGATATGATTTTTCAAATATCGTTAAAATTTCCGGCCTAGCCCCGAAATGCCTTTCCGTCCTCCATTTATGGTAGTGTAACTAAAGAACTACTATCCGTCGCCACATGCCACTCTGTATAGGTATAGCACCCACTTCCAAATACTACTTGAAAATGTTTAAAGCCAGATTAACTAGCCGATTATGAGATATGATTTTTCAAATATCGTTAAAATTTCCAGCCTCGCCCCGAAATGCCTATCCGTCCTAAATTTAAGGGCTGTAACTAGAGAATTACTATCCGTCGCCACATGACACTCTGTACAGGTATAGCACCCACTTCCAAATACTACTTGAAAAAGTTTAAAGCCAAATTAACGAGCCGATTATGAGATATGATTTTTCAAATATCGTTAAAATTTCCGGTCTAGCCCCGAAATGCCTTTCCGTCCTCCATTTATGGGTGTGTAACTAAAGAACTGCTAGCTGTCGCCACATGACACTCTGTATAGGTATAGCACCCACTTCCAAATACTACCTGAAAAAGTTTAAAGCCAGATTAACGAGCCGATTATGAGATATGAATTTTCAAATATCGTTAAAATTTCCTGCCTGGCCCCGAAATGCCTATCCGTCCTAAATTTAACGGCTGCAACTAAAGAACTACTATCCGTCGCCACATGACACTCTGTATAGGTATAGCACCCACTTCCAAATACTACTTGAAAATGTTTAAAGCCAGATTAACGAGCCGATTATGAGATATGATTTTTCAAATATCGTTAAAATTTCCAGCCTCGCCCCGAAATGCCTATCCGTCCTAAATTTAAGGGCTGTAACTAAAGAACTACTACCCGTCGCCACATGACACTCTATATAGGTATAGCACCCACTTCCAAATACTACTTGAAAAAGTTTAAAGCCAAATTAACGAGCCAATTATGAGATATGATTTTTCAAATATCGTTAAAATTTCCGGCCTAGCCCCGAAATGCCTTTCCGTCCTCCGTTTATGGGAGTGTAACTAAAGAACTGCTAGCTGTCGCCACATGACACTCTGTATAGGTATAGCACCCACTTCCAAATACTAGGTGAAAAAGTTTAAAGCCAGATTAACGAGCCGATTATGAGATATGATTGTTCACATATCGTCAAAATTTCCGGCCTAGCTTCGAAATGCCTTTCCGTCCTCCATTAATGGGAGTGTAACTAATGAACTGCTATCTGTCGCCACATGACACACTGTATAGGTATAGCACCCACTTCAAAATACTACTTGAAAAAGTTTAAAGCCAGATTAACGAGCCGATTATGAGATATGATTTTTCAAATATCGTTAAAATTTCCGGCCTAGCCCCGAAATGTCTTACCGTCCTCCATTTATGGGAGTGTAACTAAAGAACTGCTAGCTGTCGCCACATGACACTCTGTATAGGTATAGCACCCACTTGCAAATACTACTTGAAAATGTTTAAAGCCAGATTAACGAGCCGATTATGAGATATGATTTTTCAAATATCGTTAAAATTTCCGGCCTAGCCCCGAAATGTCTTACCGTCCTCCATTTATGGGAGTTTAACTAAATAACTGCTAGCTGTCGCCACATGACACTCTGTATACGTATAGCACCAACTTCCAAATTCTACTTGAAAATGTTTAAAGCCAGATTAACGAGCCGATTATGAGATATGATTTTTCAAATATCGTTAAAATTTCCGGCCTAGCCCCGAAATGTCTTACCGTCCTCCATTTATGGGAGTGTAACTAAAGAACTGCTAGCTGTCGCCACATGACACTCTGTATAGGTATAGCACCCACTTGCAAATACTACTTGAAAATGTTTAAAGCCAGATTAACGAGCCGATTATGAGATATGATTTTTCAAATATCGTTAAAATTTCCGGCCTAGCCCCGAAATGCCTTTCCGTCCTCCATTTATGGTAGTGTAACTAAAGAACTACTATCCGTCGCCACATGCCACTCTGTATAGGTATAGCACCCACTTCCAAATACTACTTGAAAAAGTTTAAAGCCAAATTAACGAGCCGATTATGAGATATGATTTTTCAAATATCGTTAAAATTTCCGGTCTAGCCCCGAAATGCCTTTCCGTCCTCCATTTATGGGAGTGTAACTAAAGAACTGCTAGCTGTCGCCACATGACACTCTGTATAGGTATAGCACCCACTTCCAAATACTACTTGTAAAAGTTTAAAGCCAGATTAACGAGCCGATTATGAGATATGATTTTTCAAATATCGCTAAAATTTCCTGCCTGGCCCCGAAATGCCTATCCGTCCTAAATTTAACGGCTGCAACTAAAGAACTACTCTCCGTCGCCACATGACACTCTGTATAGGTATAGCACCCACTTCCAAATACTACTTGAAAATGTTTAAAGCCAGATTAACTAGCCGATTATGAGATATGATTTTTCGAATATCGTTAAAATTTCCAGCCTCGCCCCGAAATGCCTATCCGTCCTAAATTTAAGAGCTGTAACTAAAGAACTACTATCCGTCGCCACATGACACTCTGTATAGGTATAGCACCCACTTCCAAATACTACTTGAATATGTTTAAAGTCAGATTAACGAGCCGATTATGAGATATGATTTTTCAAATATCGTTAAAATTTCCGGCCTAGCCCCGAAATGCCTTTCCGTCCTCCATTTATGGGAGTGTAACTAAAGAACTGCTAGCTGTCGCCACATGACACTCTGTATAGCTATAGCACCCACTTCCAAATACTAGGTGAACAAGTTTAAAGCCAGATTAACGAGCCGATTATGAGATATGATTTTTCACATATCGTCAAAATTTCCGGCCTAGCTTCGAAATGCCTTTCCGTCCTCCATTAATGGGAGTGTAACTAATGAACTGCTATCTGTCGCCACATGACACACTGTATAGGTATAGCACCCACTTCAAAATACTACTTGAAAAAGTTTAAAGCCAGATTAACGAGCCGATTATGAGATATGATTTTTCAAATATCGTTAAAATTTCAGGCCTAGCCCCGAAATGCCTTTCCGTCCTCCATTTATGGGAGTGTAACTAAAGAACTGCTAGCTGTCGCCACATGACACTCTGTATAGGTATAGCACCCACTTCCAAATTCTACTTGAAAATGTTTATAGCCAGATTAACGAGCCGATTATGAGATATCATTTTTCAAATATCGTTAAAATTTCCGGCCTAGCCCCGAAATGTCTTACCGTCCTCCATTTATGGGAGTGTAACTAAAGAACTGCTAGCTGTCGCCACATGACACTCTGTATAGGTATAGCACCCACTTCCAAATACTACTTGAAAATGTTTAAAGCCAGATTAACGAGCCGATTATGAGATATGATTTTTCAAATATCGTTAAAATTTCCAGCCTCGCCCCGAAATGCCTATCCGTCCTAAATTTAAGGGCTGTAACTAAAGAACTACTATCCGTCGCCACATGACACTCTGTATAGGTATAGCACCCACTTCCAAATACTACTTGAAAAAGTTTAAAGCCAAATTAACGAGCCGATTATGAGATATGATTTTTCAAATATCGTTAAAATTTCCGGTCTAGCCCCGAAATGCCTTTCCGTCCTCCATTTATGGGAGTGTAACTAAAGAACTGCTAGCTGTCGCCACATGACACTCTGTATAGGTATAGCACCCACTTCCAAATACTACTTGTAAAAGTTTAAAGCCAGATTAACGAGCCGATTATGAGATATGATTTTTCAAATATCGCTAAAATTTCCTGCCTGGCCCCGAAATGCCTATCCGTCCTAAATTTAACGGCTGCAACTAAAGAACTACTCTCCGTCGCCACATGACACTCTGTATAGGTATAGCACCCACTTCCAAATACTACTTGAAAATGTTTAAAGCCAGATTAACTAGCCGATTATGAGATATGATTTTTCGAATATCGTTAAAATTTCCAGCCTCGCCCCGAAATGCCTATCCGTCCTAAATTTAAGAGCTGTAACTAAAGAACTACTATCCGTCGCCACATGACACTCTGTATAGGTATAGCACCCACATCCAAATACTACTTGAATATGTTTAAAGTCAGATTAACGAGCCGATTATGAGATATGATTTTTCAAATATCGTTAAAATTTCCGGCCTAGCCCCGAAATGCCTTTCCGTCCTCCATTTATGGGAGTGTAACTAAAGAACTGCTAGCTGTCGCCACATGACACTCTGTATAGCTGTAGCACCCACTTCCAAATACTAGGTGAACAAGTTTAAAGCCAGATTAACGAGCCGATTATGAGATATGATTTTTCACATATCGTCAAAATTTCCGGCCTAGCTTCGAAATGCCTTTCCGTCCTCCATTAATGGGAGTGTAACTAATGAACTGCTATCTGTCGCCACATGACACACTGTATAGGTATAGCACCCACTTCAAAATACTACTTGAAAAAGTTTAAAGCCAGATTAACGAGCCGATTATGAGATATGATTTTTCAAATATCGTTAAAATTTCCGGCCTAGCCCCCAAATGCCTTTCCATCCTCCATTTATGGGAGTGTAACTAAAGAACTGCTAGCTGTCTCCACATGACACTCTGTATAGGTATAGCATCCACATCCAAATACTACTTGAAAAAGTTTAAAGCCAGATTAACGAGCCGATTATGAGATATGATTTTTCAAATATCGTTAAAATTTCCGGCCTAGCCCCGAAATGCCTTTCCGTCCTCCATTTATGGGAGTGTAACTAAAGAACTACTATCCGTCGCCACATGACACTCTGTATAGGTATAGCACCCACATCCAAATACTACTTGAAAAAGTTTAAAGCCAGATTAACGAGCCGATTATGAGATATGATTTTTCAAATATCGTTAAAATTTCCGGCCTAGCCCCGAAATGCCTTTCCGTCCTCCATTTATGGGAGTGTAACTAAAGAACTACTATCCTCACCACATGACACTCTGTATAGGTATAGCACCCACTTCCAAATACTACTTGAAAAAAGTTTAAAGCCAGATTAACGAACCGATTATGAGATATGATTTTTCTAATATCGTTAAAATTTCCAGCCTAGCCCCGAAATGCCTTTCCGTCCTCCATTTATGGGAGTGTAACTAAAGAACTGCTAGCTGTCGCCACATGACACTCTGTATAGGTATAGCACCCACTTCCAAATACTACTTGAAAAAGTTTAAAGCCAGATTAACGAGCCGATTATCAGATATGATTTTTCAAATATCGTTAAAATTTCCGGCCTAGCCCCGCAATGCCTTTCCGTCCTCCATTTATGGGAGTGTAACTAAAGCACTACTATCCGTCGCCACATGACACTCTGTATAGGTATAGTACCCACTTCCAAATACTACTTGAAAAAGTTTAAAGCCAGATTAACGAGCCGATTATGAGATATCATTTTTCAAATATCGTTAAAATTTCCGGCCTAGCCGCGAAATGCCTTTCCGTCCTCCATTTATGGGAGTGTAACTAAAGAACTGCTAGCTGTCGCCACATGACACTCTGTATAGGTATAGCACCCACTTCCAAATACTACTTGAAAAAGTTTAAAGCCAGATTAACGAGCCGATTATGAGATATGATTTTTCAAATATCGTTAAAATTTCCGGCCTAGAACCGAAATGCCTTTCCGTCCTTTATTTATGGGAGTGTAACTAAAGAACTACTATCCGTCGCTACATGACACTCTGTATAGGTATAGCACCCACTTCCAAATACTACTTGAAAAAGTTTAAAGCCAGATTAACGAGCCGATTATGAGATATGATTTTTCAAATATCGTTAAAATTTCCGGCCTAGCCCCCAAATGCCTTTCCATCCTCCATTTATGGGAGTGTAACTAAAGAACTGCTAGCTGTCCTCCACATGACACTCTGTATAGGTATAGCACCCACATCCAAATACTACTTGAAAAAGTTTAAAGCCAGATTAACGAGCCGATTATGAGATATGATTTTTCAAATATCGTTAAAATTTCCGGCCTAGCCCCGAAATGCCTTTCCGTCCTCCATTTATGGGAGTGTAACTAAAGAACTACTATCCGTCGCCACATGACACTCTGTATAGGTATAGCACCCACATCCAAATACTACTTGAAAAAGTTTAAAGCCAGATTAACGAGCCGATTATGAGATATGATTTTTCAAATATCGTTAAAATTTCCGGCCTAGCCCCGAAATGCCTTTCCGTCCTCCATTTATGGGAGTGTAACTAAAGAACTACTATCCTCACCACATGACACTCTGTATAGGTATAGCACCCACTTCCAAATACTACTTGAAAAAGTTTAAAGCCAGATTAACGAGCCGATTATGAGATATGATTTTTCAAATATCGTTAAAATTTCCGGCCTAGCCCCGCAATGCCTTTCCGTTCTCCATTTATGGGAGTGTAACTAAAGCACTACTATCCGTCGCCACATGACACTCTGTATAGGTATAGTACCCACTTCCAAATATTACTTGAAAAAGTTTAAAGCCAGATTAACGAGCCGATTATGAGATATGATTTTTCAAATATCGTTAAAATTTCCGGCCTAGCCGCGAAATGCCTTTCCGTCCTCCATTTATGGGAGTGTAACTACAGAACTGCTAGCTGTCGCCACATGACACGCTGTATAGGTATAGCACCCACTTCCAAATACTACTTGAAAAAGTTTGAAGCCAGATTAACGAGCCGATTATGAGATATGATTTTTCAAATATCGTTAAAATTTCCGGCCTAGCCCCGAAATGCCTTTCCGTCCTCCATTTATGGGAGTGTAACTAAAGAACTACTATCCGTCGCCACTTGACACTGTATAGGTATAGCACCCACATCCAAATACTACTTGAAAAAGTTTTAAGCCAGATTAACGAGCCGATTATGAGATATGATTTTTCTAATATCGTTAAAATTTCCGGCCTAGCCCCGAAATGCCTTTCCCGTCCTCCATTTATGGGAGTGTAACTAAAGAACTGCTAGCTGTCGCCACATGACACTCTTTATAGGTATAGTACCCACTTCCAAATACTACTTGAAAATGTTTAAAGCCAGATTAACAAACCGATTATGAGATATGATTTTTCAAATATCGTTAAAATTTCCAGCCTCGCCCCGAAATGCCTATCCGTCCTACATTTAAGGGCTGTAACTAAAGAACTACTATCCGTCTCCACATGACACTCTGTATAGGTATAGCACCCACTTCCAAATACTACTTGAAAAAAGTTTAAAGCCCGAATTAACGAGCCGATTATGAGATATGATTTTTTCAAATATCGTTTAAAATTTCCGGCCTAGCCCCGAAATGCCTTTCCGTCCTCCATTTATGGGAGTGTAACTAAAGAACTACTATCCCTCGCACACATGACACTCTGTATAGGTATAGCACCCACTTCCAAATACTACTTGAAAAAGTTTAAAGCCAGATTAACGAGCCGAATTTGGGATATGATTTTTCAAATATCGTTTAAAATTTCCGGCCTAGCCCGAAATGCCTTTCCGTCCTCCATTTATGGGGAGTGTAACTAAAAGAACTACTATCCGTAGCCACATGACACTCTGTATAGGTATAAGCACCCACTTCCAAATACTATTAGAAAAAGTTTAAAGCCAGATTAACGAGGCCGATTATGAGATATGATTTTTCGAATATCGTTAAAATTTCCGGCCTTGCCCGAAATGCCTGTCCGTCCTCCATTTATGGGCGTGTAACTAAAGAACTGCTAGCTGTCGCACATGACACTCTGTATAGGTATAGCACCAACTTCCAAATACTACTTGAAAAAGTTTAAAGCCAGATTAACGAGACCGATTATGAGATAAGTTTTTTCAAATATCGTTAAAATTTCCAGCCTCGCCCCGAAATGCCTATCCGTCCCTAAATTTAAGGGCTGTAACTAAAGAACTACTATCCGTCGCCACATGACACACTGTATAGGTATAGCACCCACTTCCAAATACTAACTTGAAAAAGTTTAAAGCCAGATTAACGAGCCGATTTATGAGATATGATTTTTCAAATATCGTTAAAATTTCCAGCCTCGCCCGAAATGCCTATCCGTCCTAAATTTAAGGGCTGTAACTAAAGAACTACTATCCGTCGCCACATGACACTCTGTATAGGTATAGCACCCAACTCCAAATACTACTTGAAAAAGTTTAAAGCCAGATTAACGAGCCGATTATGAGATATGATTTTTCGAATATCGTTAAAATTTCTGGCCTAGCACCGAAATGCCTTTCCGTCCCTCCATTTATGGGAGTGTACTAAAGAACTGCTAGCTGTCGCCACATGACACTCTGTATAGGTATAGCACCCACTTCCAAATACTACTTGAAAATGTTTAAAGCCAAATTAACGAGCCGATTATGAGATATGATTTTTCAAATATCGTTAAAATTTCCAGCCTCGCGCCGAAATAGCTATCGGCCTAAATTTAAGGGCTGTAACTATAGAACTACTACCGTCGCCACATGACACTCTGTATAGGTATAGCACCCACTTCCAAATACTACTTGAAAAAGTTTAAAGCCAGATTAACGAGCCGATTAGGAGATATGATTTTTCAAATATCGTTAAAATTTCCGGCTTAGCCCCGAAATGCCTTTCCTTCCTCCATTTATGGTAGTGTAACTAAAGAACTACTATCCGTCGCCACATTGGAACATCTGTATAGGTATAGCACCCACTTCCAAATACTACTTGAAAATGTTTAAAGCCAGATTAACGAGCCGATTATGAGATATGATTTTTCAAATATCGTTAAAATTTCCAGCCTCGCCCCGAAATGCCTATCCGTCCTAAATTTAAGTGCTGTAAACTAAAGAACTACTATCCGTCGCCACATGACACTCTGTATAGGTATAGCACCTACTTCCAAATACTACTTGAAAATGTTTAAAGCCAGATTAACGAGCCGATTATGAGATATGATTTTTCAAATATCGTTAAAATTTCCAGCTTCGCCCCAAAATTCCTACCTGTCCTAAATTTAAGGGGGCTGTAACTAAAGAACTACTATCCGTCGCCACATGACACTCTGTATAAGTATAGCACCCACTTCCAAATATTACTTGAAAAAGTTTAAAGCCAGATTAACGAGCCGATTATCAGATATGATTTTTCGAATATCGTTAAAATTTCCGGCCTAGCCCCGAAATGCCTTTCCGTCCTCCATTTATGGGAGTGTAACTAAAGAACTGCTAGCTGTCGCCACATGTCACTCTGTATAGGTATAGCACACACTTCCAAATACTACTTGAAAATGTTTAAAGCCAGATTAACGAGCCGATTATGAGAAATGATGTTTCAAATATCGTTAAAATTTCCAGCCTCGCCCCGTAATGCATATCTGTCCTAAATTTAAGGGCTGGTAACTAAAGAACTACTATCCGTCCGCCACATGACACTCTGTATAGGTATAGCACCCACTTCCAAATACTACTTGAAAATGTTTAAAGCCAGATTAACAAGCCGATTATGAGATATGATTTTTCGAATATAGTTAAAATTTCCGGCCTAGCCCCGGAATGCCTTTCCCTCCTCCATTTATGGGAGTGTAACTAAAGAACTACTAGCTGCCGCCACATGACACTCTGTATAGGAATAGCACCCACTTCCAAATACTACTTGAAAATGTTTTAAAGCCAGATTAACGAGCCGATTATGAGATATGATTTTTTCAAATATCGTTTAAAATTTCCAGCCTCGACCCGAAATGCCTATCCGTCCTAAATTTAAGTGCTGTAACTAAAGAACTACTATCCGTCGCCACATGACACTCTGTATAGGTATAGCACCTACTTCCAAATACTACTTGAAAATGTTTTAAAGCCAGATTAACGAGCCGATTATGAGATATGATTTTTCAAATATCGTTTAAAATTTCCAGCTTCGCCCCAAAATTCCCACCTGTCCTAAATTTAAGGGGCTGTAACTAAAGAACTACTATCCGTCGCCACATGACACTCTGTATAAGTATAGCACCCACTTCCAAATATTACTTGAAAAAGTTTTAAAGCCAGATTAACGAGCCGATTATCAGATATGATTTTTCGAATATCGTTAAAATTTCCGGCCTAGCCCCGAAATGCCTTTCCGTCCTCCATTTATGGGAGTGTAACTAAAGAACTGCTAGCTGTCGCACATGACACTCTGTATAGGTATAGCACACACTTCCAAATACTACTTGAAAATGTTTTTAAAGCCAGATAACGAGCCGATTATGTGATATGTTTTTTGAAATATCGTTAAAATTTCCAGCCTCGCCCCGTAATGCCTATCGTCCTAAATTTAAGGGCTGTAACTAAGGCACTACTATCCGTCGCCACATGACACTCTGTATAGGTATAGCACCCACTTTCAATTACTACTTGAAAATGTTTTAAAGCCAGATTAACGAGCTGATTATGAGATATGATTTTTTCAAATATCGTTAAAATTTCGAGCCCCGCCCCGAAATGCCTATCCGTCCTAAATTTAAGGGATGTAACTAAAGAACTACTATCCGTCGCCACATGACACTCTGTATAGATATAGAACCCACTTCCAAATACTACTTGAAAATGTTTAATGCCAGATAACGAGCCGATTATGAGATATGATTTTTCAAATATCGTTAAAATTTCCCAGCCTTGCCCCGAAATGCCTATCCGTCCTAAATTTAAGGGGCTGTAACTAAAGAACTACTATCCGTCGCCACATGACACTCTGTATAGGTATAGCACCCACTTCCAAGTACTACTTGAAAATGTTTAAAGCCAGATTAACGAGCCGATTATGAGATATGATGTTTCAAATATCGTTTAAAATTTCCAGCCTCCGCCCCGAAATGCATATCTGTCCTAAATTTAAGGGCTGTAACTAAAGAACTACTATCCGTCCGCCACATGACACTCTGTATAGCTATAGCACCCACTTCCAAATACTACTTGAAAAAGTTTTAAAGCCAGATTAACGAGCCGATTATGAGATATGTTTTTTCAAATTTCGTTTAAAATTTCCAGCCTCGACCCGAAATGCATATCTGTCCTAAATTTAAGGGCTGTAACTAAAGAACTTCTAGCTGTCGCCACATGACACTCTGTATAGGTATAGCACCCACTTCCAAATACTACTTGAAAATGTTTAAAGCCAGATTAACAAGCCGATTATGAGATATGATTTTTCGAATATCAGTTAAAATTTCCGGCCTAGCCCCGGAATGCCTTTCCCTCCTCCATTTATGGGAGTGTAACTAAAGAACTACTAGCTTTCGCCACATGACACTCTGTATAGGTATTAGCACCCACTTCCCAAATACTACTTGAAAAAGTTTTAAAGCCAGATTAACGAGCCGATTATCAGATATTTTTTTTTTTTCCAATATCGTTAAAATTTCCAGCCTCGCCCCGAAATGCCTATCCGTCCTAAATTTAAGGGCTGCAACTAAAGAACTTCCAGCTGTCGCCACATGACACTCTGTATAGGTATAGCACCCACTTCCAAATATTACTTGAAAATGTTTAAAGGCCAGATTAACGAGCCGATTATCAGATATGATTTTTCGAATATCGTTAAAATTTCCGG
>JAOYRU010000220.1:0-29408 GCA_026315105.1 Locusta migratoria
GATACACGCTGCACCGCCTACGGCCGCTCATCGGCTGCTGTGGGCCCAAGCGCCCCATCACACTAGCCGGCCGTGCACGGGTCGATGCACCGCCGATTTACCGTCGGTGCGCAATCATCGATGGACAGAGAAGGGCCGACATGGCTGTCCGACTGCTATTTTCGGACGCTGTGCGGGGGTTGCGTCTTCGTGGCTTCTGCTACTAAGGGCGCATGTCCGAGGTCGTTGCGGAGTGGGCCGCGCGCTGGGTGGCTCTGGGTTCGACGCCAGGTCCCTTGACGTGCAGCTAACCGTTTTGTGCCTATCTAGTTGCAGCTTGCTGTATACTGGCAAACTTCTGTTATTGCTTGCTGAGTTTTGAAATAATTTAAGAACGGGACAGCGCGAACGCAGTCCCGACTACCAAAAATTATGCGCCCGAGTTACCTACATTAGAGGTAATCGCAGGGGTCAACCTAACCGAAGTGCAATGGAAAGGTCTCGCCCTGGGAGAACCGCCTTTATGATCACGGTATCTCCTACGCCAGGTAAGTATGCCTTCACGCACCCACTGCCGAATATTTATAACGTCTCGCGCTACAGATGTTTGACGACTACAAAGACGTCGAGAGCTCTTGTTAGACAGCATGGTCGTTATGCTTGCAGTTTCTATTTAGAATGGAGCTTTTAGCCGCCGAGTTAAATGTCAGATAGTTGCAATTACGGCCTACTGCCGCGTAAATCGATGCACTTTGCGCGGGAATGGGAGGACCAGACCGCGCGGGAAGGGAGCACCACGCGGTCAACGGCGTCGACCGTTGCTGCGGTAACTCACTGCATCTTCCGCAAGATGGCATACAAGTGCAGTCTACCGCCTCAGTCCCTCCTTCCATCAGAAAGACGCTCTCTCTGTTGCTATGGTAACGACGAATGACATTTGTGGAATGACTTTGCGCCCTGTAACAAAATAGGTTACATTACCTGATACGAGGAGAGAGTTTAATGTTGCTAAATGAGGCAGTATTGTCAATCGCTGGAGTCTGTTGCTTAGCAACGGAAGCGCCACAGCTCAGACAGTCAAACACGACCAAGAATGTTGGACAGCATTCCTTACAGTGTGCACATTGAACATACCCCACATTGGTAGAATTCAAGAGAAACCAAGAATGAGCATACATTGTTGGTTACGTTACTGACTGAACACCTATGAACAAATAGAAACTACAAGGTAAGAAATATTTTTCTTGTTTGTCAGTAGGATTGTGAAAGCTTAGTTGGGTTCTTTGCTATTTGAATCCAGTATATGCCGTCATTTTCCCCTTACATGGCAAAGTCTAAGGAAAAAAAATTAAACGTTTTACCCTTTGCATTAGGCATAAGCGTTATGGGGCAGGGAGTAATTCGTATCACCTACACTCTTATTTATTTAGGCGAAGTTGTGGTGGTCGGTCGGTGGGGGGGAGGGGATAAGTTAAATCAGACATAATGAACGCTAAAATAAGTACATAAAAAATGGAAGTGGAACGTTTTGTAATGTAAATGATTCAAAAGCGAATTAATTGAAGGCGAGTTTTATTGTCTTTGTCAGGTGTAATTTAACGACATTGTTTTGCTACGAATTTGGACTATCTAACGAATTTGTCAAGTCGCAACTGTAACATAATAACAGAAAGTGTTTCTATTTTTTCGTCCCTAGTAGGGAGAATAGGTACGAAAGTTTTAATTTTCTAAATGCATTCCATAAAGAAATGTTATTTCATTTCACGAAATCTGGATCGGCCGTTTTATGCCAGCCTCGTGGGTTTACTGCCAGGTAAATAAACACTCAGTGTGGAAATTAAGAGACATGGTCCGACGCAGACTTGTCGTTTCATGTTGCACAATTTGCTCGCCAACGGCCATACCACGTTGAAAACACCGGTTCTCGTCCGATCACCGAAGTTAAGCAACGTCGGGCCTTGTCAGTACTTGGATGGGTGACCACCTGGGAAAACAGGGTGCTGTTGGCCGCAATTTCATTTTCATTTTTCTCGCTCTTGTCGTCTCCAGTTCACGACCCGACTACGACCCCAGCACCCCAAGTGCCGCAAGTCTGCAAGTCGTAAGACGCTACGCTAGACGCTTGATTTCGGCCCGTCTTATAGCTCGATACACGCTGCACCGCCTACGGCCGCTCATCGGCTGCTGTGGGCCCAAGCGCCCCATCACACTAGCCGGCCGTGCACGGGTCGATGCACCGCCGATTTACCGTCGGTGCGCAATCATCGATGGACAGAGAAGGGCCGACATGGCTGTCCGACTGCTATTTTCGGACGCTGTGCGGGGGGTTGCGTCTTCGTGGCTTCTGCTACTAAGGGCGCATGTCCGAGGTCGTTGCGGAGTGGGCCGCGCGCTGGGTGGCTCTGGGTTCGACGCCAGGTCCCTTGACGTGCAGCTAACCGTTTTGTGCCTATCTAGTTGCAGCTTGCTGTATACTGGCAAACTTCTGTTATTGCTTGCTGAGTTTTGAAATAATTTAAGAACGGGACAGCGCGAACGCAGTCCCGACTACCAAAAATTATGCGCCCGAGTTACCTACATTAGAGGTAATCGCAGGGGTCAACCTAACCGAAGTGCAATGGAAAGGTCTCGCCCTGGGAGAACCGCCTTTATGATCACGGTATCTCCTACGCCAGGTAAGTATGCCTTCACGCACCCACTGCCGAATATTTATAACGTCTCGCGCTACAGATGTTTGACGACTACAAAGACGTCGAGAGCTCTTGTTAGACAGCATGGTCGTTATGCTTGCAGTTTCTATTTAGAATGGAGCTTTTAGCCGCCGAGTTAAATGTCAGATAGTTGCAATTACGGCCTACTGCCGCGTAAATCGATGCACTTTGCGCGGGAATGGGAGGACCAGACCGCGCGGGAAGGGAGCACCACGCGGTCAACGGCGTCGACCGTTGCTGCGGTAACTCACTGCATCTTCCGCAAGATGGCATACAAGTGCAGTCTACCGCCTCAGTCCCTCCTTCCATCAGAAAGACGCTCTCTCTGTTGCTATGGTAACGACGAATGACATTTGTGGAATGACTTTGCGCCCTGTAACAAAATAGGTTACATTACCTGATACGAGGAGAGAGTTTAATGTTGCTAAATGAGGCAGTATTGTCAATCGCTGGAGTCTGTTGCTTAGCAACGGAAGCGCCACAGCTCAGACAGTCAAACACGACCAAGAATGTTGGACAGCATTCCTTACAGTGTGCACATTGAACATACCCCACATTGGTAGAATTCAAGAGAAACCAAGAATGAGCATACATTGTTGGTTACGTTACTGACTGAACACCTATGAACAAATAGAAACTACAAGGTAAGAAATATTTTTCTTGTTTGTCAGTAGGATTGTGAAAGCTTAGTTGGGTTCTTTGCTATTTGAATCCAGTATATGCCGTCATTTTCCCCTTACATGGCAAAGTCTAAGGAAAAAAAATTAAACGTTTTACCCTTTGCATTAGGCATAAGCGTTATGGGGCAGGGAGTAATTCGTATCACCTACACTCTTATTTATTTAGGCGAAGTTGTGGTGGTCGGTCGGTGGGGGGAGGGGATAAGTTAAATCAGACATAATGAACGCTAAAATAAGTACATAAAAAATGGAAGTGGAACGTTTTGTAATGTAAATGATTCAAAAGCGAATTAATTGAAGGCGAGTTTTATTGTCTTTGTCAGGTGTAATTTAACGACATTGTTTTGCTACGAATTTGGACTATCTAACGAATTTGTCAAGTCGCAACTGTAACATAATAACAGAAAGTGTTTCTATTTTTTCGTCCCTAGTAGGGAGAATAGGTACGAAAGTTTTAATTTTCTAAATGCATTCCATAAAGAAATGTTATTTCATTTCACGAAATCTGGATCGGCCGTTTTATGCCAGCCTCGTGGGTTTACTGCCAGGTAAATAAACACTCAGTGTGGAAATTAAGAGACATGGTCCGACGCAGACTTGTCGTTTCATGTTGCACAATTTGCTCGCCAACGGCCATACCACGTTGAAAACACCGGTTCTCGTCCGATCACCGAAGTTAAGCAACGTCGGGCCTTGTCAGTACTTGGATGGGTGACCACCTGGGAAAACAGGGTGCTGTTGGCCGCAATTTCATTTTCATTTTTCTCGCTCTTGTCGTCTCCAGTTCACGACCCGACTACGACCCCAGCACCCCAAGTGCCGCAAGTCTGCAAGTCGTAAGACGCTACGCTAGACGCTTGATTTCGGCCCGTCTTATAGCTCGATACACGCTGCACCGCCTACGGCCGCTCATCGGCTGCTGTGGGCCCAAGCGCCCCATCACACTAGCCGGCCGTGCACGGGTCGATGCACCGCCGATTTACCGTCGGTGCGCAATCATCGATGGACAGAGAAGGGCCGACATGGCTGTCCGACTGCTATTTTCGGACGCTGTGCGGGGGTTGCGTCTTCGTGGCTTCTGCTACTAAGGGCGCATGTCCGAGGTCGTTGCGGAGTGGGCCGCGCGCTGGGTGGCTCTGGGTTCGACGCCAGGTCCCTTGACGTGCAGCTAACCGTTTTGTGCCTATCTAGTTGCAGCTTGCTGTATACTGGCAAACTTCTGTTATTGCTTGCTGAGTTTTGAAATAATTTAAGAACGGGACAGCGCGAACGCAGTCCCGACTACCAAAAATTATGCGCCCGAGTTACCTACATTAGAGGTAATCGCAGGGGTCAACCTAACCGAAGTGCAATGGAAAGGTCTCGCCCTGGGAGAACCGCCTTTATGATCACGGTATCTCCTACGCCAGGTAAGTATGCCTTCACGCACCCACTGCCGAATATTTATAACGTCTCGCGCTACAGATGTTTGACGACTACAAAGACGTCGAGAGCTCTTGTTAGACAGCATGGTCGTTATGCTTGCAGTTTCTATTTAGAATGGAGCTTTTAGCCGCCGAGTTAAATGTCAGATAGTTGCAATTACGGCCTACTGCCGCGTAAATCGATGCACTTTGCGCGGGAATGGGAGGACCAGACCGCGCGGGAAGGGAGCACCACGCGGTCAACGGCGTCGACCGTTGCTGCGGTAACTCACTGCATCTTCCGCAAGATGGCATACAAGTGCAGTCTACCGCCTCAGTCCCTCCTTCCATCAGAAAGACGCTCTCTCTGTTGCTATGGTAACGACGAATGACATTTGTGGAATGACTTTGCGCCCTGTAACAAAATAGGTTACATTACCTGATACGAGGAGAGAGTTTAATGTTGCTAAATGAGGCAGTATTGTCAATCGCTGGAGTCTGTTGCTTAGCAACGGAAGCGCCACAGCTCAGACAGTCAAACACGACCAAGAATGTTGGACAGCATTCCTTACAGTGTGCACATTGAACATACCCCACATTGGTAGAATTCAAGAGAAACCAAGAATGAGCATACATTGTTGGTTACGTTACTGACTGAACACCTATGAACAAATAGAAACTACAAGGTAAGAAATATTTTTCTTGTTTGTCAGTAGGATTGTGAAAGCTTAGTTGGGTTCTTTGCTATTTGAATCCAGTATATGCCGTCATTTTCCCCTTACATGGCAAAGTCTAAGGAAAAAAAATTAAACGTTTTACCCTTTGCATTAGGCATAAGCGTTATGGGGCAGGGAGTAATTCGTATCACCTACACTCTTATTTATTTAGGCGAAGTTGTGGTGGTCGGTCGGTGGGGGGAGGGGATAAGTTAAATCAGACATAATGAACGCTAAAATAAGTACATAAAAAATGGAAGTGGAACGTTTTGTAATGTAAATGATTCAAAAGCGAATTAATTGAAGGCGAGTTTTATTGTCTTTGTCAGGTGTAATTTAACGACATTGTTTTGCTACGAATTTGGACTATCTAACGAATTTGTCAAGTCGCAACTGTAACATAATAACAGAAAGTGTTTCTATTTTTTCGTCCCTAGTAGGGAGAATAGGTACGAAAGTTTTAATTTTCTAAATGCATTCCATAAAGAAATGTTATTTCATTTCACGAAATCTGGATCGGCCGTTTTATGCCAGCCTCGTGGGTTTACTGCCAGGTAAATAAACACTCAGTGTGGAAATTAAGAGACATGGTCCGACGCAGACTTGTCGTTTCATGTTGCACAATTTGCTCGCCAACGGCCATACCACGTTGAAAACACCGGTTCTCGTCCGATCACCGAAGTTAAGCAACGTCGGGCCTTGTCAGTACTTGGATGGGTGACCACCTGGGAAAACAGGGTGCTGTTGGCCGCAATTTCATTTTCATTTTTCTCGCTCTTGTCGTCTCCAGTTCACGACCCGACTACGACCCCAGCACCCCAAGTGCCGCAAGTCTGCAAGTCGTAAGACGCTACGCTAGACGCTTGATTTCGGCCCGTCTTATAGCTCGATACACGCTGCACCGCCTACGGCCGCTCATCGGCTGCTGTGGGCCCAAGCGCCCCATCACACTAGCCGGCCGTGCACGGGTCGATGCACCGCCGATTTACCGTCGGTGCGCAATCATCGATGGACAGAGAAGGGCCGACATGGCTGTCCGACTGCTATTTTCGGACGCTGTGCGGGGGTTGCGTCTTCGTGGCTTCTGCTACTAAGGGCGCATGTCCGAGGTCGTTGCGGAGTGGGCCGCGCGCTGGGTGGCTCTGGGTTCGACGCCAGGTCCCTTGACGTGCAGCTAACCGTTTTGTGCCTATCTAGTTGCAGCTTGCTGTATACTGGCAAACTTCTGTTATTGCTTGCTGAGTTTTGAAATAATTTAAGAACGGGACAGCGCGAACGCAGTCCCGACTACCAAAAATTATGCGCCCGAGTTACCTACATTAGAGGTAATCGCAGGGGTCAACCTAACCGAAGTGCAATGGAAAGGTCTCGCCCTGGGAGAACCGCCTTTATGATCACGGTATCTCCTACGCCAGGTAAGTATGCCTTCACGCACCCACTGCCGAATATTTATAACGTCTCGCGCTACAGATGTTTGACGACTACAAAGACGTCGAGAGCTCTTGTTAGACAGCATGGTCGTTATGCTTGCAGTTTCTATTTAGAATGGAGCTTTTAGCCGCCGAGTTAAATGTCAGATAGTTGCAATTACGGCCTACTGCCGCGTAAATCGATGCACTTTGCGCGGGAATGGGAGGACCAGACCGCGCGGGAAGGGAGCACCACGCGGTCAACGGCGTCGACCGTTGCTGCGGTAACTCACTGCATCTTCCGCAAGATGGCATACAAGTGCAGTCTACCGCCTCAGTCCCTCCTTCCATCAGAAAGACGCTCTCTCTGTTGCTATGGTAACGACGAATGACATTTGTGGAATGACTTTGCGCCCTGTAACAAAATAGGTTACATTACCTGATACGAGGAGAGAGTTTAATGTTGCTAAATGAGGCAGTATTGTCAATCGCTGGAGTCTGTTGCTTAGCAACGGAAGCGCCACAGCTCAGACAGTCAAACACGACCAAGAATGTTGGACAGCATTCCTTACAGTGTGCACATTGAACATACCCCACATTGGTAGAATTCAAGAGAAACCAAGAATGAGCATACATTGTTGGTTACGTTACTGACTGAACACCTATGAACAAATAGAAACTACAAGGTAAGAAATATTTTTCTTGTTTGTCAGTAGGATTGTGAAAGCTTAGTTGGGTTCTTTGCTATTTGAATCCAGTATATGCCGTCATTTTCCCCTTACATGGCAAAGTCTAAGGAAAAAAAATTAAACGTTTTACCCTTTGCATTAGGCATAAGCGTTATGGGGCAGGGAGTAATTCGTATCACCTACACTCTTATTTATTTAGGCGAAGTTGTGGTGGTCGGTCGGTGGGGGGAGGGGATAAGTTAAATCAGACATAATGAACGCTAAAATAAGTACATAAAAAATGGAAGTGGAACGTTTTGTAATGTAAATGATTCAAAAGCGAATTAATTGAAGGCGAGTTTTATTGTCTTTGTCAGGTGTAATTTAACGACATTGTTTTGCTACGAATTTGGACTATCTAACGAATTTGTCAAGTCGCAACTGTAACATAATAACAGAAAGTGTTTCTATTTTTTCGTCCCTAGTAGGGAGAATAGGTACGAAAGTTTTAATTTTCTAAATGCATTCCATAAAGAAATGTTATTTCATTTCACGAAATCTGGATCGGCCGTTTTATGCCAGCCTCGTGGGTTTACTGCCAGGTAAATAAACACTCAGTGTGGAAATTAAGAGACATGGTCCGACGCAGACTTGTCGTTTCATGTTGCACAATTTGCTCGCCAACGGCCATACCACGTTGAAAACACCGGTTCTCGTCCGATCACCGAAGTTAAGCAACGTCGGGCCTTGTCAGTACTTGGATGGGTGACCACCTGGGAAAACAGGGTGCTGTTGGCCGCAATTTCATTTTCATTTTTCTCGCTCTTGTCGTCTCCAGTTCACGACCCGACTACGACCCCAGCACCCCAAGTGCCGCAAGTCTGCAAGTCGTAAGACGCTACGCTAGACGCTTGATTTCGGCCCGTCTTATAGCTCGATACACGCTGCACCGCCTACGGCCGCTCATCGGCTGCTGTGGGCCCAAGCGCCCCATCACACTAGCCGGCCGTGCACGGGTCGATGCACCGCCGATTTACCGTCGGTGCGCAATCATCGATGGACAGAGAAGGGCCGACATGGCTGTCCGACTGCTATTTTCGGACGCTGTGCGGGGGTTGCGTCTTCGTGGCTTCTGCTACTAAGGGCGCATGTCCGAGGTCGTTGCGGAGTGGGCCGCGCGCTGGGTGGCTCTGGGTTCGACGCCAGGTCCCTTGACGTGCAGCTAACCGTTTTGTGCCTATCTAGTTGCAGCTTGCTGTATACTGGCAAACTTCTGTTATTGCTTGCTGAGTTTTGAAATAATTTAAGAACGGGACAGCGCGAACGCAGTCCCGACTACCAAAAATTATGCGCCCGAGTTACCTACATTAGAGGTAATCGCAGGGGTCAACCTAACCGAAGTGCAATGGAAAGGTCTCGCCCTGGGAGAACCGCCTTTATGATCACGGTATCTCCTACGCCAGGTAAGTATGCCTTCACGCACCCACTGCCGAATATTTATAACGTCTCGCGCTACAGATGTTTGACGACTACAAAGACGTCGAGAGCTCTTGTTAGACAGCATGGTCGTTATGCTTGCAGTTTCTATTTAGAATGGAGCTTTTAGCCGCCGAGTTAAATGTCAGATAGTTGCAATTACGGCCTACTGCCGCGTAAATCGATGCACTTTGCGCGGGAATGGGAGGACCAGACCGCGCGGGAAGGGAGCACCACGCGGTCAACGGCGTCGACCGTTGCTGCGGTAACTCACTGCATCTTCCGCAAGATGGCATACAAGTGCAGTCTACCGCCTCAGTCCCTCCTTCCATCAGAAAGACGCTCTCTCTGTTGCTATGGTAACGACGAATGACATTTGTGGAATGACTTTGCGCCCTGTAACAAAATAGGTTACATTACCTGATACGAGGAGAGAGTTTAATGTTGCTAAATGAGGCAGTATTGTCAATCGCTGGAGTCTGTTGCTTAGCAACGGAAGCGCCACAGCTCAGACAGTCAAACACGACCAAGAATGTTGGACAGCATTCCTTACAGTGTGCACATTGAACATACCCCACATTGGTAGAATTCAAGAGAAACCAAGAATGAGCATACATTGTTGGTTACGTTACTGACTGAACACCTATGAACAAATAGAAACTACAAGGTAAGAAATATTTTTCTTGTTTGTCAGTAGGATTGTGAAAGCTTAGTTGGGTTCTTTGCTATTTGAATCCAGTATATGCCGTCATTTTCCCCTTACATGGCAAAGTCTAAGGAAAAAAAATTAAACGTTTTACCCTTTGCATTAGGCATAAGCGTTATGGGGCAGGGAGTAATTCGTATCACCTACACTCTTATTTATTTAGGCGAAGTTGTGGTGGTCGGTCGGTGGGGGGAGGGGATAAGTTAAATCAGACATAATGAACGCTAAAATAAGTACATAAAAAATGGAAGTGGAACGTTTTGTAATGTAAATGATTCAAAAGCGAATTAATTGAAGGCGAGTTTTATTGTCTTTGTCAGGTGTAATTTAACGACATTGTTTTGCTACGAATTTGGACTATCTAACGAATTTGTCAAGTCGCAACTGTAACATAATAACAGAAAGTGTTTCTATTTTTTCGTCCCTAGTAGGGAGAATAGGTACGAAAGTTTTAATTTTCTAAATGCATTCCATAAAGAAATGTTATTTCATTTCACGAAATCTGGATCGGCCGTTTTATGCCAGCCTCGTGGGTTTACTGCCAGGTAAATAAACACTCAGTGTGGAAATTAAGAGACATGGTCCGACGCAGACTTGTCGTTTCATGTTGCACAATTTGCTCGCCAACGGCCATACCACGTTGAAAACACCGGTTCTCGTCCGATCACCGAAGTTAAGCAACGTCGGGCCTTGTCAGTACTTGGATGGGTGACCACCTGGGAAAACAGGGTGCTGTTGGCCGCAATTTCATTTTCATTTTTCTCGCTCTTGTCGTCTCCAGTTCACGACCCGACTACGACCCCAGCACCCCAAGTGCCGCAAGTCTGCAAGTCGTAAGACGCTACGCTAGACGCTTGATTTCGGCCCGTCTTATAGCTCGATACACGCTGCACCGCCTACGGCCGCTCATCGGCTGCTGTGGGCCCAAGCGCCCCATCACACTAGCCGGCCGTGCACGGGTCGATGCACCGCCGATTTACCGTCGGTGCGCAATCATCGATGGACAGAGAAGGGCCGACATGGCTGTCCGACTGCTATTTTCGGACGCTGTGCGGGGGTTGCGTCTTCGTGGCTTCTGCTACTAAGGGCGCATGTCCGAGGTCGTTGCGGAGTGGGCCGCGCGCTGGGTGGCTCTGGGTTCGACGCCAGGTCCCTTGACGTGCAGCTAACCGTTTTGTGCCTATCTAGTTGCAGCTTGCTGTATACTGGCAAACTTCTGTTATTGCTTGCTGAGTTTTGAAATAATTTAAGAACGGGACAGCGCGAACGCAGTCCCGACTACCAAAAATTATGCGCCCGAGTTACCTACATTAGAGGTAATCGCAGGGGTCAACCTAACCGAAGTGCAATGGAAAGGTCTCGCCCTGGGAGAACCGCCTTTATGATCACGGTATCTCCTACGCCAGGTAAGTATGCCTTCACGCACCCACTGCCGAATATTTATAACGTCTCGCGCTACAGATGTTTGACGACTACAAAGACGTCGAGAGCTCTTGTTAGACAGCATGGTCGTTATGCTTGCAGTTTCTATTTAGAATGGAGCTTTTAGCCGCCGAGTTAAATGTCAGATAGTTGCAATTACGGCCTACTGCCGCGTAAATCGATGCACTTTGCGCGGGAATGGGAGGACCAGACGCGCGCGGGAAGGGAGCACCACGCGGTCAACGGCGTCGACCGTTGCTGCGGTAACTCACTGCATCTTCCGCAAGATGGCATACAAGTGCAGTCTACCGCCTCAGTCCCTCCTTCCATCAGAAAGACGCTCTCTCTGTTGCTATGGTAACGACGAATGACATTTGTGGAATGACTTTGCGCCCTGTAACAAAATAGGTTACATTACCTGATACGAGGAGAGAGTTTAATGTTGCTAAATGAGGCAGTATTGTCAATCGCTGGAGTCTGTTGCTTAGCAACGGAAGCGCCACAGCTCAGACAGTCAAACACGACCAAGAATGTTGGACAGCATTCCTTACAGTGTGCACATTGAACATACCCCACATTGGTAGAATTCAAGAGAAACCAAGAATGAGCATACATTGTTGGTTACGTTACTGACTGAACACCTATGAACAAATAGAAACTACAAGGTAAGAAATATTTTTCTTGTTTGTCAGTAGGATTGTGAAAGCTTAGTTGGGTTCTTTGCTATTTGAATCCAGTATATGCCGTCATTTTCCCCTTACATGGCAAAGTCTAAGGAAAAAAAATTAAACGTTTTACCCTTTGCATTAGGCATAAGCGTTATGGGGCAGGGAGTAATTCGTATCACCTACACTCTTATTTATTTAGGCGAAGTTGTGGTGGTCGGTCGGTGGGGGGAGGGGATAAGTTAAATCAGACATAATGAACGCTAAAATAAGTACATAAAAAATGGAAGTGGAACGTTTTGTAATGTAAATGATTCAAAAGCGAATTAATTGAAGGCGAGTTTTATTGTCTTTGTCAGGTGTAATTTAACGACATTGTTTTGCTACGAATTTGGACTATCTAACGAATTTGTCAAGTCGCAACTGTAACATAATAACAGAAAGTGTTTCTATTTTTTCGTCCCTAGTAGGGAGAATAGGTACGAAAGTTTTAATTTTCTAAATGCATTCCATAAAGAAATGTTATTTCATTTCACGAAATCTGGATCGGCCGTTTTATGCCAGCCTCGTGGGTTTACTGCCAGGTAAATAAACACTCAGTGTGGAAATTAAGAGACATGGTCCGACGCAGACTTGTCGTTTCATGTTGCACAATTTGCTCGCCAACGGCCATACCACGTTGAAAACACCGGTTCTCGTCCGATCACCGAAGTTAAGCAACGTCGGGCCTTGTCAGTACTTGGATGGGTGACCACCTGGGAAAACAGGGTGCTGTTGGCCGCAATTTCATTTTCATTTTTCTCGCTCTTGTCGTCTCCAGTTCACGACCCGACTACGACCCCAGCACCCCAAGTGCCGCAAGTCTGCAAGTCGTAAGACGCTACGCTAGACGCTTGATTTCGGCCCGTCTTATAGCTCGATACACGCTGCACCGCCTACGGCCGCTCATCGGCTGCTGTGGGCCCAAGCGCCCCATCACACTAGCCGGCCGTGCACGGGTCGATGCACCGCCGATTTACCGTCGGTGCGCAATCATCGATGGACAGAGAAGGGCCGACATGGCTGTCCGACTGCTATTTTCGGACGCTGTGCGGGGGTTGCGTCTTCGTGGCTTCTGCTACTAAGGGCGCATGTCCGAGGTCGTTGCGGAGTGGGCCGCGCGCTGGGTGGCTCTGGGTTCGACGCCAGGTCCCTTGACGTGCAGCTAACCGTTTTGTGCCTATCTAGTTGCAGCTTGCTGTATACTGGCAAACTTCTGTTATTGCTTGCTGAGTTTTGAAATAATTTAAGAACGGGACAGCGCGAACGCAGTCCCGACTACCAAAAATTATGCGCCCGAGTTACCTACATTAGAGGTAATCGCAGGGGTCAACCTAACCGAAGTGCAATGGAAAGGTCTCGCCCTGGGAGAACCGCCTTTATGATCACGGTATCTCCTACGCCAGGTAAGTATGCCTTCACGCACCCACTGCCGAATATTTATAACGTCTCGCGCTACAGATGTTTGACGACTACAAAGACGTCGAGAGCTCTTGTTAGACAGCATGGTCGTTATGCTTGCAGTTTCTATTTAGAATGGAGCTTTTAGCCGCCGAGTTAAATGTCAGATAGTTGCAATTACGGCCTACTGCCGCGTAAATCGATGCACTTTGCGCGGGAATGGGAGGACCAGACCGCGCGGGAAGGGAGCACCACGCGGTCAACGGCGTCGACCGTTGCTGCGGTAACTCACTGCATCTTCCGCAAGATGGCATACAAGTGCAGTCTACCGCCTCAGTCCCTCCTTCCATCAGAAAGACGCTCTCTCTGTTGCTATGGTAACGACGAATGACATTTGTGGAATGACTTTGCGCCCTGTAACAAAATAGGTTACATTACCTGATACGAGGAGAGAGTTTAATGTTGCTAAATGAGGCAGTATTGTCAATCGCTGGAGTCTGTTGCTTAGCAACGGAAGCGCCACAGCTCAGACAGTCAAACACGACCAAGAATGTTGGACAGCATTCCTTACAGTGTGCACATTGAACATACCCCACATTGGTAGAATTCAAGAGAAACCAAGAATGAGCATACATTGTTGGTTACGTTACTGACTGAACACCTATGAACAAATAGAAACTACAAGGTAAGAAATATTTTTCTTGTTTGTCAGTAGGATTGTGAAAGCTTAGTTGGGTTCTTTGCTATTTGAATCCAGTATATGCCGTCATTTTCCCCTTACATGGCAAAGTCTAAGGAAAAAAAATTAAACGTTTTACCCTTTGCATTAGGCATAAGCGTTATGGGGCAGGGAGTAATTCGTATCACCTACACTCTTATTTATTTAGGCGAAGTTGTGGTGGTCGGTCGGTGGGGGGAGGGGATAAGTTAAATCAGACATAATGAACGCTAAAATAAGTACATAAAAAATGGAAGTGGAACGTTTTGTAATGTAAATGATTCAAAAGCGAATTAATTGAAGGCGAGTTTTATTGTCTTTGTCAGGTGTAATTTAACGACATTGTTTTGCTACGAATTTGGACTATCTAACGAATTTGTCAAGTCGCAACTGTAACATAATAACAGAAAGTGTTTCTATTTTTTCGTCCCTAGTAGGGAGAATAGGTACGAAAGTTTTAATTTTCTAAATGCATTCCATAAAGAAATGTTATTTCATTTCACGAAATCTGGATCGGCCGTTTTATGCCAGCCTCGTGGGTTTACTGCCAGGTAAATAAACACTCAGTGTGGAAATTAAGAGACATGGTCCGACGCAGACTTGTCGTTTCATGTTGCACAATTTGCTCGCCAACGGCCATACCACGTTGAAAACACCGGTTCTCGTCCGATCACCGAAGTTAAGCAACGTCGGGCCTTGTCAGTACTTGGATGGGTGACCACCTGGGAAAACAGGGTGCTGTTGGCCGCAATTTCATTTTCATTTTTCTCGCTCTTGTCGTCTCCAGTTCACGACCCGACTACGACCCCAGCACCCCAAGTGCCGCAAGTCTGCAAGTCGTAAGACGCTACGCTAGACGCTTGATTTCGGCCCGTCTTATAGCTCGATACACGCTGCACCGCCTACGGCCGCTCATCGGCTGCTGTGGGCCCAAGCGCCCCATCACACTAGCCGGCCGTGCACGGGTCGATGCACCGCCGATTTACCGTCGGTGCGCAATCATCGATGGACAGAGAAGGGCCGACATGGCTGTCCGACTGCTATTTTCGGACGCTGTGCGGGGGTTGCGTCTTCGTGGCTTCTGCTACTAAGGGCGCATGTCCGAGGTCGTTGCGGAGTGGGCCGCGCGCTGGGTGGCTCTGGGTTCGACGCCAGGTCCCTTGACGTGCAGCTAACCGTTTTGTGCCTATCTAGTTGCAGCTTGCTGTATACTGGCAAACTTCTGTTATTGCTTGCTGAGTTTTGAAATAATTTAAGAACGGGACAGCGCGAACGCAGTCCCGACTACCAAAAATTATGCGCCCGAGTTACCTACATTAGAGGTAATCGCAGGGGTCAACCTAACCGAAGTGCAATGGAAAGGTCTCGCCCTGGGAGAACCGCCTTTATGATCACGGTATCTCCTACGCCAGGTAAGTATGCCTTCACGCACCCACTGCCGAATATTTATAACGTCTCGCGCTACAGATGTTTGACGACTACAAAGACGTCGAGAGCTCTTGTTAGACAGCATGGTCGTTATGCTTGCAGTTTCTATTTAGAATGGAGCTTTTAGCCGCCGAGTTAAATGTCAGATAGTTGCAATTACGGCCTACTGCCGCGTAAATCGATGCACTTTGCGCGGGAATGGGAGGACCAGACCGCGCGGGAAGGGAGCACCACGCGGTCAACGGCGTCGACCGTTGCTGCGGTAACTCACTGCATCTTCCGCAAGATGGCATACAAGTGCAGTCTACCGCCTCAGTCCCTCCTTCCATCAGAAAGACGCTCTCTCTGTTGCTATGGTAACGACGAATGACATTTGTGGAATGACTTTGCGCCCTGTAACAAAATAGGTTACATTACCTGATACGAGGAGAGAGTTTAATGTTGCTAAATGAGGCAGTATTGTCAATCGCTGGAGTCTGTTGCTTAGCAACGGAAGCGCCACAGCTCAGACAGTCAAACACGACCAAGAATGTTGGACAGCATTCCTTACAGTGTGCACATTGAACATACCCCACATTGGTAGAATTCAAGAGAAACCAAGAATGAGCATACATTGTTGGTTACGTTACTGACTGAACACCTATGAACAAATAGAAACTACAAGGTAAGAAATATTTTTCTTGTTTGTCAGTAGGATTGTGAAAGCTTAGTTGGGTTCTTTGCTATTTGAATCCAGTATATGCCGTCATTTTCCCCTTACATGGCAAAGTCTAAGGAAAAAAAATTAAACGTTTTACCCTTTGCATTAGGCATAAGCGTTATGGGGCAGGGAGTAATTCGTATCACCTACACTCTTATTTATTTAGGCGAAGTTGTGGTGGTCGGTCGGTGGGGGGAGGGGATAAGTTAAATCAGACATAATGAACGCTAAAATAAGTACATAAAAAATGGAAGTGGAACGTTTTGTAATGTAAATGATTCAAAAGCGAATTAATTGAAGGCGAGTTTTATTGTCTTTGTCAGGTGTAATTTAACGACATTGTTTTGCTACGAATTTGGACTATCTAACGAATTTGTCAAGTCGCAACTGTAACATAATAACAGAAAGTGTTTCTATTTTTTCGTCCCTAGTAGGGAGAATAGGTACGAAAGTTTTAATTTTCTAAATGCATTCCATAAAGAAATGTTATTTCATTTCACGAAATCTGGATCGGCCGTTTTATGCCAGCCTCGTGGGTTTACTGCCAGGTAAATAAACACTCAGTGTGGAAATTAAGAGACATGGTCCGACGCAGACTTGTCGTTTCATGTTGCACAATTTGCTCGCCAACGGCCATACCACGTTGAAAACACCGGTTCTCGTCCGATCACCGAAGTTAAGCAACGTCGGGCCTTGTCAGTACTTGGATGGGTGACCACCTGGGAAAACAGGGTGCTGTTGGCCGCAATTTCATTTTCATTTTTCTCGCTCTTGTCGTCTCCAGTTCACGACCCGACTACGACCCCAGCACCCCAAGTGCCGCAAGTCTGCAAGTCGTAAGACGCTACGCTAGACGCTTGATTTCGGCCCGTCTTATAGCTCGATACACGCTGCACCGCCTACGGCCGCTCATCGGCTGCTGTGGGCCCAAGCGCCCCATCACACTAGCCGGCCGTGCACGGGTCGATGCACCGCCGATTTACCGTCGGTGCGCAATCATCGATGGACAGAGAAGGGCCGACATGGCTGTCCGACTGCTATTTTCGGACGCTGTGCGGGGGTTGCGTCTTCGTGGCTTCTGCTACTAAGGGCGCATGTCCGAGGTCGTTGCGGAGTGGGCCGCGCGCTGGGTGGCTCTGGGTTCGACGCCAGGTCCCTTGACGTGCAGCTAACCGTTTTGTGCCTATCTAGTTGCAGCTTGCTGTATACTGGCAAACTTCTGTTATTGCTTGCTGAGTTTTGAAATAATTTAAGAACGGGACAGCGCGAACGCAGTCCCGACTACCAAAAATTATGCGCCCGAGTTACCTACATTAGAGGTAATCGCAGGGGTCAACCTAACCGAAGTGCAATGGAAAGGTCTCGCCCTGGGAGAACCGCCTTTATGATCACGGTATCTCCTACGCCAGGTAAGTATGCCTTCACGCACCCACTGCCGAATATTTATAACGTCTCGCGCTACAGATGTTTGACGACTACAAAGACGTCGAGAGCTCTTGTTAGACAGCATGGTCGTTATGCTTGCAGTTTCTATTTAGAATGGAGCTTTTAGCCGCCGAGTTAAATGTCAGATAGTTGCAATTACGGCCTACTGCCGCGTAAATCGATGCACTTTGCGCGGGAATGGGAGGACCAGACCGCGCGGGAAGGGAGCACCACGCGGTCAACGGCGTCGACCGTTGCTGCGGTAACTCACTGCATCTTCCGCAAGATGGCATACAAGTGCAGTCTACCGCCTCAGTCCCTCCTTCCATCAGAAAGACGCTCTCTCTGTTGCTATGGTAACGACGAATGACATTTGTGGAATGACTTTGCGCCCTGTAACAAAATAGGTTACATTACCTGATACGAGGAGAGAGTTTAATGTTGCTAAATGAGGCAGTATTGTCAATCGCTGGAGTCTGTTGCTTAGCAACGGAAGCGCCACAGCTCAGACAGTCAAACACGACCAAGAATGTTGGACAGCATTCCTTACAGTGTGCACATTGAACATACCCCACATTGGTAGAATTCAAGAGAAACCAAGAATGAGCATACATTGTTGGTTACGTTACTGACTGAACACCTATGAACAAATAGAAACTACAAGGTAAGAAATATTTTTCTTGTTTGTCAGTAGGATTGTGAAAGCTTAGTTGGGTTCTTTGCTATTTGAATCCAGTATATGCCGTCATTTTCCCCTTACATGGCAAAGTCTAAGGAAAAAAAATTAAACGTTTTACCCTTTGCATTAGGCATAAGCGTTATGGGGCAGGGAGTAATTCGTATCACCTACACTCTTATTTATTTAGGCGAAGTTGTGGTGGTCGGTCGGTGGGGGGAGGGGATAAGTTAAATCAGACATAATGAACGCTAAAATAAGTACATAAAAAATGGAAGTGGAACGTTTTGTAATGTAAATGATTCAAAAGCGAATTAATTGAAGGCGAGTTTTATTGTCTTTGTCAGGTGTAATTTAACGACATTGTTTTGCTACGAATTTGGACTATCTAACGAATTTGTCAAGTCGCAACTGTAACATAATAACAGAAAGTGTTTCTATTTTTTCGTCCCTAGTAGGGAGAATAGGTACGAAAGTTTTAATTTTCTAAATGCATTCCATAAAGAAATGTTATTTCATTTCACGAAATCTGGATCGGCCGTTTTATGCCAGCCTCGTGGGTTTACTGCCAGGTAAATAAACACTCAGTGTGGAAATTAAGAGACATGGTCCGACGCAGACTTGTCGTTTCATGTTGCACAATTTGCTCGCCAACGGCCATACCACGTTGAAAACACCGGTTCTCGTCCGATCACCGAAGTTAAGCAACGTCGGGCCTTGTCAGTACTTGGATGGGTGACCACCTGGGAAAACAGGGTGCTGTTGGCCGCAATTTCATTTTCATTTTTCTCGCTCTTGTCGTCTCCAGTTCACGACCCGACTACGACCCCAGCACCCCAAGTGCCGCAAGTCTGCAAGTCGTAAGACGCTACGCTAGACGCTTGATTTCGGCCCGTCTTATAGCTCGATACACGCTGCACCGCCTACGGCCGCTCATCGGCTGCTGTGGGCCCAAGCGCCCCATCACACTAGCCGGCCGTGCACGGGTCGATGCACCGCCGATTTACCGTCGGTGCGCAATCATCGATGGACAGAGAAGGGCCGACATGGCTGTCCGACTGCTATTTTCGGACGCTGTGCGGGGGTTGCGTCTTCGTGGCTTCTGCTACTAAGGGCGCATGTCCGAGGTCGTTGCGGAGTGGGCCGCGCGCTGGGTGGCTCTGGGTTCGACGCCAGGTCCCTTGACGTGCAGCTAACCGTTTTGTGCCTATCTAGTTGCAGCTTGCTGTATACTGGCAAACTTCTGTTATTGCTTGCTGAGTTTTGAAATAATTTAAGAACGGGACAGCGCGAACGCAGTCCCGACTACCAAAAATTATGCGCCCGAGTTACCTACATTAGAGGTAATCGCAGGGGTCAACCTAACCGAAGTGCAATGGAAAGGTCTCGCCCTGGGAGAACCGCCTTTATGATCACGGTATCTCCTACGCCAGGTAAGTATGCCTTCACGCACCCACTGCCGAATATTTATAACGTCTCGCGCTACAGATGTTTGACGACTACAAAGACGTCGAGAGCTCTTGTTAGACAGCATGGTCGTTATGCTTGCAGTTTCTATTTAGAATGGAGCTTTTAGCCGCCGAGTTAAATGTCAGATAGTTGCAATTACGGCCTACTGCCGCGTAAATCGATGCACTTTGCGCGGGAATGGGAGGACCAGACCGCGCGGGAAGGGAGCACCACGCGGTCAACGGCGTCGACCGTTGCTGCGGTAACTCACTGCATCTTCCGCAAGATGGCATACAAGTGCAGTCTACCGCCTCAGTCCCTCCTTCCATCAGAAAGACGCTCTCTCTGTTGCTATGGTAACGACGAATGACATTTGTGGAATGACTTTGCGCCCTGTAACAAAATAGGTTACATTACCTGATACGAGGAGAGAGTTTAATGTTGCTAAATGAGGCAGTATTGTCAATCGCTGGAGTCTGTTGCTTAGCAACGGAAGCGCCACAGCTCAGACAGTCAAACACGACCAAGAATGTTGGACAGCATTCCTTACAGTGTGCACATTGAACATACCCCACATTGGTAGAATTCAAGAGAAACCAAGAATGAGCATACATTGTTGGTTACGTTACTGACTGAACACCTATGAACAAATAGAAACTACAAGGTAAGAAATATTTTTCTTGTTTGTCAGTAGGATTGTGAAAGCTTAGTTGGGTTCTTTGCTATTTGAATCCAGTATATGCCGTCATTTTCCCCTTACATGGCAAAGTCTAAGGAAAAAAAATTAAACGTTTTACCCTTTGCATTAGGCATAAGCGTTATGGGGCAGGGAGTAATTCGTATCACCTACACTCTTATTTATTTAGGCGAAGTTGTGGTGGTCGGTCGGTGGGGGGAGGGGATAAGTTAAATCAGACATAATGAACGCTAAAATAAGTACATAAAAAATGGAAGTGGAACGTTTTGTAATGTAAATGATTCAAAAGCGAATTAATTGAAGGCGAGTTTTATTGTCTTTGTCAGGTGTAATTTAACGACATTGTTTTGCTACGAATTTGGACTATCTAACGAATTTGTCAAGTCGCAACTGTAACATAATAACAGAAAGTGTTTCTATTTTTTCGTCCCTAGTAGGGAGAATAGGTACGAAAGTTTTAATTTTCTAAATGCATTCCATAAAGAAATGTTATTTCATTTCACGAAATCTGGATCGGCCGTTTTATGCCAGCCTCGTGGGTTTACTGCCAGGTAAATAAACACTCAGTGTGGAAATTAAGAGACATGGTCCGACGCAGACTTGTCGTTTCATGTTGCACAATTTGCTCGCCAACGGCCATACCACGTTGAAAACACCGGTTCTCGTCCGATCACCGAAGTTAAGCAACGTCGGGCCTTGTCAGTACTTGGATGGGTGACCACCTGGGAAAACAGGGTGCTGTTGGCCGCAATTTCATTTTCATTTTTCTCGCTCTTGTCGTCTCCAGTTCACGACCCGACTACGACCCCAGCACCCCAAGTGCCGCAAGTCTGCAAGTCGTAAGACGCTACGCTAGACGCTTGATTTCGGCCCGTCTTATAGCTCGATACACGCTGCACCGCCTACGGCCGCTCATCGGCTGCTGTGGGCCCAAGCGCCCCATCACACTAGCCGGCCGTGCACGGGTCGATGCACCGCCGATTTACCGTCGGTGCGCAATCATCGATGGACAGAGAAGGGCCGACATGGCTGTCCGACTGCTATTTTCGGACGCTGTGCGGGGGTTGCGTCTTCGTGGCTTCTGCTACTAAGGGCGCATGTCCGAGGTCGTTGCGGAGTGGGCCGCGCGCTGGGTGGCTCTGGGTTCGACGCCAGGTCCCTTGACGTGCAGCTAACCGTTTTGTGCCTATCTAGTTGCAGCTTGCTGTATACTGGCAAACTTCTGTTATTGCTTGCTGAGTTTTGAAATAATTTAAGAACGGGACAGCGCGAACGCAGTCCCGACTACCAAAAATTATGCGCCCGAGTTACCTACATTAGAGGTAATCGCAGGGGTCAACCTAACCGAAGTGCAATGGAAAGGTCTCGCCCTGGGAGAACCGCCTTTATGATCACGGTATCTCCTACGCCAGGTAAGTATGCCTTCACGCACCCACTGCCGAATATTTATAACGTCTCGCGCTACAGATGTTTGACGACTACAAAGACGTCGAGAGCTCTTGTTAGACAGCATGGTCGTTATGCTTGCAGTTTCTATTTAGAATGGAGCTTTTAGCCGCCGAGTTAAATGTCAGATAGTTGCAATTACGGCCTACTGCCGCGTAAATCGATGCACTTTGCGCGGGAATGGGAGGACCAGACCGCGCGGGAAGGGAGCACCACGCGGTCAACGGCGTCGACCGTTGCTGCGGTAACTCACTGCATCTTCCGCAAGATGGCATACAAGTGCAGTCTACCGCCTCAGTCCCTCCTTCCATCAGAAAGACGCTCTCTCTGTTGCTATGGTAACGACGAATGACATTTGTGGAATGACTTTGCGCCCTGTAACAAAATAGGTTACATTACCTGATACGAGGAGAGAGTTTAATGTTGCTAAATGAGGCAGTATTGTCAATCGCTGGAGTCTGTTGCTTAGCAACGGAAGCGCCACAGCTCAGACAGTCAAACACGACCAAGAATGTTGGACAGCATTCCTTACAGTGTGCACATTGAACATACCCCACATTGGTAGAATTCAAGAGAAACCAAGAATGAGCATACATTGTTGGTTACGTTACTGACTGAACACCTATGAACAAATAGAAACTACAAGGTAAGAAATATTTTTCTTGTTTGTCAGTAGGATTGTGAAAGCTTAGTTGGGTTCTTTGCTATTTGAATCCAGTATATGCCGTCATTTTCCCCTTACATGGCAAAGTCTAAGGAAAAAAAATTAAACGTTTTACCCTTTGCATTAGGCATAAGCGTTATGGGGCAGGGAGTAATTCGTATCACCTACACTCTTATTTATTTAGGCGAAGTTGTGGTGGTCGGTCGGTGGGGGGAGGGGATAAGTTAAATCAGACATAATGAACGCTAAAATAAGTACATAAAAAATGGAAGTGGAACGTTTTGTAATGTAAATGATTCAAAAGCGAATTAATTGAAGGCGAGTTTTATTGTCTTTGTCAGGTGTAATTTAACGACATTGTTTTGCTACGAATTTGGACTATCTAACGAATTTGTCAAGTCGCAACTGTAACATAATAACAGAAAGTGTTTCTATTTTTTCGTCCCTAGTAGGGAGAATAGGTACGAAAGTTTTAATTTTCTAAATGCATTCCATAAAGAAATGTTATTTCATTTCACGAAATCTGGATCGGCCGTTTTATGCCAGCCTCGTGGGTTTACTGCCAGGTAAATAAACACTCAGTGTGGAAATTAAGAGACATGGTCCGACGCAGACTTGTCGTTTCATGTTGCACAATTTGCTCGCCAACGGCCATACCACGTTGAAAACACCGGTTCTCGTCCGATCACCGAAGTTAAGCAACGTCGGGCCTTGTCAGTACTTGGATGGGTGACCACCTGGGAAAACAGGGTGCTGTTGGCCGCAATTTCATTTTCATTTTTCTCGCTCTTGTCGTCTCCAGTTCACGACCCGACTACGACCCCAGCACCCCAAGTGCCGCAAGTCTGCAAGTCGTAAGACGCTACGCTAGACGCTTGATTTCGGCCCGTCTTATAGCTCGATACACGCTGCACCGCCTACGGCCGCTCATCGGCTGCTGTGGGCCCAAGCGCCCCATCACACTAGCCGGCCGTGCACGGGTCGATGCACCGCCGATTTACCGTCGGTGCGCAATCATCGATGGACAGAGAAGGGCCGACATGGCTGTCCGACTGCTATTTTCGGACGCTGTGCGGGGGTTGCGTCTTCGTGGCTTCTGCTACTAAGGGCGCATGTCCGAGGTCGTTGCGGAGTGGGCCGCGCGCTGGGTGGCTCTGGGTTCGACGCCAGGTCCCTTGACGTGCAGCTAACCGTTTTGTGCCTATCTAGTTGCAGCTTGCTGTATACTGGCAAACTTCTGTTATTGCTTGCTGAGTTTTGAAATAATTTAAGAACGGGACAGCGCGAACGCAGTCCCGACTACCAAAAATTATGCGCCCGAGTTACCTACATTAGAGGTAATCGCAGGGGTCAACCTAACCGAAGTGCAATGGAAAGGTCTCGCCCTGGGAGAACCGCCTTTATGATCACGGTATCTCCTACGCCAGGTAAGTATGCCTTCACGCACCCACTGCCGAATATTTATAACGTCTCGCGCTACAGATGTTTGACGACTACAAAGACGTCGAGAGCTCTTGTTAGACAGCATGGTCGTTATGCTTGCAGTTTCTATTTAGAATGGAGCTTTTAGCCGCCGAGTTAAATGTCAGATAGTTGCAATTACGGCCTACTGCCGCGTAAATCGATGCACTTTGCGCGGGAATGGGAGGACCAGACCGCGCGGGAAGGGAGCACCACGCGGTCAACGGCGTCGACCGTTGCTGCGGTAACTCACTGCATCTTCCGCAAGATGGCATACAAGTGCAGTCTACCGCCTCAGTCCCTCCTTCCATCAGAAAGACGCTCTCTCTGTTGCTATGGTAACGACGAATGACATTTGTGGAATGACTTTGCGCCCTGTAACAAAATAGGTTACATTACCTGATACGAGGAGAGAGTTTAATGTTGCTAAATGAGGCAGTATTGTCAATCGCTGGAGTCTGTTGCTTAGCAACGGAAGCGCCACAGCTCAGACAGTCAAACACGACCAAGAATGTTGGACAGCATTCCTTACAGTGTGCACATTGAACATACCCCACATTGGTAGAATTCAAGAGAAACCAAGAATGAGCATACATTGTTGGTTACGTTACTGACTGAACACCTATGAACAAATAGAAACTACAAGGTAAGAAATATTTTTCTTGTTTGTCAGTAGGATTGTGAAAGCTTAGTTGGGTTCTTTGCTATTTGAATCCAGTATATGCCGTCATTTTCCCCTTACATGGCAAAGTCTAAGGAAAAAAAATTAAACGTTTTACCCTTTGCATTAGGCATAAGCGTTATGGGGCAGGGAGTAATTCGTATCACCTACACTCTTATTTATTTAGGCGAAGTTGTGGTGGTCGGTCGGTGGGGGGAGGGGATAAGTTAAATCAGACATAATGAACGCTAAAATAAGTACATAAAAAATGGAAGTGGAACGTTTTGTAATGTAAATGATTCAAAAGCGAATTAATTGAAGGCGAGTTTTATTGTCTTTGTCAGGTGTAATTTAACGACATTGTTTTGCTACGAATTTGGACTATCTAACGAATTTGTCAAGTCGCAACTGTAACATAATAACAGAAAGTGTTTCTATTTTTTCGTCCCTAGTAGGGAGAATAGGTACGAAAGTTTTAATTTTCTAAATGCATTCCATAAAGAAATGTTATTTCATTTCACGAAATCTGGATCGGCCGTTTTATGCCAGCCTCGTGGGTTTACTGCCAGGTAAATAAACACTCAGTGTGGAAATTAAGAGACATGGTCCGACGCAGACTTGTCGTTTCATGTTGCACAATTTGCTCGCCAACGGCCATACCACGTTGAAAACACCGGTTCTCGTCCGATCACCGAAGTTAAGCAACGTCGGGCCTTGTCAGTACTTGGATGGGTGACCACCTGGGAAAACAGGGTGCTGTTGGCCGCAATTTCATTTTCATTTTTCTCGCTCTTGTCGTCTCCAGTTCACGACCCGACTACGACCCCAGCACCCCAAGTGCCGCAAGTCTGCAAGTCGTAAGACGCTACGCTAGACGCTTGATTTCGGCCCGTCTTATAGCTCGATACACGCTGCACCGCCTACGGCCGCTCATCGGCTGCTGTGGGCCCAAGCGCCCCATCACACTAGCCGGCCGTGCACGGGTCGATGCACCGCCGATTTACCGTCGGTGCGCAATCATCGATGGACAGAGAAGGGCCGACATGGCTGTCCGACTGCTATTTTCGGACGCTGTGCGGGGGTTGCGTCTTCGTGGCTTCTGCTACTAAGGGCGCATGTCCGAGGTCGTTGCGGAGTGGGCCGCGCGCTGGGTGGCTCTGGGTTCGACGCCAGGTCCCTTGACGTGCAGCTAACCGTTTTGTGCCTATCTAGTTGCAGCTTGCTGTATACTGGCAAACTTCTGTTATTGCTTGCTGAGTTTTGAAATAATTTAAGAACGGGACAGCGCGAACGCAGTCCCGACTACCAAAAATTATGCGCCCGAGTTACCTACATTAGAGGTAATCGCAGGGGTCAACCTAACCGAAGTGCAATGGAAAGGTCTCGCCCTGGGAGAACCGCCTTTATGATCACGGTATCTCCTACGCCAGGTAAGTATGCCTTCACGCACCCACTGCCGAATATTTATAACGTCTCGCGCTACAGATGTTTGACGACTACAAAGACGTCGAGAGCTCTTGTTAGACAGCATGGTCGTTATGCTTGCAGTTTTCTATTTAGAATGGAGCTTTTAGCCGCCGAGTTAAATGTCAGATAGTTGCAATTACGGCCTACTGCCGCGTAAATCGATGCACTTTGCGCGGGAATGGGAGGACCAGACCGCGCGGGAAGGGAGCACCACGCGGTCAACGGCGTCGACCGTTGCTGCGGTAACTCACTGCATCTTCCGCAAGATGGCATACAAGTGCAGTCTACCGCCTCAGTCCCTCCTTCCATCAGAAAGACGCTCTCTCTGTTGCTATGGTAACGACGAATGACATTTGTGGAATGACTTTGCGCCCTGTAACAAAATAGGTTACATTACCTGATACGAGGAGAGAGTTTAATGTTGCTAAATGAGGCAGTATTGTCAATCGCTGGAGTCTGTTGCTTAGCAACGGAAGCGCCACAGCTCAGACAGTCAAACACGACCAAGAATGTTGGACAGCATTCCTTACAGTGTGCACATTGAACATACCCCACATTGGTAGAATTCAAGAGAAACCAAGAATGAGCATACATTGTTGGTTACGTTACTGACTGAACACCTATGAACAAATAGAAACTACAAGGTAAGAAATATTTTTCTTGTTTGTCAGTAGGATTGTGAAAGCTTAGTTGGGTTCTTTGCTATTTGAATCCAGTATATGCCGTCATTTTCCCCTTACATGGCAAAGTCTAAGGAAAAAAAATTAAACGTTTTACCCTTTGCATTAGGCATAAGCGTTATGGGGCAGGGAGTAATTCGTATCACCTACACTCTTATTTATTTAGGCGAAGTTGTGGTGGTCGGTCGGTGGGGGGAGGGGATAAGTTAAATCAGACATAATGAACGCTAAAATAAGTACATAAAAAATGGAAGTGGAACGTTTTGTAATGTAAATGATTCAAAAGCGAATTAATTGAAGGCGAGTTTTATTGTCTTTGTCAGGTGTAATTTAACGACATTGTTTTGCTACGAATTTGGACTATCTAACGAATTTGTCAAGTCGCAACTGTAACATAATAACAGAAAGTGTTTCTATTTTTTCGTCCCTAGTAGGGAGAATAGGTACGAAAGTTTTAATTTTCTAAATGCATTCCATAAAGAAATGTTATTTCATTTCACGAAATCTGGATCGGCCGTTTTATGCCAGCCTCGTGGGTTTACTGCCAGGTAAATAAACACTCAGTGTGGAAATTAAGAGACATGGTCCGACGCAGACTTGTCGTTTCATGTTGCACAATTTGCTCGCCACGGCCATACCACGTTGAAAACACCGGTTCTCGTCCGATCACCGAAGTTAAGCAACGTCGGGCCTTGTCAGTACTTGGATGGGTGACCACCTGGGAAAACAGGGTGCTGTTGGCCGCAATTTCATTTTCATTTTTCTCGCTCTTGTCGTCTCCAGTTCACGACCCGACTACGACCCCAGCACCCCAAGTGCCGCAAGTCTGCAAGTCGTAAGACGCTACGCTAGACGCTTGATTTCGGCCGTCTTATAGCTCGATACACGCTGCACCGCCTACGGCCGCTCATCGGCTGCTGTGGGCCCAAGCGCCCCATCACACTAGCCGGCCGTGCACGGGTCGATGCACCGCCGATTTACCGTCGGTGCGCAATCATCGATGGACAGAGAAGGGCCGACATGGCTGTCCGACTGCTATTTCGGACGCTGTGCGGGGGTTGCGTCTTCGTGGCTTCTGCTACTAAGGGCGCATGTCCGAGGTCGTTGCGGAGTGGGCCGCGCGCTGGGTGGCTCTGGGTTCGACGCCAGGTCCCTTGACGTGCAGCTAACCGTTTTGTGCCCTATCTAGTTGCAGCTTGCTGTATACTGGCAAACTTCTGTTATTGCTTGCTGAGTTTTGAAATAATTTAAGAACGGGACAGCGCGAACGCAGTCCCGACTACCAAAAATTATGCGCCCGAGTTACCTACATTAGAGGTAATCGCAGGGTCAACCTAACCGAAGTGCAATGGGAAAGGTCTCGCCCTGGGAGAACCGCCTTTATGATCACGGTATCTCCTACGCCAGGTAAGTATGCCTTCACGCACCCACTGCCGAATATTTATAACGTCTCGCGCTACAGATGTTTGACGACTACAAAGACGTCGAGAGCTCTTGTTAGACAGCATGGTCGTTATGCTTGCAGTTTCTATTTAGAATGGAGCTTTTAGCCGCCGAGTTAAATGTCAGATAGTTGCAATTACGGCCTACTGCCGCGTAAATCGATGCACTTTGCGCGGGAATGGGAGGACCAGACCCGCGCGGGAAGGGAGCACCACGCGGTCAACGGCGTCGACCGTTGCTGCGGTAACTCACTGCATCTTCCGCAAGATGGCATACAAGTGCAGTCTACCGCCTCAGTCCCTCCTTCCATCAGAAAGACGCTCTCTCTGTTGCTATGGTAACGACGAATGACATTTGTGGAATGACTTTGCGCCCTGTAACAAAATAGGTTACATTACCTGATACGAGGAGAGAGTTTAATGTTGCTAAATGAGGCAGTATTGTCAATCGCTGGAGTCTGTTGCTTAGCAACGGAAGCGCCACAGCTCAGACAGTCCAAACACGACCAAGAATGTTGGACAGCATTCCTTACAGTGTGCACATTGAACATACCCCACATTGGTAGAATTCAAGAGAAACCAAGAATGAGCATACATTGTTGGTTACGTTACTGACTGAACACCTATGAACAAATAGAAACTACAAGGTAAGAAATATTTTTCTTGTTTGTCAGTAGGATTGTGAAAGCTTAGTTGGGTTCTTTGCTATTTGAATCCAGTATATGCCGTCATTTTCCCCTTACATGGCAAAGTCTAAGGAAAAAAAATTAAAACGTTTTACCCTTGCATTAGGCATAAGCGTTATGGGGCAGGGAGTAATTCGTATCACCTACACTCTTATTTATTTAGGCGAAGTTGTGGTGGTCGGTCGGTGGGGGGAGGGGATAAGTTAAATCAGACATAATGAACGCTAAAATAGTACATAAAAAATGGAAGTGGAACGTTTTGTAATGTAAAATGATTCAAAAGCGAATTAATTGAAGGCGAGTTTTATTGTCTTTGTCAGGTGTAATTTAACGACATTGTTTTGCTACGAATTTGGACTATCTAACGAATTTGTCAAGTCGCAACTGTAACATAATAACAGAAAGTGTTTCTATTTTTTCGTCCCTAGTAGGAGAATAGGTACGAAGTTTTAATTTTTCTAAATGCATTCCATAAAGAAATGTTATTTCATTTCACGAAATCTGGATCGCGCCGTTTTATGCCAGCCTCGTGT
>JAOYRU010000222.1:0-147766 GCA_026315105.1 Locusta migratoria
CTGCCAGAAAGTTTCATATCACCGCACACTCCGCTGCAGAGTGAAAAGTTTCACTCTGAGGCCGTCGGTTTGTTTACGATGTCCATATGTTGAAAATTCCTCCGGAAATATATTCCCGGCTACGCCTGCGACCCTGACACAGATGCTCGCCTCGGTTCCCGGGCGACCGGAGTTGTCGTGGCAACGCGCAGGTGGTGGCGGCGCGTTGCGTAGCTCCGGAAGCCCGCGGTCTGGCCGAGTGGCGACAGCGGCCAGTTGTGTGTCGGTCGCTTCCCGGATGTATCGGCAGATCATCGGGACACGAGCCGGCGCGGACCAAGGACACCTCAGGAGACCAGTGGCAGCGGGCATCTGTCTTGGGCAAGACACTGCGTCAGACGGCGCCAGGTGCAGTAGGGTGGGGAGAGACGCACACGGGCAGACCGCGTGTGGCGGTGGCGGCACAGCACATAACAGCACAGAGGCCAGAGCAGGCCGGCAGCTCTGCGGTCGCTGTGACGTCACCGCCAGGCACACCTGCCGCCACCGCCGCCGCCGCCGACAGACAGGGTAAGGGCAGCGCGCGTCTGAGGCCTGACGGCTGTTCCGCTGGAAATCGATGAATAATAAGGGTATTCACCTCGTACGTTTTTAATTAATTACTAATTTAAACTTGCCCCAATTAATGTAAAACGAAAATACTGTCACTAATCTATCCCTTACATTATTACTATTTTTATGTTAAATTTCGGTGAAATTAGAGTTAGTATCCGAACGCGACGGAACTAATGCAGCGTGCATTATCCTGCAAATTCACTAAATAATTGTGCCAAAACGCGCTTGTTTGCCAAAAGGGTCCGCATCCGCAGTCCAATGGACAGCGTGGTAGACTACCATGTAGGGTACTCCGGTTCGATTTCCGGTCGGGTCGCAGATTTTCTCCACTCGTGAACTGGCTGTTGTGTCCTCATCATCATTATTTCATAATAGTGTCGCGTTGCAATGGAAGCAGGCTTGACTTCAACGGCAACTGAACACAGCACTTATACTGAAAGCACGTTTATTACGAACTCAACATACACGCAGCACTGACTGCCTCTCAGGCAAAGTGCTCTGCTATTTATACACAGACAGAATTTACCAGAAATTAGAAGAACAGTTAACATAAGAAACAAGTAGAATTTACAAGTGAACATAAGAAAGATGTAGAACCTTCTGGAATTGTTAATCACAAAGAAATAAATTTTTGCCGGTGGGCGGGGTTGTACCGGCAACCTTCAGCACCGCAGTCCGTGACGCTATCCCCTGCGCCACGCCGGCAGTCGATGTTCGTTGTCTCTCGAGGCAATAGAGTCGCAAGAGGCCTAAATGGCGTCACCAAAAGTCTTGCACCAGGCAGGCTGAACACAATCCCAGATGGCGTCTAAGATCCATCAATGTCACACGAAATTACCATCAACATCATGCCCAAAACCACTTACAGCTGGAGCACATAATCATGATAATTATACAAATTCCTCTTTTATTTCATAGTCATTATTAACGCTCTCAGGCTTGATTTTTTTTTCTAAAAAATGAAATTACTTTTATTCTGTAACTCTCACAAGTTTTAATTGTACTGATTTTAGGAGAAAGATTCATGCAATTATATGTAATCATTTTCATGCTATACAATTGTGTGTACTATAAAACAATGCTTCTTTTTATGCACTGAACTAACTAACTTTGAATTACTAACTGTTGTATGAAATAAACTGATCATTCAATAAATACGAGGCAAAATAATAACTACTGCCTGTACCTTATCGGCAACTTTCGTATATTATGATGTTCATAAACTGACGCGAAAGACAACACTAACTTGTTGATATTTCTATAGTTGTCCACCACATGCTACAGTACTGTACATGATGAAAGGATTGAACAATATCAATAGAATCCACTTTCCAGACTTCCCAAATACTGTTACATCAAACCAAAGGAAACAACATCAAACAAAGAGACAGGGTATGCGCTTTAAGAAAATCCGTGACTGATGTACAAACAATTTCACAGGGAAGGACTATTTACAAAAAGAAGTACATAAATAAATGTACAAAAATGCAACTCTCGCGATGAATTCCTTCCACCATAAAAAGTCGTGAGATCTCATGGGAAACCAAGTCGGTTAATTTAGTTAGTGTTCATGGAACCAACTATTCTATACCTCATCATAATTTTTATCTAATTAGTTATCTCCCAACAACTGTAGTGACTATATCAAAATTATACATCTTTATATCTATAATAAATATAAACACTTCGCAATCACATGGCAACTTAAACTAATATTTAAAATACGTTATGCAAATGTGAGATATTTCATTGCTACGTGATTACGTTTGGTTACATAGTATAATATAAATTAAATATATATATATATATATATATATATATATATATATATATATATATATATATATATATGTATGTAATTGTCCGATTATTATATGTATTCTGATGTTTTTCTATTATGATGCCATTGCGAAGTCATTATATGTATTATAGAAATAAAGATGTCTAATACTGATGTAGTTGCTATAAATGTTGGTAGATTCGTAATTAGATAACAATTAAGTGGTTCTATGAACACTAACTGAAATAACCTACATGGTTTCCCATAGCAAAATAAACCAATATTTAAAAAACTTTATGCAAATTTCAGTGTACTTAATTATTAGTGATTACGTTTGGTTCTATAATGGAATATAAATTATTGTTATGTCAATATGACGATGTTCATTTGCCAGATCATTATACTTATTCTGATGTCACATTATGGTGTGATTGCCAGATTAGATTAGATAATAGATTAATACTTGTTCCATAGATCATATATACGACATTTCGTAATGATGTGGAACGTGTCAGTCTAGTAAATGTTGTCTACACTTGACAATCAATATTTTATGGATTTTGTATTACATTTTTTTCTACTTTTTTAAAGTTTTCTCTAATAATTCATCTACATTGTAGAAGGAGTTCCCATTAAGAAATTCCTTTAATTTCCTTTTTAAATACTAGTTGGCTATCTGTCAGACTTTTGATGATACTTGATAAGTGACCAAACACTTTTGTGGCAGCATAATTGACCCCTTTCTGAGCCAAAGTTAGATTTAACTTTGAATAGTGAATACCATCCTTTCTCCTAGTGTTGTAGCTATGCACATTGCTATTACTTTTGAATTGGATCAGATTGTTAATAACAAATTTCATGAGTAAATAAATGTATTGTAAAGTTGCAGTGAAGATCCCTAGATCCCTAAATAAATGTCTGCAGGATGCTCTTGGGTGGGCTCCACCAATTATTCTGATTACATGCTTTTGTGCAATGAATACTTTTTTACTCAATGTTGAATTGCCCCAAAATGTGATCCCATATGAAAACAAAGAATGAAAATAGACGTAGTAAGCTATTTTACTTAGATGTAGATCACGAAATTTTGCAATGACTCTGATAGCATAAGTAGCTGAACTCAAACGTTTCAGGAGATCTTCAATATGTTTCTTCCAATTTAGTCCCTTCATCAATGCAAACACCTAAAAATTTTGAATATTCTACCTCAGTTACAGATTTATGTTCAAAGTCTAAATTTATTAATGGTATCATGCCATTTACTGTATGAAACTGTATATACTGGGTTTTATCAAAGTTTATTTTTATTATATAAAGAAAGATGTATAATTTCAATATGGTCACTATAGATGTTGGTAGATAAATAATTAGATAAAAAAATTATGTTGAGGTATTGAATAGTTGGTTCCATGCACACTAACTAAAATAACTGACTTGATTTCCCATGATATCTAACGTCTTTTTATGGTGGAAGGAATCCGTTGCGAGACTTGCATTTTTGTACATTTTAAAAATGATTTTGAAGGGATTATAACATTACCGGTTACGATTATGAACCATCATCAGAAGAGCGAATTCAACAAACTGACTACGTTGGTACATTCTCAGTCACCTTATCCACGTCACTCAATAAAAGATACGTGAAATGTCACTTGACATTAGGTGTTGATGATAAATAAAACATCAGCACATAATGCCATTGACATTTTACGTATCTTTTATTGATTGACATGGATAAGGTGACTGGCGATGTACCAACGTTGTCAGTTTGTTGAATTCGCTCTTCTGATGATGGCTCACAATCGAAACTGGTAAAATTATAAATACAATAAACAGGTGATTGTTGGCAATATGCACATTTTAAAAATATATTACGGATGTTACCTCACATATCAGTAAAAATTTAAGTGTCTAAATTTGATATAGGTATATAATAATAACATGAGAAGAATTAATTCATTGTTGTAAAACCTTTTTTTATTTATTAAAATAAATGTTTTTTCGTAAGGATTAATCTTACATGGGCTTAAACTTCTTTTTATTACACGTAGATTTCAGTTTTAAGTATTTAAGGGGTTCGTTGTCTTCAACGTAGAAAAAATAATTAAGTAATAAATACGTAAGCTGCTGTGGCACTTACAAGTTGAGACTGCGGCGGTATGTGGCGGTATGCCCTCCACCACTCGACGGGCACAGCTGGACACGCTCAATAAGGGGCTTAAGGCATCGCTGGTTGTTTACAACACGGCGTACTCAGGAGAAGACTTGCGCCTAATAGTTCGCGATCGGGAGCGCTCACTTTAGTTCGCGGCACTGCCACGAACTAGTTCGTTCTTTTAGTTCGTCCGCTCCCAGTGACTGCTGAGCGGCGTGGTCTGCGTATGCAGGTGGAGGGAGAAGTTCCCCCACCTAGCTGCTTCATGCGCTTGCTGCTTGAGCCGCTAACGATATCACGCAAACCAACAGAAACAGTTTGTGGATAATTTCTCGCGTTTAAGTTTAGAGTTATCTCTATATCTTGGCATTTTGGAATTTATTAGTCAGATATTGCAGAGTGCAGAATAGTTCAAAACAGAAATTTTGCAGCACTGAACTATGTAATCTAGCAGGCAGACGCTCACCTCGAAATGGCTCTCATCAGCAGAAGGCAAACACGTGATTTTTAATTCTGCCGCGCGCCCTCTCGCTATTGCCTGTCGGTCTTCGGAAAAAAAATCCAACGAACTAAGAAGCGAGATACGTTTGGCATAATAGTTCGCGACCGGTAACGCATGTTTTAGTACGCGACCGATGGCGCATATTTTAGTTCGCGATCAATCGCGCATATTTTAGTTCGCGACCGGTAGCTCTCCTTTTAGTTCACAGCTCAGCCGCGAAGTAGGTCGCTCTTTTTAGTTCGTCCGCTATTTTTGGCTTTTACTACCGCTACTAAAAGAGCTCTTTCTTTTCTTATGGCAGCTTTTTTTACATAACGATCAGTGGCAGTGAACTATGAAACTATAACTGAGTTACATCACACCTCGAAACGACGGTAACTGGCAGAAGGCAATCACGCAATTCTGCGGGCTCTTGCGTCATCTCGCTGTTCCCTAACAGTCTTCGGAAAAGAAGCGGACGAACTAAGAGGCGAGGGATCTGCGAACTAGTTCGCGTAGTTCGCCTGCGGGAGCGCTCTTCCGAACTGGTTCGTTCGAGAACTAAACAAGACTACGCAGGAGGTGTAGTACTGTTGGCGCAGCCGAAAAATTTGGCGTATTTTCTGGATACTTGTTATTTTTTTCTACAGCTCTCTATTCACGATACCATAAAACTGCTTACTGACACTGTTTATACATCAAAATGTTCAAATGTTTGTAAAGTCTATGGGACTTAACTACGGGGTCATCAGTCCCTAAACTTACAAACTACTTATGAACTACTTACAAACTAGGACGGCACAAATATCCATGCCCGAGGGGGGATTCGAACCCCCGACCGTAGTGGCCGTGCAGATTATACATCAAATGCTGAACAATATGGTTTACATTTTGTTCCATTTAAAATGAATTTTATAGACAAAAAATTTAATAAATGATCATGAAATTTAAATTATTAAAATATCGCTTGATTTCCACATCAATCTATACAATAGTTCCTTCATTTTGGAGTTTGAAAATTTTACCAGGAATAGTCTCCGAGCTATGACTGTTATAACCGTGTATTTCATGAAATTACGTTATTGTCGCTCTTAAAAAGCGGTTACGGTTGCGGTTGCGTAGGCGCGATATTTGTAAAAAAAAAAAAAAAAAAAAAAAAAAAAAAAAAAAAAAAATATATATATATATATATATATATATATATATATATATATATATATATATATATATATATATATATACTTCTACCTTCCACGACAGAAAAATGAAACTCCACAAAAAATGCAAGGTTTCCTGCTGTCAACTTTCAAATAGAATGGCCCGTAAAGAACTGACACGACGTCATAAAAACATCCATTTCCAAACAATTCATTATCTTGCATTCCCTTCAATCGGTAAGAACGGAAACCACGTAGTATAATTTTTTCAGTCTGTCTCCAGCACCCTTTTCCTAGGAAAAGTTACACAGCATTTTTTAATTTTATATACCTCAAATATTTCCGGACAATTTTAAGATATGATAGTTCTGTTTCGATCCAGATGACGTGTAAGAAAGTGTTCACTGAACGAAGTATATTATCATAGCTTTGTTAATTACATAGATAAAGGTGTCTTTTATAAACCAACACTTATTTCTCCTTATCGGACGTGACTCATTTCCGTATTTGGATCTGAAGTCACGGACTTCCGCCAGGACAGCAATGGGTTTGAAATTCACAACAGATAAATCCTTGGCTCTAAATATTTTAATGTCTCGGACACTACTTATCGGATTTCGATGTGTGAAACGTCGTCCAATTCGTCTCTTTCAGATCTACGAACGATACTAATAGCAGAAATTACCATAATTCCAATAGAAAAAAAAACCAAGTTAAAATCGATATCCATGTAATTAATATAGATATGACCAGAGACTGTACGTCGTTTAATTACGAATTTCTTTGAATTCATCTTGGTGAAAACAGGATTACATTATCTTGAACGATTTTAGAAATGAGTTGTCAGTTCAGCTGTAGATACTGTATTTCCCTTACTGATCGGAATGTGACGGCGCTATGTTACATTTGCGAAAATTATTACCTGAAAACAATAAATGTGAACTTATAGGAAATTAAATTTCAAATGGAGTTTCTATTTAATTAAACGCGGGCCGAGATGGCGAAATTTGCCGAAAATTCTCGAAGTTGCAAAATACCATTTTCCTCAAATAAATAAAAAACGATAAGTCCTTTGAGAAAATGTTAAATTAGAAAGTTATTTGTCTTCAGATAATCTATCGACTGTTTTTTTTATTTTACTTTATTTTATTTTTTATTTGTATTTTATTTTACTTTTATTTATTTATCTTTTTTTACGTATCGATTGCTTTGTAACTTTTTGAGATACTGGTACCATATATCGTAAAAAAGACAATCTTTTAAAACTAAATTCCTTATAACACGTTTCCAACTTATTATTTGCCGTAAGCATGCCACGAAATAACTGAAAAAGTACTATTTCGAAAAAATTATAAATTTTCTGCATATTTCGAAATATATCGATTAATTTGAAAAAAAAGAAAAAAAAGTTTTTAGAAAATTGGCTAGAGTTGTTCCGCGGATAGACATAGATAACGGTTTTTGGTCTGTTTTCTTCGTGAAGAGTAGTCACATCAAGCTACTAAATATTTTTTTAGATTCTGTTAATGAATTTGGAAACTTGCACTTTTTTGGACCTGTTTTCTTCAAATGACTATTTCTATTTCAATGTTATGAAAGTAACTGTAAAGGAAATATATTGCTAACGTTTTCTCACATTCTAAAACAAATAACGTTGTTCTACGACCTTCTGGAGCCGTGATAAATATTTTTCTTATAAAAATTCTAGTGGATGTACTTAACATTTCATAGCGATGTGCTTCGAGAAGCTTAATACTGAATAGTTATACTAGTGAGCACAAAAAAAGGATATCTTGCACTGTTTGCTAGTATTAATAACCAGATGGTTATTTATGACAGCTTCTAGTCTCGGAGACATACACTCAATCAGGTACTGTCAGGTTTCTTGGGGAATGGCAGACCATTCTTCACGGAGTTCAGAGGTATCGATGTAGGTCGGTGAGGTCGGCCACGAAGTCTGCGTCTTCACAGAGGTGTTCTGTACGATTCAATTCAAGAACTCTGAAGGCCAGTCCATTAGAGCGATATCATTGTCGTGTAACCGCTCCAACACAGGCCGTGCATTATGAATAGGTGCTCGATCGTGTTCAAAGATGCAGATCCCCGAATTGCTCTTCAACAGTGGGAAACAAGAAGGAGCTTAGTACATCAATGTAGGCCTGTGCTGCGATAGTACCACGCAAATCAATAAGGGGTACAAGCGCCCTCCAAGAAAAACATGATTACACCATAACACCACTCACTGTCTCCGAATTTTACTGTTGATGCTACACACGCTGGCAGATGACATTCTGTTGTTTAGATTACATTAAAACTTGTTCCATAGATCATATATACGACATTTCGTAATGATGTGGAACGTGTCAGTCTAGTAAATTATGTCTACACTTGACAATAAATATTTTAAGGATTTTTATTACTTTTGTGTTGTTTTTTATTTTCTATTTTTTATTTTTTTTATTTTTTTAAGTTTTATTTAAAAATTCATCAACATTATAGAAGGAGTTTCCATTCAGAAATTCCTTTAATTTCTTTTTTAAATACTAGTTGGCTATCTGTCAGACTTTTGATGCTACTTGGTAAGTGACCAAAGACTTTTGTGGCAGCATAATTCACCTCTTTCTGAGCCAAAGTTAGATTTAACCTAGAATAATGAATATCGTCCAAATCAGTCCCTCGTCAATGCAAACACCTAAAAATTTCGAATATTCTACCTGAGCTACAGATTTATGTCCAAAGTCTAAATTTATTAATGGTGTCATCCTCGCTGCCAATTGTTGAGCACCTAGCGTCACTGGTGTAATAAATGCAGCGAATTATTCACGTATTTCACAGTTGTATACGATTTTTGCTGTCAGGTTTTCTGCAGCTTATACCGCTATGATGTTAAATTATACAAAACATTACATTGAAGCGGCACTGTATTTTAATTGCTTTTACTATGAAGGTTACCAAATACAGGATGTGGAAAGTGGCAACAGCGTTTCATTCACCTTGTTTTATTACATTTGTCTGCAGTGTTACACTTCCTCTTTCCTTTCTACATCTACATTACTACATCTACATATATACTCTGCAAATCACATTTGAGTGCCTGACAAGGGTTCATTAACCACTTTTCTCTACCGTTCCATTCTCTAATAGAGCGCGGGAAGAAAGAACACCTAAATCGTTCCGTTTTCGATCTGATTTCTCTTATTTTATTAGGATGGTCACGTCTCCCTAAGTAGGTGGGTGCTAGAAAATATACTCACATTCAGAAGTAAAAGTCGGTGATTGAAACTTCGCAAACAGATCACCCCGCAATGAACAACGTATTTATTTTAATGATTTCCACCCCAATACGTGCAACATTTCCGTGACGCTTTCCCCCCGTAACGTGACAAAACGAAACGAGCTTCTCAATATCTTCCGTCAGTCCCACCTGGTGTGGGTCCCACAAGGGGCAACAGTACTCCAGGAGAGGACGCACAAGTGTGATGTAGGTAGTCTTTTTGGTGGAGCTGGTGCATCTTCGAAGCGTTCTGTCAATGAAACGTAACCTTTGGTTCGGCTTCCCCACAATATTTTCTATGTGTTCTCTCCAGTCTAAGTTGTTCATAATTGTAACTCCTAGGTATTTTGTAGAATCTACGACCTTAAGGTTTGACTGATTTATCGCGTAATTAAAGTTCAGCGAATTTCTTTCTGTGGTCAGGTGTATTACTTCGCACTTTTCTTTATTTAGTGTCAATTGCCAATATTCGTAAGATGTAGAAATTTTGTCTAAATCGCTTTGCAGATGCTTTTGATCCTCTGTTGACCTCAGTAACCGATAAACGACAGCATCATCCGCGAACTGTCTAAAGGAGCTACTCAAATTGTCTCCTATATCGTTTATAAACATAAGGAAGAGTAGGGGACCAATAACGCTTCCCTGTGGAACGCCAGATATCACTTCTGTTTTACTCGATGACTTACCGTCAATTACAACGAACTGTGTCCTTTCTGATAGGAAATCGTGAATCTTTCACTGAGTACGGAGCTATTGCATCAGCATACTCTGAGAGGAATCTAGCTGGTATGCAATCTGGCCCATAAGATTTGTTTTTGTTTAGTGACTTAAGTTGTTTTACTACTCCAGGAACATCTACTTCTAAGTCGCATGCTGGAAGCTGTTCTTGGATTGAATACTGGAGTGTTCACTTCGTCTTCTTTGGTGTTCGAGTAACACTACGTTGGAGAGTAAAAGCGGAGCCGAATATTCGGTTACGGTTTCTGTTTCGGACCCAAATTATGTTTCGGTCGGATCCCACTTGCTGGTGTGTTTTGCCCGGCATGAATTTGTAGTGCAGCTCGATGGCTGTCAGAAATGTCGGAGAGAGAGTGCTGGTAGGCCCACTGGTGGCAGCGGCGCAGCCAGACCAGATGCGCTGGACGGCCGCCGTGGCCAGTGGCCGGTGGTCGGCGGCGGAGTCGCCGCGGCCGGACCGCAGACCGCAGACTGCAGACCGCGCCCACCAGCGACCGGCCGCGGCTAATGACGGAGAGCGGGCTGTTGGCAGCACTGGCAGACCTGCACTGGCGGCGGGAGAGAGCGGCGGCCGCAGCACGACTCCAGCCAACACTGTGGCCGCGGCAGGCAGTGCTGCCAACTGCGCCTCGACGACAAACCTGTGGGAGAGAGTATATACGGTGGTTTCTTCTCAAAAATGTTCAAATGTTTGTAGAGCTTATGGGACTTAACTACGAGGTCATCAATCCCTAAACTTACAAACTACTTATGAACTACTTAATTCTAAGGACGGTACAAATATCCATGCACAAGGGGGGATTCGAACCCCCGACCGTAATGGCCGTGCAGACCGTGACTGGCGCGCCTCAGTCAGCTCGGCCACCGTGGCAGACTGGTTTCTTCTCTCTGCGTACTGACAGAGGAGTGGGTCTACATCTACATCTACATGGGATACTCTACAAATCACATTTAAGTGCCTGGCAGAGGGTTCATCGAACCACTGTAATACTATTCATCTCCCATTCCATCCTCGAATAGCGCGCGAGAAGAAAGAACAGCTGAATCTCTCCATTCGAGCTCTGATTTGTGATATTTTATTCTGATGATCATTTCTACCTATGTAAGTGGGACTCAACAATACATTTTCGCATTCAGAGGAGAAGGTTGGCGATTGTAGTTTCGTAAGTAGCCCACGCCGCAGTGATAAGCGTCGTTGATGTAATGATTTCCATCCCAGATCCTGTATCATTTCCGTAACGCTGTCTCCCCTGTATCGTGACAACACGAAACGAACTTGGACTCTTTCGATGTCCTCCGTCAAACCCACCTGATAAGGATCCCACACTGGGCAGCAATGCTCCAAAAATGGACGGACAAGCGTAGTCTATGCAGTTTCTTTTGTAGTTCTGTTGCATGCATTAAGGGTTCTGCCAATAAAACAGAATAATAGCACTGGAGCATCGACTCTTGATTACGTCGTTTAAATGTTCTGTGGGCCTCTTATAGGTGGCTCGGCGTCATCAAATAATTCCAAGCAGATGTCCAAAAGTGTTTCAACCTAATCGTGAACGAGTGCTGCCCAGTGGCAGCGTGTACTGTAATCCAAAAGTCCATCTTTGTTGGGAAGCATGAAGGCTGTGAGGGGCTGAAAATGGTCTCCATTTGCAATGAATCAGAATCAGAAAAAAATACGAGAAATCAGAGCTCCAACTGAGAGATTCATGTGTTCTTCCTTCCAGCGCCCAATTCGAGAATGGAATGGGAGATAAATAGTATAACGGTGGTTAGATGAACCCTCTGCCAACACTTAAATGTGATTTGCAGAGTATCCATGTAGATGTAGTTGGACCAGATGAACCGCAACATTATGAAGCCAACACGAGGTTGCACAGCGTCTTCCTGAAAATCCGTCTCATGACTTGTCTGCGCCGCACACGAACCCTACCATCAGCAGGACTCCGGCCAACACTGTGGCCGCTGCAGGGCAGTGCTGCCAACTGCGTCTCGACGACACACCCACGGAAGAGGGTATACACGGTGGTTTATTCTCTCTGGGTACTGACAGATGAGAGGGTGCGGAACAAAATAATAGCACTGGAGCACCGACTATTGATTACGTCGTTTAAATGTTCTGTGGGCCTCTTATCGGTGGCTCGGCGTGATCAAATAATGCCAAGCAGATGTCCAAAAGTGTGTCAACCTAATCGTGAACGAGTGCTGCCCAGTGGCAACGTGTACTGTAATCCAAAAGTCCATCTTTGTTGAGAAGCATGAATGCTATGAAGGGCTGAAAATGGTCTCCATTTGCATTGAATCAGAATCAGAATAAAATACGGGAAATCACAGCTCGAACGGAGATATTCAGGTGTTCTTCCTTCCCGCGCGCTAGTCGTGAACGGAATGGGAGATAAATAGTATAACGGTGGTTATACGAACCGTCTGCCAGGCACTTTCTTTTATTCGTGTCAGAAGCATCATGTGTACAGAAGTTTATAAAGGTATAATATGCAGAGATTACTTACATACATGTAAACTACGAACTGTAAACAAACAGACTGAAATATTATATACATTTGCCCCAAAAGCGGGCTACAGCATTTGAGACTGCCAACATCAGGTCCTCTAAGGTGCAGTGTGAAGGACATTCAGGGCAGTTATACATGTGCTGGGTCGTCTGCACGTCTCCACAGTCACAAAGGTTAGATACAGTAGAATATCCCCACTTCATAAGATTATCTCTTGACCTTGCAGTGTTGGTGCGTAGCCTATTTAGTGACTTCCAAACCGTCCAGTCCTCATTGTGGCCTGGTGCCAATTCTTCCTTTGGTTCCATCCAGTGCCTTTCTCTCGATCTCTTCCATCTATCCACGCTAGATCCGGGTTGGTCACTGAGGTTGTCGGTTGCTCTGAGAAAGCTCCGTCTGGATTTCAGGCGTCTGGTGGCTGGCTGAATGTTGTGGAGGAGGTGGTTCTCAGACAATTTAGCCCTCGCTCTTTCTATACGCACGACAGGAGGTGCAATGCGAGCTAGGTGGTACAGATACTTAAATGTGATTTGCAGAGTATCCCATGTAGATGTAGTTGGACCAGATGAACCACAGCATTACGAAGCCACCTCGAGGTTGCACAGCATCTTCCTGAAAATCCGTCTCATGACTTGTCTGCGCCGCACTCTAACCATACCATCAGCTCTTAACAGCTGGAATCAGGACTCATTTGATAAAGTCATTGATGTCCAGTCTCTTATACAGAACAACGCAAAGATGTCAATAGAACCCCTGAATAGGTACAAGCACTAACAATGCTTTGCTTCATCACCTGAATAGGAGAACTAAAATGGGTTGTGTTTAACAGAACTGTCACATCCGTTAAAAATGTAAACTTAGATAGCAGAATAAGGTCCGGGAAAAACTATGTCGATCATTGTAATTCCGTAGATTTTCCCGGCTAATAATGGTTGTTCTTCACGGGTTTGCGGCCGGATTATGTCGACCTGCTGATACGATATTTCGGCGGTCCACTTGCCCGCCATCTTCAGGTATGACTAGTGCACAATCACGCCGGAACTGAGGACACATCAGTTACGGCGGCTCCTTTATACCGCGGGAACAGGCCAGTGCGCATGTGCAAGTGGTAGAACGCCCTCTGGGAAGTGAAGAGTAGTGCAGCGCCACCAGCGGTAGAAGTTAGCCAAATCGAGTAATCGAAAATTAAGAAGGAGCTGGCTGGAACGTTTACGTGGTGGATTGCGAGTGACGAACTGAACTATGCTAATGACTGTGCCTTTGACCTACCAGGTTATAATCTGTGATTGGTTTTGGGATTTCTGTCGCTATAGAAGAATTTAGTTTCGTTCCACTGGTTAACGAACCTAGAGTGTACTTTCTTTCACTTAAATAAATTGTGTTGTGAAAACTTTACCGTGGTGGTCACTACAGTTATCAATAAACATTTTATCGTAATCGAGAATGTTATTACCCATTTAAAAATACTTTGTTTTCCATCTATGTGTACGACTGGTAAATCACTACTTTTTTTCAGAACTAGGTAGAGGTAACTCGGTGAAACTTATGTCAAGGACTAATGCGTACTAACTGTAAATAATTTCAGCCGGCCGCGGTGGCCGAGGGGACTGAGGCGCTGCACGGCCACTACGGTCGGGGGTTCGAATCCCCCCCTCGGGCATGGATATTTGTGCCGTCCTCAGTATTAGCTAGTTCGTAAGTAGTTTGTAACTTTAGAGACTGATGACCCCGTATTTAAGTTCCATAAGCTTTACAAACATTTGAACATTTGAAATAATTTGAGCTTCACAGTTAATGCAATGAAACATACGGCCATGTACATTACGTATTTCGATACCCTACAAGCATTTATCACAAACTAGATATTTCGTTTTGATCTATCGTTTTGGAATTTGAAAAGTAGCACTTTTGACGCTGCGGATATACGTAAAGTGGCTGATTTGTAAATCTATGATATACATGTCGTATAGATTTACAAACATTTTTTGCCTTTGTACATAAAACGGGTCTTAACAATTAATATACGTATAGATTACATCCGTCCCCTTTTACGTACAACGACAAGAAGTGTTTGTAAATCTAAAGGAAGTAACTGCAGTTGTTGTCATTCCCTAGGCTTAAAGATAAATATGGTAAATACAACACAAAAAACCATTCCCTAGGGATGGATGGCTCCGCAGCAAAGCGCCTAGCAGTGCTCGGCAACTTCAACGCGACACAACGGCGACAGATATTGTCTTTAAATGTATGTAAAAAACACGATCCCTTGACACTGTAAAAATGTACGCTTCTAAATCAATGGAATCAAAAGATACGGCCATTTACACTGAGATGACAAAACTCGTAGACAGCAGTGTGGGTGGATAGGATGCCGGTTGCGACGTGCATACAGTAGAACAAGGTGCTGCATTGGCAAAGATGTCATTTGTACTCTAGTGACGGATACGAGACAGTTCCTGACGTAATAACGGCTGCACGACGGAAATTGGGCTAACAAGCATTAAATTTGGCATAGTAATTGGAGCTAGACGATAGGACATTACATTTCGGAAATCGTTATGGAAATTAGTGGAGATCCAGACAGTCTAGAACGTGCCGAGAATAACAAAGGCATTGCCTCTCCCGTTCCTTACAGTGGCCATCACCCTGTCCTTAATGACCTGGAGCAGCGTATCGTTGTTAGTGCCAACAGACAAACAATGCATGAAACACTCGCAGAAATCAGTGTGAATCTTTCGACGACGTATTGTTTACTAAAATGAGGTGCAACTTTGCGTTACTGTTATACGGTAACAGCAGGGTTGCCAACTTTGGGGTTTTCCCCCCAGAAGTAGAAGGAATAATTTTTCAGGCTGGAATTTAGGGGGAAAGAAATGGTAGGGGGATTTTCAGGGGGAAAAAGATGTGTCGGGGGGGGGGGGGGGTTCACGGGGCAGAAGAGAATTTGTTTATTTATTTTTGCATCAAATGTGTGTGTGTAGCAATCGGAAGACGTGTTGCCGTAATGATTGCAGATGTTCATTGCTAACCGTGAAGCGTACTGTCAGCCTGTGTTGACTACATTTTCTTCAGTTCATGTTGGCTGCACTGTTTACTTACAGCGCATGGAGGCCGCGCATATTTTCTCTATCTCCAACCCCATCCCGTCGCTCAACAATACCAGTTTTTTTTCCTCTAGTAGTTAATGGACTGGTATTTTACGAGGACACTGCACTGAAATACCGCTAAGTCACGTGCTATGATCGGCAGTTTAGTGCGTTAGCGGTCATTGTGTTATATTCGTGATCCGTCATTATTTTTACTTTAATGACCAGCTCTAGCTGTGATGTAAGTGCACTGTTTTATTGGTCAAAATGGTTACCGAAATTAAGAGAAAGTATGTGCAAAAGTATGCGATGATCTGGGAAACGGACCCTTTGCTGAAAGGTAAGATTGTAATTATTTCTTATTATGAGCTGTCTTTCGGTATGTTCATGCCTGTGGGCTCTTAATTTTTAATATATGGCGTTTTCTCTTTTAGGTGGATTTCTTCCCATTTAGGAATTTTATGGTAAATTTAGAGGGAATCTTTGTGGCAGAGTTGGCAACTCTGGGTAACAGACAACTGACGCTAGTGGCCTTCGTGAGGACATTGGTTAGATCCTAGACTACTATAAAAATGTGGATTGTTCAGATGAGTCCAGATTTAAGGTAGGCTCGAGTTTGGCGCCGACTGCAGGACATCATTTGCCGAAATGGCGAAAGAAATCAGTCGTGCCCTTACAAAGGAACCATCCCGGCATTTGCAATTTAGGGAAAACCTAAAGGACTGGAAATGATTGTATTCGTGTACTTGTAGGCCATTTCCAGCCATTCATGCCGTTCCAGAAGGCTTTTGACACCGTACCTCACAAACGGCCTTTAATCAAATTGCGTGGTTATGGTATATCGCCCCCAGATTTCTGACTGGATAGGGCATTTCCTGTCAGAGAGGACACAGTTTGTAGTAATCGATGGTGAGGCATCTACTAAAACAGAGGTGATATCGGGCGTTCCACAGGGTAGTTTTATTGGTCCTATGTTGTTCGTTATCTACATAAAAGATGTAGGAGAAAATCTGAGCAGCTCTCTTAGATTGTTTGCAGATGACACCGTCATTTATCGTCTAGTAAAGTCATCTCAAGATCAAAACCAACTGCAGAAGGATTTAAATAAGATATCAGTATGGTGTAAAAATTGGCAATTGACTCCTAATGATGAGATATGTGAAGTCGGCCACATGAGTACGAAAAGAATTCCGTTAAAATTTGATTACAAAATAAATAAATCGAATGTGAAGGCCGTAAATTCCACTAAATACCTAGGAATTACAATTAGATCAGACTGGAAAGAGCAAGTATATAATGTCGTAGGAAAGGCGAATCAGAGACTGCGTTTTATTGGCAGAACGCTTAAAAGATGCAACAAAACTACTAAACAGATTGCATACATTACGCTTGTCCTTCCTCATTTGGAGTATTGCAGCCCAGTATGGGATCCTTATCAGGTGGGTTTGACGGAGGACATCGAAAGAGACCGAAGAAGGGCAGCTCGTTTTGTATTGTCACGATACAGGGGAGACAGCGTTACGGAAATGATACAGGATCTGGGATGGGAATCATTACAACAACGGCGCTTATCGCTGCGGCGTGGGCTACTTACGAAACTACAAGTGCCAACATTCTCCTCCGAATGGGAAAATTTATTGTTGACTCCCACCTACATAGATAGAAATGATCATCAGAATAAAATACGAGAAATCAGAGCTCGAACTATGAGATTCAGGTGTTCTTTCTTCCCGCGCACTATTGGAGATTGGATTAGGGGATAAATAGTATAAAGCTGGTTCGATGAACCCTCTGCCATGCACTTAAATGGGATTTGCAGAGTATCGCACTTATATGTTGATGTGGAACTTCCGTGTGTGAAATCCTCATTCTGGTCAACTGCATTCTGGTCAGCCGGAGCGAATTATTTCGTCACCCAGACCGTTGGACAAGAATGTCATCAGAAATTTATGGAACAAAATAGTGAGGTTATTTCGTTTACAAAAATCTGGATTGCAAGATGTTCCGCATTTTTGGACTGGTAAATGCGAAGCTTCAGGGGATTTCGCACGACTTGACTCCGTTCCTCGCTGACATTAAAATACATCGAAGCCTACACGTAACGTCAGGTTGTCCCGTCATCATAAGAGTTACAAAGTAGAGAAGAGAGAAACTTCTGGCAGATTAAAATTGTGTGCCGACACCGGGACCCGAACCTCTACCGACTGAGGTATCGTAAGTCGTATCGGGATAGCGCAGTCGGTAGAGCGCTTGCCCGGGAAAGGCAAAGGTCCCAGGTTCAGGTCCCAGTTCCGGCACTCAATTTTAATCTGTCAGGAAGTTTCATATCACCGCACACTCCGCTTCAGAGTGAAAGTTTCATTCTAGAGAAGAGAGGTTTCATTCTAACATATAGGCAATAACCTAAAATTGATTCGTAGCAAATATATGGCATAGTTCTTTTGCCAATTCTTGCTTGTCCCTTTCCTCTTTGGGTTGGATGTATTGTCAAATACTAAGGTCTATACTTCCTTGTCGGTGTGAAATACGTATCACTGTAAATCCGTAAAATGAAACGATACGGAAATTCATGTCACATCTTTCGATAATTACAAACTTGTTGAAGATATACGGCTTTTCCCGTAGAACAATAATAATGAACTCTGCTAAGAAATATGGTTTCATAGAACAAGTAAAGACAAATGTCGTAAAACTTTTAACTGTCTGCCTTTTTGCTTTCCCATCTCTTAAGACTTGAAAGTACGTAAGAGTAAAAAGTTGAAAATTATATAGCTTAATAAAGTATAGGCTACAGGAATAATACTTAGGCGATTCAATCAGTAGATATGTGGGACACAATTTTATAACGTTTTCTGAGACATCAAAACCTACAACTAAATTAACTGTACCTATTTCCTTTCTGGTGATCTAGCGATTTCCGGCAAGGTATTTCGGAGAGTTCGATAAGAGGGCTGGACGCCATCTGTGGTAAAAAGACTAAACCTAGATACCGTCGAGAAATAATGGCCAAACGTGGTACCACGTCCACAAAAAACCGACCTACCAGAGAGCAATAAGCGGGTGGTTTGAAATCGAGAGGTGGCAAGTCCAAATCTTGGTCGGAGTACGGATTCTCCACTTTCTGTATTAACCTAGTTTTCGCCTCTTATTGATGTGAGGAGTCAGCGTTGAACTGAAAGTACAGCTGAAAGACTTGCAACAGTTCCACTGACTATTAATAGCCTAGATTTTATTATAATGCAGACAACTGCTAATAGGGGACTGAGATGGACATTCAAAACTGAAACAGGGGCAGAGAGAGAGAAAGAAACACATTGAAATAAAAATTCTGTCTGTCAAGGAATCCGCTAATGGGGGGATGTTGAAACCGTTACCAGAACATCTTCTATCTACCAGGTGTCATCTGCCGTCATCGGATGAAAATCGAGGTCATCTTCCCTGGTACACAATTTCTTTCGGTAGTCTATATGCAACATCATGCTGCAACACAGCATATCAATTGAAGTCCTGTCATCATCTTCTTATTCTTCAGCTTGTCGTAGTTCAGGGGTCGCTGTTCGTGATTTTTGCCTTCCATTTCTCTCGGTCCCACGTCTCCTCCTTCTCTCTCGCGTCTTCAGTGATGCAGCCCATCCATTTTCTCTTTGGTCTGCCTCTTTTTCTTTTGCCCTCCACTTAAAACTCCAATGTTCTCTGCAACAGGTGTTTCCCATCCCATCTCATCACGTGCACGTACATTTGTCGTCTTCGTTTCTGGGCTTTCTTCGAATCCTCCACTATACTTGTCTGCTCTCTAATAAGATAATTTCTTATTTTGTCCATCCTCGTTTTCCCCATCATCCATCTCAGCAGATGCACCTCAGTCACTTTTAATTTCTTCTCCTTCAATTTCTTTAACGGCCAGATCTCACTAGCATACAACACAGCTGGTCTAACCACCGATTTAAAAGAAATTTCCTTTTGTCTTTAGTTTTACTCTTTTTTCGCAAAACATACCCGATACCCTTCTCCAGTTCGCCCATCCAGCCTGGATCCTGTGGCTCATCTCCTTATCTAATTCTCCTTTATTGGTTACATAGGAACTCAGGTACTTGAACTCTTCAACTCTGTCCAACTGATCATTTGCCAACATAATTTTTCCATCTCTTCTACCTCCACCAAACCACAGGTATTCGGTCTTCTTCCTGATAACTCTCAGTCCTCCATTTTACACTTCCTCCCTCCATCTCTGTGATGTTCTTTCTACCTTCTTTTTGCTCTCCTCCATTACCACCACTTCTTCTGCGAAACTACCAGACCATAAAGTCATGTACTGCACTCCTTCCGTGAACACATCCATTACTATATTGAACAGATATGGACTTATTGCTGAGTCGAGATCTTACTTTAGAGCAGGCACCGTCATACATGTCTTTGACAATTCGAACGTTCTTTTCTGGCACGCCCCTCGGTCTCAGGCTTTTCCACAGTACAGGAAAGAAACTTAGGGTTTAACGTCTCGTCTCGGATTTTCTGGAAAGGATGTGGAAGTGATTTAGGAAAAACACGGAAAATCTAAATCTGGATGGCCGGAGGTGGATTTGAACCACCATCCTCTCGAATGCGAGTCCAGTGTCTTACCACTACGCCACCTCGCTCGGTATTCCACAGTACATCTCTCGGTACTGTAACGTACGCCTTCTCCAGGTTTATAAACACTAGTTGTAGGTGTCTCTTTGTCTCTCCCCACACTTTTCCATCAGTTGTCTCAGGATATAGGTTGCGTCCATCCTTCCTCTGCCTGTCACAAACCCTAACTGCCTATCAAAGATTTCTCTTTCTACCCTGATCATTTCATCCATAATTTTTTTCCGCGTGGGACGTAAGCTTAATTCCCCTGTAGTCTTGACTATGTCTTCTTCTTTGCATATTCGTACCACTGTACAGTCCCTCCACATCGCTTGTATTTTTGGCCCACTTTAGGTTACGGTAGTAACACTAAAAGTGGGCCTTTGCGATCGCCTTTTGACAGCTCGAAATTTAAATGAAAATAACAGCTTAACCATTCATCTGACACGAAAATTGAATACCCCAATTTGTAGAGGAGAAAATTCTCTACAACTTTGCTCTGTTATGTTTACTTCATATCTCGTATCGTTTCAGAGATATTTGCAAAAATAACGACCATTTTGGGATGTCTGTCTGTTTGTGTCTGTCCGTAACGTGTTCCCTGTTTTTAAGGCGAACCATTCAACCGATTAGCACCAAATTTTACAGCCGTAATTCTACGCCGCCAGAGAGCAGAACCTCCCTTTTTAAAATTTTTCGTACAAAAAATACGGTAGTAATAAAAAAAGAAGAAATCCGTTTGTAATATAATTGTAATTGGAAACGAACCGTTCATCTGACACGAAAATTGATGAACCTAATTGGTAGAGAGAAAAATTCTCTACAACGTCACTATATTATGTTGTTTTTTTCATATGTTGCATCGTTGTAGAGATATTTGCAAAAATTACGGCGATTTGACGATGTCTGTCTGGCTGTAACGTGTTCCCATTTTTTAGGTCGAACCGACCGGCATCAAATTTTACAGACATAATTGTTGGCTACCAGAGTCCAGTATCTCGCTTTTTCAAACATTTCGGACAAAAAATACGTTAGTAACATCAAAAGAAGGCGTTTGTAATGTAATTTTAATTGCAAATAAACCGTTCATCTGACACGAAAATTGAATAACCGAATTTGTAGAGGACTAAATTGTCTACAACGTTGTTCTCTTATGGTTCTTTCATATCTTATATAGTTTGAGAGATATTTGCAAAAATAATGGAGTTTCGCACCCTCCATTGAATTAACGAAAAGCAGCCGTTCGCAGATGTCGCGTGACATTCCTCGCCCAGAACTTTCTCTGGCATACGCCATCTTGGGTTGCGTATTTGATGATTTTCTTATTGTAACTTACTCGTTGTTATTTCAAAGCAATGGTGCAATGAAGAATTAACAAAAACACGTCGCTCTTTGTACGATAAACGATAATCTAGTGTCTACAAATGCCATATCAGCATCAGTTAACAACAGTCATGAATAGTATGAGATTTAAGAACGCAATTTCTAATTGTTAGCTATAGCGTTGTGGGCAATGCGTTGGACTGTGAAGGTCAATGGTTCGGAACCCGCCACTACCTACTTTTTATTATTATATATTTTTTTTCTAACAGGGTCTCAGACAGGCTTATTAATTGATTTTTTATTATTTATATTATTATTTTGGTCCAAAATGTTTGCAAAAACGTATAAAACTACAAATCTACAGTGGGCCGTAAAACACGTCACTGCGATTTTTTCTTCTTCGCGTATCTTCTTCACCAGGCCCCTTTATACCGGCCTCTCCCAGTGCCTTCCAAGCCTCTACAGGCACCTTGTCTGGTCCAACCGTTTTTCCATTCTTCTTTTTCCCTAATGCTTCAGACATGCTTCCTGTCATATGATCACTATTTCATGTACCGGGTAACATTAAGTGTGGTGTCGCACAAGTATAAAGTGCGCGCCACCTACTTTCGCCGCGCACCGCCATGCACGCACGGCGCGGCGTTCTTACGACGTCGGCCACGAGCGCCCTCTGCTGCAACTCCGCTCGTGGCCACCACTGAACTGCATCGACCACTTGGGAATCAGATAGGCACCAGTTAAGACTTGGGATTAGGACAGGCACCGATAAGGACTCATCAGTAGGCAGGCCTCCAGTTAACCTGTGTCTCAGCAGTACACTTAGTTGGCAGTCATGAACTTTGTAAAAGATAAGTATTATCCTATTTCTACGAAATATACAACTTGTCCTAATTTAGCTCAGTGTTTCTAGTTTCTGCTGTCCCACTGGGTGGTCACCTCAGACTCTGTACCCGCACACGCGTGCATCCTATTTCCCTGTGTCGGTCTCTCTCTACTCGGCTACCGACACCCAGGACAACCGGCGGAAACGAGACACAAAATTAAGCACTATACCAAGCTAAGTATCGTGATAGGCCTACGTCGCGCAATATAATACTCCACATAATTCCGCCCAGGAAGTATTTGTCGAGCCGTGCAGCATGATACTAAATATCACTTGCGTTTGTGTAGTGTTGTGGAAATGTTACATGCTCTGTGTTCTGTCAATGACTCGCAGCCGCGCGGGAGTAGCCGAGCGGTCTGGAGCGCCACGTTGCGGCTCTTGCGGCCCTCCGTGTCGGAGGTTCGAATCCCTCGGGCATGGATGTTTGTGTTGCCTTTAGTATAAGTTAGTTCATATGAAGTTTATCAAAAGAGATAGTTTGGCTGGCCAGTACTTACCTTTGTGCTGTACCGCCAATAGTTACACAAATGAAGAAAGAGAAAAAAGGGGACGAAAAGGACAAGCTTTCGGAAGTCAGTTCCTTCCTCATGTGGGAGAGAAGGGAAGAAGAAATGATGGGAACGGAAGGGAAAGGTAATTCACGACCTAGGTCATGAAGGTAGTGTTTCAGGAGTGTGGAGAATTTTCAGCATTATTCATATAAAGTTAGTAAGTTTAGGAATTGATGACACCGAAGTTAAGGCCCATAAAAAAAGAACATTTTTATTTGGGAATGAAACTTTCACTCCGCAGCGGAGTGAGCGCTGTTATGAAACTTCCTGGCGGATTAAAATTGTGCGCCGGAACCGGGACTCGAACCTCTACCACTGAGCTATCCCGTCACGACTCACGGTGCCACCCCGCAACTTCAATTCAATAGGAGGCGAGGTTCTGGAAGTATTGAAGTTGTGAGGACGGATCGTGAGTCGTGTCGGGATAGCTCAGTGGTAGAGCGCTTCCCCGCGAAAGGCAAAGGTCTCAGATTCGAGTCCTGGTTTCGGCACATAATTTTAATCTGCCAGGAAGTTTCATTTTTAATTTAAATTGTTCACAATTTGACTACTTGGCTTTTCACCAGTTTTGACTGAAGTATCGTATAAATAACGATCAATGGATTTCTTTTTCTGCTCATTTGGACGATCTCATAAATTTCATTATTTGGCGACAACTGCCATTTTGTATGCACCATATTAATACAATGTGAAAATCGTTTTGAAGTAGGATTTGATCCTGTGGTGATATCACTGGATGATAAACGACAGACTGACTCTTAATAGTTTGTAACGCCAAGGAACATAGCTTGGGAGTGGCAGATAGCACTTCGTTTATCTCGATGACTTTCCGTCAATTTTGAAATTTCGTTGTAGCTGACCAGTTTCATTGAACCCAGAGCTACCAGATTCGATCTTGGATCATTATCAAGTGACAGCAGAGCTTGAAAATCATCCAAGTCAGAAGACGTTAGCTCTGAGCAAAATAAATGTCAGCTGATGGTCAACTACAGTGAAGTTACAGAATTATTTAAAGCCACACCTTATCACAAACATAAATTTAACTTTAATTGCTACGAACTGTGTCGTTTGTGACAGGATACTGCGAATCTAGTCGCGTAACTGATACGATATTCAATAATCCAAGTTAGTTAGAAGCTGCTTGTGAGGAGCAAAATCGTTCCTGAAATATTTAAAAAACGCACTGACGTGTTTTACAGACCACTTTAGATTTGTAGTTTGATACGGTTTTGCACACATTTTGGACCAAAATAATAATCTAAACAATAAAAAAATTAATTAATAAGAGTGTCTAAACCCTTTAGGAACAAAAAATTAGGTAGTGGCGGGTTCCGAACCACTGGTCTTCAGCGCCACAGTCCAACTCATTGCCCAATACGCAACGACTAACGAAGTTCGGCTCTTTAATCTCATGCAATTTAATGCAGTTGTTAAGTGATGCTAATATGGCACATGTAGACACTAGATTATCATTTATCGTACGAAGAACGACGTGTTTTTGTTAATTATTCAGTGCGCCATTGCTTTGAAAAGACAACGTGTAAGTTACAATAAGAAAATCATCAAATACGCAACGCAAGATGGCGTAATGCCAAAGAGAGTTCTGGGCGAGGAATGTCACGTAACATCTGCGGAAGGCTGGTTTTCGTTAATTTAATTGAAGGTGTCAAAACTCCGGTATTTTTGCAAATATCTCTCAAACGATAGGAGATATGAAAAAGACATAAGGAAACAACGTTGTAGACGATTTTCTCCTCTACATATTCGGTTATTCTATTTTCGCGTCAAATGAACGGTTTATTTGCAATTAAAATTACATTACAAACGGCTTTTTTGTATTACTAACGTATTTCTTGTTCTAAATATTTGAAAAGGCAAGGTTCTAGTCTCTGGTAGCCAACAATTATGTCTGTAAAAACTGGAAACACGTTACAGCCGGACAGACATCGTCAAATCGCCGCCATTCTTGTAAATATCTCTGCAACGATGCAAGATATAAAAAAAACATAATAGAGCGAAGTTGTAGAGAATTTTCCCCTTTACCAATTATGTTATTCAATGTTCGTGCCAGATGAACTCTTCGTTGGGAATTACAATTATTTTACAACCGACTTTTTATGGTATTACTACCGTTTTTTGCGAAAAATTGAAAAATGGCGGTTCTGGTCTCTGGCGGCCTAGAAATATGTCTGTAAAATTTGGTGCTGATGGGTTGAACGGTTCGTCTTAAGAACAGGGAACACCTTACGGACAGACAGACATCCCAAAATCGCCGTTATTTTTGCAAATATCTCTGAAACGATACGAGATATTATAAAAAAACATGAGAGAGAAAAGTTGTAGAGAATTTTCTCCTCTACAAATTGGGTTATTCAATTTTCGTATCAGATGAATAGTTAAGCCGTTATTTTCATTTAATTTTCGAGCTGTCAAAAGACGATCGCAAAGGCCCACTTTTAGTGTTACTACCGTAACCTAAAGTGGGCCAATGTGGAATCGATGTCTTTTAGTAACTTCTATCCTATGTTAATGTTTGAAATCTAAGAAACATAAGATAAAAAACAGCGAATCAGATATTTAAAAGAAAGGTAAAAAAAATGTAAGAAAATTTCGAAGTAATCAGTCACCATACTAGTGTTGCAGAGGTATCATGTAAAATGTAACTGCAATGGATGTACAGAGAGTAGAAAAACGGCAGTAATATAATTGGAAAGGTGTACTACAGGAATTACCCAGACTGCTGCTAATAGGGACCTCAGACGGACATCCAAGACTGAAGGGAACAGAGAGAGACATTCAGACAAAAATTCCCTTTGTCAAGAAAACCGCTAATGGGAGATTTCAACCTGAGGAGCGGCGAACAAGGCGATTTTCTGACTCCTACGAGTGCAGCTTCGCTGAATCGGATTAAAGCGGACGTTAATTACGAATTAATTTGACAAAAAGGCTCTTAGATGGACGGCCTTTCTCATTAGGGAGCCCACGGTTCAATCTGCCCACACAATTATTCTTCGAAATGGTATTTTTTTGGATATCCAATGTTTTCTTCTTATGAACGGAGTCTGTTCTTACAAAACGTTAAAAAATTATCCCTAACTGAAGTAAATATTAATATTTGTACTGAAATCTTATAGAAGAAACACAACCATAACAGAAGCGAAAGCTTATTTGAAAGAATCATAGTTATACAATATAATGTGCAGGTTGGATGCATATCTTACGTGATGAGGAAGACGGTCCATAGAATTTTGGCCAAACGTAGGCTATCCAAAGAGGAATAGTTTCCAGATTATTTGTGTAAAATATAGTGCATTTTTTCGAAACGGTGGTCTCTTAAAACATTATTAGCAAAAGAATAAAGAGACAATTGGACAATTCTGGACTCATTAATGTCGTAAGAGACTCATTAAGTAAACATAATATGATGATTTCTTCACTGTGGGGCACGCGGTGTGGAATATGTCGTTTAGTGCCGGCCCCGGTGGCCGAGGGGACTGAGGCGCGTCAGTCACGGTCTGCACGGCCATTACGGTCGGGGGTTCGAATCCCCCCTCGGGCATGGATATTTGTGCCGTCCTTAGTGTTAGCTAGTTCATAAGTAGTTGGTAAGTTTAGGGACTGATGACCCCGTAGTTAAGTCCCATAAGCTATACAAACATTTGAACATTTGTGTCGTTTAGTGAGATAAAACTGACTGACGTTTATACCTTTTACACTGTTAGTACAATGCCTTATTTATTTATTTACAATGAGCTCAATTTTCATTTAATATGAAATGAGAATGGATTGAAAATTTTATTCATATTTTCAGCTTCGAAAACGGATACCCACAAACATGCCATAGATATTCACTCCATAGTAACAACATAAACATCACCCACCAATGTTAAAATATCAGGGAAAGTAAATTAGCTGATAACTAAAATGTTCTCTGGGTAACTGTGTAAACATACGATGTCCTTGAAACACTTTAACTATAGCTGTCAATTTTACCGAGGCAGAAAATAAAAAGTCTGTTACAGGCATATGAGGCAATCATAACTGCATGGAATCAGTAACATGTCAAGCAGAAAGGACAGCAGTAAGATAGACATTAAATGTAACTCCTTAATATCGATAAAAGTTGATATACGACAGATTATCTAACTGTAGTTACTAATTATAAATTATCTCAATTGTATTACAGGAAACCAGATGATGGCAATAAAATTCAAAATGAGCTCATTGTAAATAAATAAATAAACTATTATATCAGCAGTGTAAAAGGTATAACCGTCAATCACAATTATGTCACTTAAAGAATATGATGAAATACACATAGATTAAACCAAATTCAATATAATTATCTTTTTATCACATTACCAAAAAATAAATGTCATACTGTGATTATTTATCGAGTCCGATAACACGATTCATTGTTCTCTTTCTCGGTCATTCAGAAAGTTTCTTGGTCACACAACATTGCCATTTTCCGTCAGTGTTCTACATCCTTTATTGAGTCTTCCAAAGGAGTCTTTTTCTGATACGGTAGCCCTCAACTCCTCAATATCGACTGCAGTTTCTTGTTCTGTTGTGTCATCAGAGAACTACTTCCACCAATATCCTCTCTCCTCTGCGATTAACAGTAAATTCCCCAGTGCACTCTTTACGGTGCTACAGACGAATGATGCAAATTAGATGGGTAGATCACATAACTAATGACGAGGTGCTCAACAGAATTAGGGAGAAAAGGAATTTCTGGCTTATTCTGACTAAGAGAAGGGATAGGTTGGTGGGACACATCCTGAGACATCAAGGAATCGTCAACTTAGCATTAGAAGGAAGTGTGTGGGGTAAAAATCGTAGTGGGAGACCGAGGGTCGAATACAGTAAGCAGATTCAAAGGGATGTTGGTTTCCGAACGTATTCTCAGATGAAGACACTAGCACAGGAGAGGTTAGCGTAGAGACCTGCATCAAACCAGGCTGCGGACTGAAGACCACAACAACAACGGTGAATCGTTATTTAAAACAGAGTACCCAAAGTTATAATATTTATTGCCTCTTTAATACTCTTCTTACCACAGCTACAATTCTGTATTTTCGGTTCATGTGCATTCACTCTGATTCTTCCCTTACTGTCTCAGTAGCAACAGCGCAAAATATTACGAGCATAATGGAATGGGTCAACTGTCTCCTGAATACAGAGCCTCACATGTAAGATGAATACTGTAACAAGCTCTCAATTTCCTCAGGACATGAACCATACCTCGGACATCCACATTTAGAAGAGATCTCTGATTATGTAAAGTTTTGAACTGATATTCGTCATTTCATTTTGTTAGAAATTGTCGATAACTACTTAATATGCTAAGGTTCAATTGTTTTGTCCGGAGTAGTGGCTTCCTTAATAAATCTAGTGGTTCCAGATCACAGAAGCCAATTGACAGGAGAAAATTGAAATAAAAGGTTCTTTTAAAATCTGTTACTGATGAGTGGTAGTTAGGTAAATTTTCTTGTATAGAAAAAAAGTTCCTATAGTACGTTGTGCTTCTTTTGTTCGTTAATCTTGGGAATAATAAAGTAATGATTAATTTTAAAATTTTTATTAATAATTTATGCTGTCCCGTATCTTTAAAAAACGTTGTAAATGTAAAAGAATTGACAGACACATAGAAATCTATATCTCAATTATACGAACAGTTTTATATAATACTAGACTCTACGGCGAACGTCGTACCGCTAAACAGTCAATGAGTATTGTGCAAACCTGAGTAACGATATTACTAATGTGGCAAAATGAAATAAGTTATGAAGGTTATTTGGACAATACTAACAAAGAAAATAAAAAGTCAATAAAATTATAAAAAATCAACTATTTCAGTGCAATACAATTGCTTTAATGAAGCTATGTATTTTGATGAATGGGTTGTACTCTGTTTTATTGTCTTCACTGAAGGACATTCTGATATACGATATTTTAGTTTTGTTATCAGTCGCAGAAACACGTAAAGTGGGTGGTTTGTCGAGACGTCAAAATGCCACTTACAGTTGACCACAAGGAAGATAAGTATTTTCCTGATTCAGACCACAAACACTCAATTTCGTTATTCCGCATGGTAAACGCAAGATTAAATGGAAATCAAATTCGTTTAACCATAAAGGGCACATCGGTTCAGGTGATCAGAGTAGCTTCGTCCGTTAGGTCTACAAACATTTGAACATTTAATGAGGACTTCCTCACTTTCCTTTGAGTATCACTGCGTGAATCACATTTATCATCAGTTTTCTTATTACCAAATGTGTTCGACTGCATACGTTTGATTGGCTTAGATTTAGAAGTATGATATAAATTATATTGTGGCAAGCCAGGACCTTCCAATGATTTTAAAACTTCAGTTTGACGTATATGAATGAACACAGGGTACCTGTGATGTGATTCTGAATTTTGAAGTTTAAGTAAATCACATCTTTTTAATTATCCGCCTAAATATCTCGCTCACTTACACACCCATATGTAATTTTTGAGATTAGGAATGCTTATCGGGAACACTTCAGTGACGAGCTCTCACAATAAAAACAAATTGTTTTATTCATCTTGAGGTCACTGACAACATGTGACAAAAACAATGCTCTATACGTTATTATATACAGGGTGTTACAGAAAGGTACGGCCAAACTTTCAGGAAACATTCCTCACACATAAAGAAAGAAAATACGTTATGTGGACATGTGTCCGGAAACCCGTAATTTCCATGTCAGAGCTCATTTTATTACTTCTCTTCAAATCACATTAATCATGGAATGGAAACACACAGCAACAGAACGTACCAGCGTGACTTCAAACGCTTTGTTACAGGAAATGTTCAAAATGTCCTCCGTTAGCGAGGATACATGCATCCACCCTCCGTCGCACGGAATCCCTGATGCGCTGATGCAGCCCTGGAGGAAGGCGTATTGTATCACAGCCGTCCACAATACCTTCCTTCAATTGGGCCAACTGGCGGTGAATCGAGGAAGTACAGTACATACTAACGTAACAATTGGGTATTTTGACAATTGTCTACACGAATTATTTCCATTTACATTTAAAGAAAAATACTAAAATGAGCTCTAACATGAAAATTAAACGTTTCCGGAGACATGTCTACATAACATATTTTCTTTCTTTGTGTGTGAGGAATGTTCCCTGAAAGTTTGGCTGTACCTTTTTGTAACACCCTGTATAACATGCTTCGTGATACCTTAATGTGCGGTGACAAACACAACAGTATTTTTCATAGTAAAATGTTCGGAAACAGTAAGTTTTAGTGCAGATTGAAATCCTTTCAGAGAATACCTCTTTCATCCTTATGCGATTAATTCGTGTGAAGAAAAGAGGATGTTATTTGAGAAATAATATGAATGAATATTTTATCTGTCCTTTCTTCGACACGTTTTACCAAAATTTTAATAATTATTCTTTTCTGCCTTTCGAGACAGACACGAATCCAACAAATCTGTCCAGCCATTCTTCAGTTTTAAATGGTGTAACTATTAGATACTCAGGACAGCCCTGAACTGCAAACACTTACGTCGAGCTACGACAGATACACAGAAAAGACATACATACAGAACTCAAGACATACATACATTTCACAGACACACGACCGTCATCTCCGAACTCTTAGTGCGGCAACTGGAGATGATGATTGCGTGCATGTGTTACTGTGTGACAGGCCATTACCTTTAGTGAGAAAAAGACACCGTTCACACCATCACACACGGACATTTCACAGAAACACGACCGTCATCTCCGAACTCTTAGTGCGGCAACTGGAGATGATGATTGCGTGCATGTGTTACTGTGTGACAGGCCGAAAACGTGAGTTCTGAGTCCCATTTTTATGTGCCTGTCGCAGTTAGGCGTACTTCTTTGCAGAGAGTTTCAAACTATCCTCATTATATTGTTGAATTCCGACCTGGGCATTCCATTTTACAAATAGTGTACTAGCTGAAAACCCGGAGTTATCCGGGTATTTATTAATTTATTCCTGCCACTTTTCAGGTATACATTCATTCGTATAAGGGCTACTGTATGTCGGTAAAATCTCTCGGAATCCAGTTAGTAGTAAAGAAGTAATAGATTAAAATTTGGAGCGGGAATGGGCGGTTATCCACGAACGTTACTGTTTGTGTGCTCTTCTCATAAACTGTGTCGTACTGTAATACAATTTAGAAGGTACACTTAATTATATATGTGCATATATCTGCAACGACCCAGACAAATGTTGGACTGTTGCCTGCTTTCATGCGGTCCGATCAACCCCAATTGAACCGCTCCGTCAGGAGAGTCAATATGGAGATTGATCAACTGCTTAGGGCGGCCACTCTGTCGGACATCGGTTTGGTTCCTGTGGATGCTATTGATAGGTGGGATTTCACTAGACATGGCCTACATCTCAATAGGAAAGGGAAGGGGAAACTAGCTGGGTTGATAGCAAAGTCCTTAAGGGGGGACACTGCAATTCATGAAGGTACTTCTTTTTTAGGCTAAGATCAGTGTCCAGTGAGAAGCTAAAGGCAGGCAGGTGCTAAAAATGTTGAAAAATCAAATATTTCTCAGAGAAGTAAAGTAAAAAATAATGTTAGCATTTTTCACCAGAATATTGGGGGACTAAAGAATAAAATAGATGAGCTTTTAGTTTGTTTAGATGCTATATAAACTGATAATGTAGTAGATATACTATGCCTGTCTGAGCATCACATTGTCACCGGCATGGAAAATGTGAATGTCAGTGTCAATTAGTCTCAAATGTAAGTAGAGATAATAAGATAAAAGGAGGAGTTGCCATATATGCCAAAAGCTATCACAGTGTAAAAAATTTAGAAACAAAAAAGTTTTGTGTAAAGCAGCATATTGAAGCATGTGCCTGCCAGCTTAAACTTAATGATGATTATCTTATAATTGTAACAGTATATAGGTCCCCTTCAGGGAACTTTCAGTTATTTCTGGAAAACTTGGATGCCTTGTTGTGCTATCTGTCAGATAGGGGGAAGCAAATTATTATTTGTGGTGATTTCAATGTAGATTCACTGAAAGAGTGTAATAGGAAGAAAGACCTGGAAGTCTTACTTGGCTCATTCAATCTGACATCCGTTATTGATTTTCCTACTCGGGTAGTAAAGCTTGTCCCATTGAGAATGGTCTTTCGGATCATGGTGCACAGCTAGTAACAGTATATGAAATAGCTCCGTTCAGTAATTCGAAACAGTCCACCAGAATAGTGCGCTCGATTAATGACTTAACAACTAAAAATTTCAAAGAAAGTCTACAGCAGTTAGACTGGGATGAGGTTTACAAGGAACCTGATGTTAATTTAAAATATAATTTATTTCACGATACATTTGTAAGGGTATTTGATAACTGTTTCCCCAAGAAATTAGTAATATTTAATTCTAAGAAACCATGCATAAAACCATGGCTTACTAAAGGTATAAAAATATCGTGTAACCGAAAAAGGGAACTATATCTGTCCGCAAGAAAGAGTAATAACCCAGAAACAATAAAATATTATAAAAGCTACTGTGCTACATTAAGAAAAGTTATTAAAAATCAAGAAACATGTGCATCATGTCTGAGATTAGCTCCTCTGATAGTAAAATTAAAACAATTTGGAATATTATTAAAAGGGAGACAGGGCAACCAAGAGCAGAGGAAGAGGGTATTACCATCAAAACAAATGAAAACTTTATCAACAAAAAGTCAGAAGTTGAAAACATTTTTAATGATTACTTTTTAAATGTTGTGGAGAAAATAGGATCTAAATGTTCATTAGAAGGAGCAAAGCAATTAATGGAAGAGGCCATACCCACACAATTTGATACAATTGAAATTCCACCCAAAATTAGGTAAATAATAAACTCTCTCAAGAGTAAACGGTCATATGGAATTGATGGCATTTCCAGCAGGGTATTAAAAACTTGTTCCCAGGAGATAAGTAGGATTCTCAGTCATATTTGTAATAGCTCATTAAAGCAGGGTATTTTCCCAGATAGACTGAAATATGCTATCGTTAAACCTTTGCATAAAAAAGGGGATACATACGATGTCAACAACTACCGGCCCATCTCACTTCTGACAACTTTATCAAAGATTTTTGAGAAAGTTATGTATTCTCGAGTTGCTTCACATATTAGTATAAATAAAGTTCTAACAAAATGTCAGTTTGGTTTTCAAAAAAGCTTTTCAACTGAAAATGCTATATACACCTTCACTGATGAAATATTAAATGCTTTGAATAACCGGACATCACCAGTAGGGATTTTTGTGATCTTTCAAAGGCTTTTGATTGTGTAAATCATGGGGTTCTTCTAGATAAGCTTAAGTATTGTGGTATGAGTGGGACAGTGCACAAATGGTTTAAATCATACTTAACTGGAAGAGTGCAGAAAGTTGAAATAAGCAGTTCACATGATGTAGATGAGACAATTAATTCTTCTAACTGGGGAGTTATTAAAAATGGGGTCCCACAAGGTTCGGTCTTGGGTCCTTTGCTGTTCTTAATATATATTAATGACTTGCCATTCTACATACATGAAGATGCTAAGCTAGTACTTTTTGCTGATGATACAAGTATAGCTATCACACCTGACAAACAGGAATTAACTGATGAAATTGTAAATGATATCTTCCAGAAAGTCATTAAGTGGTTCTCTACAAATGGACTCTCATTAAACTTTGATAAAACCCAGTATATACAGTTTCATACAGTAAATGGCATGACACCATTAATAAATTTAGACTTTGAACATAAATCTGTAGCTAAGGTAGAATATTCAAAATTTTTAGGTGTTTGCATTGACGAGGGACTGAATTGGAAGAAACATATTGAAGATCTCCTGAAACGTCTGAGTTCAGCTACTTATGCTATCAGAGTCATTGCAAAATTTGGTGTTATAAATCTCAGTAAATTAGCTTACTACGCCTATTTTCATTCACTGCTTTCATATGGGATCATATTCTGGGGCAATTCAACATTGAGTAAAAAAGTATTCATTGCACAAAAGCGTGTAATCAGCATAATTGCTGGAGTCCACCCAAGAGCATCCTGCAGACATTTATTTAGGGATCTAGGGATACTCACTGTAGCTTCGCAATATATATATTCACTCATGAAATTTGTTATTAACAATCCGAGCCAATTCAAAAGTAATAGCAGTGTGCATAGCTACGACACTAGGAGAAAGGATGATATTCACTATTCAAGGTTAAATCTAACATTGGCTCAAAAAGGGGTGAATTATGCTGCCACAAAAGTCTTTGGTCACTTACCAAGTAGCATCAAAAGGCTGACAGATAGCCAACTAGTATTTAAAAAGAAATTAAAGGAATTTCTGAATGGCAACTCCTTCTACAATGTAGATGAATTTTTAGATAACATAAAAAAATAAATAAAAAAATAAAAAAAAAATAACAAAAAAATTCTTAAAATATAGATTGTCAAGTATAGACAAAATTTACTAAACTGAAACGTTCCACATCATTACGAAATGTCGTATACATGATCTAAGGAACAAGTATTAATCTAATCTAATCTAATCTACTCATAGTGTTTGTAAAATTTCCTACGGCTACAATTTGTAGTGTGGAAATTATAAGTTTTAATGTCATATTGAATGCCGTAGTTTTACTCCATAAACAGCGGACACTTTCTTCCTTTCATCATATTGCTATGGTTGTCAGCGAGGAAAAGTTTAATAAAGGTTTGAAATTATGTTGAAAGTTTGTTGGAAGTCGCTAAGTACTCTCATTCTCATATAGCATTTTTATAAAATCTCGCAGTTTTATAGCTATCGGCATGGAACTGCTATGGTGTACAACGGGATACTTCGGACAACGATTACACACAGACAATTCGTTTGCGTTCTGTAGTTTTCGTTGCAGAGCAAAATATTAACACACACACACACACACACACACACACACACACACACACACACACACACGTAGAATTTTATATACACCGATAACTGTCCATCCCAATATACTCCACCCTTTTATCATTATCAACCCTCCAGCAACTTTGCAACCAATAAAACTATTTTCAAAGAGTAATTTTTGTTCCGCATTTGGCGTTGTATTATTCAAATTACTAAATATCTATCAGATCGCTACAAAACCGTGCCTAAAACGTTTCTTAGGTATAAATTAGTAACTGTACAAATATTTAAGTCTCTGCGTCTTGTCGTTCGGACGTGATAAGAGTACACCGAACAGACTTTGACATTAATATATATATTGATAAATAGCTATCCGACCGCCATAAAACCGTGCCTAAAGTCTTCCCCGGGTAGACATTATTATCTGTACAAATTTGTAGCTCTCTATGTCTTGTAGTTCAGACGTTATAAACGTACACCGAACAGACATTCAGATTTATAGGTATAGATTCGGCATTTTGGAAAATATCCCTGTACTGAAGGAATAAAGAGCTTGAGTTCACGCAGCTTACCATGTCGTCGACAATGATGAATATGATGTGTGGGGACTTGGAGGAGCCATGACGACTGGCGATCGTGTCTGCGAAGAGAGCCGTGAAGAAGGCGACTGCGACGCACAGCTTCATGGCGCTGGTCGCTGGCGTCTGGGCAGCCTCGGAGGATCAGCTGGTGCTCAGGGAGGCGCGGCTACAGGAGAGGCTCTCTGCGAGTGGCGCAGGTTCTCCACTCTGCTCCGAGACTCTGAAAAATAGAAAGAAAGCGTCAGTTTTACATCAGTACTGATTGTCTAGGACAATGTCTGACGTATCTGCAGTGACTGTTGTGGTCTCGCACAAGTACAAAGTGCGCGCCACCTACTTTCGCCGCGCGCCGCCATGCACGCACGGCGCGGCGTTCTCACGACGACAGCCACGAGCGCCCTCTGCTGCAACCCCGCTCGTGGCCACCACGGAAAGACACCGGTCACTTGGGACGGAGATAGCAACCAGTTAGGACCTTCGTAGTCAGATATGCACCAGTGAAGACTTTGCTATCGTACAGGCACTAGGCAGGCCTCTAACAACTATGTATCAACATTCTGCAGTACTATGTAAAAGTTAAGTATTGTTACATTCTGTGCAATATATATCTCTTTCTAATTTACTCGAGTGTTTATAGTTTCTGGCTGCTCCCCTCCGTACCTGCACCAGCGTGCTATTTTTGTTCCTGTGTCGGGCTCATTCCACTCGGCCACCGACACCTACGACGAGGCTGGGACACAAAAGGGGTGACGAAGTTGGGACACAAAAGTGGCGACGAGGATGGGATACAAAAACTGTCGCTCCTAGTAACTTCTGACATCCAACGCTTGGAACCGCACGATGTCATTCATAGAACAACACCCGTTAATCTATATACAGGGTGTTTCACGAAGTGTGTTTGCCTCTGTAACTTATAAAATAAGAGGTGACGGGAAATTTTAATGCGGTAGGTCAACACCAGAAATGTTACACTTTCTGCGTAGCTATGAACACAGTTTACTGTATCATTTTCCAAAGAGTTACAGCACAAATTTTTTAAATGGAACAATAGTTTTTTCTATCATGCATTGGATTCATTCAAACCAGCTCCGTCCAAATCAATTTAAACTACATTCCTATCACTGTTAGTTTGGGAGCTACAACCCTTCAAAGTTTAGGGGGCAGATACCACAAACGCTGCGCATAATGCAATGCGCCTTCTAAATTTGATGCGGCCGAGTTGTAACGTCGCCGGTGTCACGGAGCGAGAAGCTTCCTCGATGCGCTGTTAGACTGCCGACTGTCGCCGCACACGGCCGTATACCCGACAGTTGGAGCCACACAAACAACCGGGGCTCAATATACCACAGTTACTTACATCGGATGACGAAGGCATACACGAACAACGAGTACGTTGACATGTTGCTGATGCTCGGCGAGTGCCGACCCGATGCCACTGAAGCAGCCGCGGCGTATGCCGTGAGATATCTTAGGCGAAGAGCCCCGGCAGCCATTACGCTCTTAAGTGCCGAACAACGACTTCGGGAAACAGGCAGCTTGGTAATGCTCCGCAGTAACAGACGAAGACCTGCAAGAAGTGAGGAGACAGAGGTGTTTGTTTTAGCTGCACTACACCACGATCCCCATGTCAGCTTACGAGCCGCTGGTGTCAGTCTCACATCTGTGTGGCGTATAGTACACGGCCACAGGTTTCAGCCGTACCGCCTGTCACTGACCCAGGAGCTGCATGGGAACGATTTCCGTGCAAGAGTGACATTCTGTGAGTGGGCCATGCGTAATTTCACGCTGGACTCTTTACAAAGTGTTATGTTCTCTGATGAGTCCACGGTCGCAAATTATGGTGCAGTGAATCGCCATAACATGCACTACTGGATCGCAGACAATCCTCGGTGGGTACGACCTGTCGACCGTCAACGTAGATGGTCTATTACCGTTTGGTGTGGAATCCTTGGGGATGAAATCATCGGTCCACACTACTTCCCAGGTACACTGACAGGTGAGTTATATCGCGCTTTTATAGCCGACAATTAAGGTGGTCTCCTTGAACATGTGTGTCTACACACGAGAGTCCATATGTGGATGCAGTACGATGGTCACCCAGCCCATTCTGCGCGTGCTGTTGTGGAAGAACTGTACAACATTTTTGCAGGAAAATTGTTGGGGCGCCATGGTCCTCATTCATAGCCTCAAGGTCGCCCAATTGAACACCAGTAGATTTCTTTTTGTGGGGATATCTAAAGGATCGTGTTTATGTCACTGAGCCCACATCCCCAGATGATCTAAAACGGCGTATCGAGGAGGCATGTCGCTCCGTCACACCGGCGATGTTACATCTCGTCCGCAGATCCTTTGATGGCGCATTGCATTCTTCATAGAGTAACATGGACATACATTTGAACATCTCATGTAAATCAACTTCCCACCGCCATAACATCCATCACCCACCACACAGCCATGTATTATGTACAGCGTGTGGTATCTGCCCCTGAAACTTTGAAGGGTTGTAGCTCCCAACTAACTGTGATAGGAATGTAGTTTAAATTGATTTGGATGCAGCTGGTTTCAGCGATTCCAATGGACGATAGAAAAAACTATTGTTCCACTTAAAAAATTATATCTTTGTGCTGTAACTCTTTGGAAAATGATGCAATAAAATGTGTTCATAGCTCCGCAGAAAGTGTAACATTTCTTGTGTTGACCTACCGCATTAAAATTTCCCGTCACCTATCATTTTTTAAGTTACAGAGGCAAACACACTTAGTGAAACACCCTGTATAAAAATGAATGTTTGTCTGTATGTCCTCTATGTGCTCATATGCCATTCATTCGAGTCTAATGAAACTTTTGTGAACTATTCACCGTACGTCCACGAAGGTTCCTGACCCAGAAACAGAAGAGCACGACACAAAGCCCAGGATATATGAGCGGCCAGTGCGTAAGAATACCCAGATATATGCATCAATTATTGTAAAATGGGAGTAGTTAGGAACACTAACATATACTTTCGCGACACTCACTGCTCTGTAAGTTGTTACCAACTGACAGTTCTATGACACTAGCGCTCCTAGCGGTGGGAAAGCTGCCTTAGGAGTGATGTTTGTTTGTAATTATTTGTGTGCGCAATTAACGAAATAGTTGCTATAGTTTATGCGGTACAAGCATTAGTAAAATATTAAGAGATATACATAACTCGGACATTAATGTAGAAACCGCCGAATTTAACTGATTCAAAGGAGTAATGAACAACTTCGTCATGAACAAATACTTACGAATGTGTGTTATTTTGCAGCTTTTTCCACTCAAAGTAAGTAGAATATAAACATAAGAAAACATAAATTTCTATTATGGTGTGTTCTTACTACGACAAGAGTTTTTTGACGCTTATCAATTCGGTGTGTAGCCTAATGATTCGAACATTTTTAGGCTTCACTCATCTTTCTGATACGCGCATGTTCGTTCGAGTGTCATTACTTTAGCTTAAGAAGACAATGTCTTGAAGATTATTGCCGTTTGTGGTTCAGTTGTAACAACAACTATGGAATTGGGTTTGATTGCTTTTTCCGTTTTCTTGCCAGTTCTGTTACGTTTTACCTTCAGTTACAGCTGTGGTGGTTGCTTTGGTATGTTAAATACTGTAGTTATAGCATTCTATATGCGTTTCCTACGTTCCACTATCACCGATTTTACTGGAATTGTAGTGAAGAAACCATAACGCTCCTGAGTATAAAAGCTACGACTTTTTGCCAAATGCAGGTCTTCCGGTGATATTTTTAGCCAGTTCTTATTTATAATAGAAAATTATATTATTCATCAAAAGCCTGTAGTTTACAAGATAATTGTACATAAACTGTCCTGCAATGTACTGTTTCGTACCTCATCAGGGATCTCAGTAAACGTAATAAAGACAAAGGTGGGGCTAATTTTAAATTACAACCTATTTTTATGGCACTACATACGTTCCCTAGAGTAAAAAGCCTGTAAAAATCAATATAAACGATACTATTCGCACTCATTCAATACCGTATTCAGAAATGTAGCTTTCCGGCCGCTTGGAGCGCTGCAGTCGTAGGGTATAACAAAAATCTGCGCGAGTGTAGTGAGTATGTGTTAGACTGTGCAATTACTCGAAGACCCTTCCGTTCAACGGCACGTGACTTATTTTACAGCTTACTACATATTTAGAGTAAGAGCAAAACAAAAATAATGGAATGCGGTCTTAGAAAATCTGGCGATGCTGAAGAAATTAGATTAGGTAATGAACCAGTGAAGGTGGTAGATGAGTTTTGTTACTTGGGTAGTAAAATAACATCCGATGGTCGCAGTACAGAGGATACAAAATGCAGAATGGCAATGGGAAGAAAAGCATTTTTGAAAAAGAGAAATTTGCTAACATCGAATATTAATTTAAGGGTAATGAAGTCTTTTCTGAAGGCATTTGTGTGGAGTGTTGCCTTGTACGGGAGTGAAACATGGACGATAAGCAGTGCGGACAGGAAGAGAATAGAGGCTTTTGAAATGTGGTGCTACAGAAGAATGCTGAACATTAAGTGGGTAGATCGCATAACTAATGAAGAGGTACTGAACAGAATTGGTGAGAAAAGGAGTTTTTGCCATACCCTGACTAAAAGAAGGGATCGCTTGGTAGGACACATTCTTAGACATCGGGAAATCGTAAATTTAGCATTGGAGGGAAGTGTGTGGGGTAAAAATCGCAGAGGGAGACCAAGAGACGAAGCAGATTCAAGTGTATGTGGGTTGCCGTTCTTATGAGGAGATGAAAAGGCTTGCTCAGGATAGAGTAGGGTGGAGACCTGCATCAAACCAGTCTCCGGACTGAAGACCATAACAACAACACTACATATTTATGCCGAGCCTCAGGTTAATGTATCTACGAGAATATCGCTTAACTGCAGCAAATGAAAAATTATTAAAGCGCCAAGTGAAGTACGAGTTAAAGTATGAGAAAAAATGTTGTAAGTTTCCAGAAGAAAGGCATTTGCGTTGCAGCATCCACACTTTAGGAGAAAAACCAGTTCCACTGAATGCAGCATTCCTGTCCGAAATGTGCCGAGTGTCAAATGCGCCAACGTCGGACAGAGTATGGTGGCGCAGTGGTAACGCACTGGACTCGTATTCCGGAGGACGGTGGTTCAAATCCACCTCCGTGATTTCCCTAAATCAGTCCAGCCATATGCCGGGATGGTTCCTTTCAAAGGACACGGCCGATTTTCTTCCCCATCCTTACCCAAACAACCGAGCGTGAGCTCCGCCTCTAATAACCACGCTGTCGACGGGGCGTGAAACAGTAATCTTACTTCCTGCACCGGGATTTAAACCACCACCCACAGCAAAAGCGGGGCATTATAAAGACGTTGGCGGACAGAGCAAGGAACATCTGCGAACCGGAATTACTCGACGCGGAATTGAAGCTCCTGAGTAATGCTTTACTTAAGAATGGCTATTCGTCTACAAACATAAGGAGAGCTTTGAGAACGACAAGTTGAAAACGATGAAAGAGTTCCTGTGAAATATAAAGTCTTCCTACCCTTTATTAAGGACGTCACCGACCGCATCGGTAAAATTTTGACGAAACGGAATGTTGCCGTATTTACAAACCTACTCGGAAGATACAGGATCACCCGAAATCGGCAAAGGATGCTCGCAAACCGCTGGAAAAAGCAGGAATGTATAGGATTCCGTGTAGCTGTGGAGACGTATACGTGGGTACCACAGAAAGAACAGTCAAAAAACGAGTAGATGAGCACAAAGGGAACTGTAGAAGGGGAGAGATTGACAGATCAGCTGTTGCTGAACATGTTTTTCAACCAGGGGACCACCTTATTCAATTTGATAAGACTCAAGTTTTAGCAGCCACAAATGGATACCACGAAGGACTGTTTAGAGAGGCTATAGAAATTGTAAAACACCCCAATAATTTCAATAGGATGGAGGAGGGCGTGAAACTAAATGATGTCTGGATTCCGGTTTTGAAGAAGAAATGTAACAGTCTTCCACCATGGGACGACATTAACGGGCGGAGGCAATCGGCAACGACGAATTGCGCGCGCATGTCAAAAACATCTGACGTCACACCACTGCGCGCGAGCCCTCGTAAACGGCATTTGGCTTCAGTCAGTAGCGAGCCAGGGTGTGAATGGGACATCCAAAAGTGCCACGATCACCCTTGAGAATGTCCTCCGCAGTCGGGGACGAAACGTTGGGTTTTAATAATAAATCCACTAGACCACGGCATAATAGCCCGGGAATTTTTAGTAATTTTGACCATTACGGCCGTGAAAGTTTACATTTTACAATTTTTAATCTTCTTTCCGCCCCCGTCACACTCGTTGATGTGGGAGCGTTCGTTATCGATATATGAAGTAATACTCACCGGTTAGCCTCATGGATTTTCTATGGAAAAGCGACGAAAGATGTTAGTCTTTTGCCGCGAAGTCAACTACGGTCTGAATGTTTGAAACCACTGCTCTATTCAGCGTTTGTAAAATTGTACATCACATGTATTTCAACCTGCAGTTTGTGATCTGCAATTTATTTTCCAGTGACGATAAAGTTTTTTTTTTTTTAAATATTATATTGTGTGACGTTTCCTGCGTCGTTTAAATGTGTTTGTTATTGAAACAAATGAATATATCATGTTAACAGAATATATAACATCAACTGCGAAAGCGCAAAGCTGAAATTGAGTACCCAGCCGGGACTAGAACCTGGGTCTCCTGCTTTCTAGGCAGTTGCGCTGACCCCTACACTACTGGGGACACAGTGATCACCGCAGATGCAAGGACTACCTAAGCACGTCTCCCGTCAGATTCAAAATTACAGCTTTACCCTACCCACAGTACTCAAATTCGTAGTTATGAAACTAATTCCCGTAAGAGTAAGGGCCTCAAACTTGCCCATCCCTCCCCACTAACGAAATGATCATTGCCCGTCACTGGGTACACATTTTCAGCTTTTCCCATTCGCAGTTGATGTGATATATTCTGTGAAATGAAACAATAACAACTGCAGGATCAGAAGTGACGTCTGTTCTTTCGGAACAAGCGCCACACACACACACACACACACACACACATACACACACAGACACACAAACACACACATATGCCAATGCCAGTGACGGCCAATGATCCTTTCGTTAGTGGGGAGGGGTGCCAAAGTTTGTGGCCCTTACTCCTACGGGAATTAGTTTCATAACTACAAATTTGAGTACTGTGGGCAGGGCGAAGCTGGGATTTTGTATCTGACGGGTGGCGTGCTTAGGTAGTCCTTGCAGGTGCGGTGATCACTGTGTCCCCAGTGATGTAGGGGTCAGCGCAACTGCCTAGAAAGCAGGAGACCCGGGTTCGAATTCCGGTTGGGTAGACATTTTCAGCTTTGCCCATTCGCAGTTTATGTCATATATTCTGTGAATATGAAAGAATAACAACTGCAGGATCAGACGCGACGTCTGTACTTTCGTAACAGACGCCACATCTATATAAATGAATATTTGTTCATTAGTAAACACTGGGGTTTTCAAATTATGTTTATTTCTTCTGATAAAAACTTTTGGGACCAATTTTCGATTTTATGTGGCCTAAATGAGGCAATAAAGGAGTTTATTTTAGGGGACTATACCCCTCTTTTTACCATCTAAAAATAATTTTTACCATGTAATAAATCTGGCGATCTCGTCTCTATAGTGAAACTGTGAAGGTAGGTTGGAAATAGTACGGTACCTGGTAGTTCGGTGCTCTCCAATGGTACAGCGCACAACAGCGAGCGTAGTGTCCAGTGACGGACGAATACTTCCAAGCAGAATTCATCAGCCTGACTAGATCCTGTGAGGTTTGCCGGTAATGTTTTGTTTTTGATGTACGTCATGAGGGAATTCCAGAGTAATGGTTTCTGACGACCTAATGGACGGCCGTGTGTATTCTCATATCCTGCTGGACGTTACGTAAACAGCTGTTCCTCGAGAAGCAAGTGAGACGAGCGGTGACGTCACGCGCTGGGCCGCGGTAGTTAAGTAACTCGGACAGTAAGGCGTTCTAAAAACTGCAAGCAGGCACTCACCGTCTAGCAGCGTGCAGGAAAGCCGTGAGATAGACTTCTTGAATCACAGATCTAGTCGCGACCGCAGGATGTGTGGTGGCTCCAGTGGTGGCGCAGCAGTCTATTTCGTTACAGGACGGGACGGTTACCCTCGTCTCCTGGACGTATTATCGTGGCTAATGCGTCCTATAACGGAAGGCAAGTAGTGTAGTTGTTGATAATGTCCGAGAATAGAACTCAATGGAGATTTAGATTAGACAACAGAAATAAATGAAAATTGAACCGGTAAAAATAGTGAATAACCGGTTTTCTCTAAAATAAGTTTTGACGTCATTGTGTTGCGGTCAGCTATCAGAGACACAAACAAGAACTCGCAACGTAGCGCGGACTTCAATGCGAGAAGGCTATAGTCGTTACCACAACGAAATCCTGTCTCGTAATCTTGCAGAAAATCCAAAGAAATTCTGGTCATATGGGAAGTACACTAGCGGCAAAACACAAACAATACCTTCACTACGCGATAACAAGGTAATACTACAGATGACAGTAATGCTAAAGCAGAATTACTAAACACAGCTTTCAGAAATTCGTTCACCAAAGAAGACGAAGTGAACACTTCAGTATTCAATCCAAGAACAGCTGCCAGCATGCGAAACTTTGAAGTAGATGTTCCTGGAGTAGTAAATCAACTTAAGTCACTAAACAAAAACAAATCTTTCGGGCCAGATTGTATACCAACTAGATTCCTCTCAGAGTATGCTGATGCAATATCTACGTACTTAGCTATAATTTACAACCGATCACTCAGCGAAAGATCCGTACCCAAAGACTGGAAAGTTGCCCAAGATACTCCAATATTCAGGAAAGGCGATAGGAGTGATCCCCAAAATTACAGGCCAATCTCACTGACGTCGATTTGCAGTAGGATTTTGGAACATTTACTTTGTTCGAACATTATGAACTACCTCGAAGAGAACGACCTATTAACCAGTAGTCAACACGGATTCAGAAAGTATCGCTCTTACGAAACACAGCTTGTCCTTTATTCACATGAAGTGATAAGTGCCATCGCCAAGGGATCTCAAATCGATTCCATATTTTTGGATTTCCGGAAGGCTTTTGACACTATACCCAACAAGCGGCTTCTAATGAAATTGCGTGTTTATGGAATATCTCCCCAATTGTGCGATTGGATTCACGATTTCCTATCAGAAACGACACAGTTCGTTGTAACTGACGGTAAGTCATCGAGTAAAACAGAAGTGATATCTGGCGTTCCACAGGGAAGCGTTATAGGTCCCCTACTCTTCCTCGTGTTTATAAACGATTTAGGAGACAGTCTGAATAGCTCCCTTAGACTGTTTGCGGAAGATGCTGTCATTTATCGGTTAGTGAAGTCAACGGAGGATAAAAAGCAATTACAAAGACAAATTTTCTACATGGCGCGAAAATTGGCAATTGACACTAAATAAAGAAAAGTGTGAAGTAATACACATGACCACTAAGAGAAATCCGCTGAACTTCAATTACGCGATAAATCGGTCAAACATTAACGTCGTAAATTCTACCAAATACCTAGGAGCTACAATTATGAACGACTTAGACTGGAGAGAACACACAGAAAATATTGTAGGGAAGGCGAACCAAAGATTACGTTTCATTGGCAGAACGCTTCGAAGATGCACCAGCTCCACCAAAGAGACTGCCTACATCGCACTTGTGCGTCCTCTCCTGGAGTACTGTTGTCCCTTGTGGGACCCTCACTAGGTGGGACTGACGGAAGACATTGAGAAGGTTCAGAGAAAGGCAGCTCGTTTTATCTCGTTACCGGGGGGAAAGCGTCACGGAAATGTTGCACGAATTGGGGTGGAAATCAATAAAAGAAAGACGTTATTCATTGTGACGTGATGTGTTTGCGAAAGTTTCAGTCACGGACTTTTACTTCTGAATGTGAAAATATTTTGCTAGCACCCGCCTACTTATGGAGACATGATCATCCCAATAAAATAAGAGAAATCAGATCGAAAATGGAACGATTTAGGTGTTCTTTCTTCCCGCGCGCTATTACAGAATGTAACGGTTAATGAACCCTTTGCCATGCACTTAAATGCGATTTGCAGAGTATCTATGTAGATGTAGATGAAGACATATAAACATTTCTGTCGCAACCAGTGTCTCTGTCAGAGCTATGTTTGTTTGTGTGCCACGTGTTCATAGCTTCTCGATCAGCTGAACTCTCTCTTCAATGATACTGACGTATGCAACTATTTGCTTCAAACCCATTATTTTAAAAGATTTTACCCATGATTAATGCGGCTTTTGCAGTGAAAACGAAATTTATGTTAGCGATGCCTCGCTTCAACGTTACCATTTTAGATTATTTTAATCGTGATCATTATCGCTTTTGTTCTTTAATAAACGGTTATCTGAATATGGGCGGTAGAGTGAAACATACCATTTTTCAATAATACAAAAAAAAAAAAAAAAACAATCCCTCGAACTGAAAAAGAAGTTGCTGAACAAGGGTATCGAGAGGAGTTTTGACATTCATCACGGCTTTAAAAACTAATTTGTTGTTCCGCACTTGTTTGAACCTAGATTTCATTTTTTTAAATAGGACAAAGATAATGAAATACAATTCCGTTAATTTTAGAGGCAGCATATACGTTTTGATTTAAGCACTCATATTATTATGGTATTATTGTTCAATGGCAGTCTCAGGTCCTAAGACGTTTGGTTATGAAATATATCGAACGTTACTACACATGTCGCTGATTTACATCGCACGAGTTCATTATTTAAGACGCACGAGTACATTATTTATGTCTCGGCACCTAAAAATTTTTGAACATTAGAAATGGTATAAATGTATATGTACTTCTGTACTTAAGAACCCTTTTGCGCGACCGTCTCCCTTTAATTAGAAAGAAAAATGTTCATATCTTTGTGAATATATGGGACTTAACTGCCAAAGGAAATGACAATAATGACGGCTGAACTCACAGATCACAGCCATTTTGAAAGGTTTCAAGTACTGCCTTACGGTTCCGGAGGAACATATTGTCATCTTCTAGCACTCTTATATCTGCGCTCATACTGCTTAAATATTTTCGTCGATGGCATTAAAACCACCCAATAGCCTACGAGATAATGGCACACATAAAACATCTGGAAAGGAATGGACACATTGTCTCCAAGTGTTGGATTAAAGCACATAACAACGTTCAGGGGAACGGGATCGCTGACACACTTGCCAAGGAAGCGGTTGCCACTGCTACGGAAGAATATACTCAGGTTCCAGCGGAAGATCTTTTACCAGTTTAAAGATGGAAAATACGCACTGAATGGGAGAAAGAATGGCAAGCTTCCCAGTCAAGTAAAGGGAAATGCTATGCACAAATAAAACCAGTGCTACCAATCAGAACTTGGTGCAATGGAGTGAGGTGTTCTCGGAAGCCTGCAGTCACCATAGCGAAGCTGAAGTTGAACCACTGTCGAACTGCGCAGCACCGACATCGCATCGGCATAGTGACATCTCCAGTTTGCGACTGCGGCGAAGCAGAAGACAAAAAAAAAAAAAAAAAAACACATTTTTTTTATGCATGAACAAGTGGGAGCTCACATCAAAGATGCTAATTTATGTTGTGAGCAGGAACTAGCAGTTACCAACATCTGTGTCAACATTATTGGCAACCAAAGGCTTTGCAGTATACAAAGAACTTACCTCCTTTCTAACGGCGGCGATGAAAGAGTTATTAACTGTTATGTGTAAAAGATGAAACCATGTTTAATCCCTATATGCTAATTCAAATTGCTCTTGTCTCTGTGTCATATCTTTAATTTTCGTTATGTTACATCAAATTGATCTTGCTGTTTTTGTTTTCTGTCATATGCTTGATGTTTGTTTGATTGCTTTTGCCAACTTGCTTACACAACTGTACAACAGGATGTCCTTATTAGTACTTATGTGGATGGCTGTATGGGGACTACTCAAAAGCAAAAATAAACTACTTTGGTTATCAGCCCCTAGGCTTACAAACCTCTTACACTAACTTAAACTAATCTAAGTAGAAAGCACCCACCTTAGCCCAAGGGAGGACTCGAACCTCCGACGGGAAGCAATGACTCGCCATTCCCTATAGCTACCCGGTATGTGTAGCTTACTCCACATGAACTGTGTAAAAACGATAGTCCCTTGAATACGATAGTAAGTAACTTTATTTTCGTGCGGCATTTCTGCCGTAGCACCTAATCGGCATGGAGGATAAAAGTCAGTAGCACTTCGATATCATCCATCTCCACCGACTGTTATTAATGTCATTATGGTGACAGTCGGAGATGTTAATGTGTAATAGAGAGATGAAGTTACGAAAACGTTGACTTTCCTTTAACAGTCTTGACGGCTAATTATGCGTACGTTTTGTGCAGATCGATGGCGTAGCATTTTCTGTATATTATTTTAATGTCATTGATCTACTGGAATAATCAATCACATCCATAAAAGGAAAGCATGTGTGGGTTCGTCAAACATTTTCTCCATAACCAGTCATGGTTGTAGCGGTTGAAAGCGTTTGGTTTGCACTTTTAATTTGTTTGACGTTATGACGTCATAGAAATGAGAGATTGTCTGTATGTCCTCTATGTGTTCGTAAGCCATTCATTCGATTGCAATGAAACTTTCTTGAACTGTTTACCGTACGCCCACGAAGGTTCCTGGCCAAAAACCAAAAGAGAGATCTTAGGAGATATAACGTCATAAATAATGAGAGGCCACCACGTGAGAATACCCAGTATTATGCGTCCATTATTGGAAAATGGGAATAGTTAGGTACCTGCAACGAAGTTTTCATGTAATTTCGGACGTTTCTGAAGCGTTTTGTAACTCCCCCCCCCCCCCCCCCCACAAAAATCGTGGAAGAAAAAGGCGTCTACCGCTCACAACAGTTTCGCTGTAGATGCCGTAAAACTGTAGCATCAGGCATGACCTAGTATCAAATAAAGTTACTATTACGGATTTGCATGTTACTACTTATTTTTGTCTGCCCCTAGGCTACTTTGGTTATCAGCCCCTAGGCTTACAAACCTCTGACACTAACTTAAACCGATCTAAGGAGAAAGCACCGACCTTCGCCCAAGGGAGAACTGGAACCTCCGACGTGCATCCAAAATTAAGAAATCTGTTGTCTTAATCTCTCTACCTATATAAAAGCGGAAGGACACTCATTCTCTCACTGGCTAAACACGAAATCTTGAAAACTACTTCACCTATGAAGCTGAAATTTGGCAGGAATGTAGTTTATAGGTAGAAATCATCAGCTAAGAAAGTATTTTGTGTTAGGCGCATGGCGGAGCATACTTCTCCTACAGTCTTCACGAAATTTCGCACACTTGACCATCAAAACAAGAGGAAGGTCACCGTATAACTTAAGTTTCATACAGTGCATGGTGAAGGGTACTTTGCAACATAAAAATTTATCACTAAATACCTTGGAAGCGCCATAAGTTGAGAACGGCTCGACCGATTTCACTGATTCTTTTTCTTTTTTTTCCGTTATTCATAGAACAAGGGTTGTTGGAAATAAACCTGGAATATTTGAGAACAACAAAGTGGGTTTTTCAATGTGACACTGCGTTTTTGTTGCATAGAAATCTATAGTTTTACTCCGATATTAATGAAATTTTGCACATTCTACCTTAAAAACAGGAGGAATGTCACTGTTCGTATAAAATTTAGTTCGGAGCATGGTGGAGGGTACTTAACTTAGGGAATTTTACAAAATGCATAGTTGTGCTCCAATCTTTATGAATTTTTGCACACATGACTTTTAAACCAAGCGGAAGAACACTGGGTACATAAATTTTTGTATGGTACATGGCAGAGGGTACCTTACGGAAAACTTTGCCGACAGAGGGAAAGGTGGAATGGAACAGAGTGATGGGAGGGAAAGAGGTGGATGTTGAGAGAAATGGTGGCAGGGGTTGTGGACTACAAGAGTGTAGGATAAATAAATACTTGGGCAACGTCGGGTTCACAGCTAGTATACAATAAAAATGCATTTATGTATGTGTGTATTGCACACCTTCTCCTTCAACAAAACTTGGTGCACGTATACCTTATCACCGAGGAACAATCTTTGTGGTGGTAACAATAATTTGCGGTACTTAGTTCAGGAGATATGCAGCCATAAAACAATCAAATTCGACAATGTTCCATGCCTCCCTCTAAACAAAAGGACCGATTTGAAGTACACTTGGTATACCGTCTATAAGGGTAACATCCAGCCTCGACACAGTTCAGGAGATATGACGTCATAAGGAACGAGAATAGCGAAAATCGACCGCATTTGTCGACGCTTGTATGACAAGGCTATTCATCTGCACTTAGCGACTGGTAACAAATTTTACACATAATGTCGAAAATTTTCGGAACCTTTTCTCGCTAACATCCACCACAAAAGTAATCGAGGGGAAAAAGTTAATTGCTTACGCTTATATAATTAAACTACACCATTCAGATTGATGTTATTATTTATTCCTTCAGCTGCATTTGTGCATATGTACAGCGATATGCACAAGTACGACTGAATGTATCTACGAAATTATATCACAGTACGACACATATTTCTTGAGAATCTGAGGTCCTAAACAATAACAGTGATTAAAAGACTGCCAAATCGTACCGACGATCAGATTTATTACGTCTTTTCGACATTAAAAAAATGTTGAAATATTTGAAAACCTATTGGACCAAACTTCTGTGGGCACCGGTCTACAGACTTTGTTGTTGTTGTGGTCTTCAGTCCGAAGACTGACTTGCAACTCTCCACCTTACTCTATCCTTAGCAAGCCTCATCATCTCCTCATAAGAACGGCAACCTACATCCATTTGAATTTGCTTACTATATTCATCTCTTGGTCTCCCTTTGCGATTTTTACCCCATACGCTTCCCTCTAACGATAAGTTCACAATTCCTCGATGTCTAAGAATGTGTCCTACCAATCGATCCCTTCTTTTAGTCAAGGCATGCCAGAAATTCCTTTTCTCCCCAATTCTGTTCAGTACCTCCTCATTAGTTACCCGATCCACAGACCTACACTTCAGCATTCTGCTGTAGCAGCACATTTCAAACGCCTCTATCGTCTTCCTATCAGCAATGTTTATCGTCTATGTCTCACTTTCATAAAGGGCAATACTCCACACAAATGCCTTCAGAAACGACATCCTTACACTTTAATTAATATTTGATGTTAACAAATTTCTATTTCTAAAAACTCTTTACTTCACATTGCCATTATGCATTTTATATTCTCTGAACTTTGACCATCATATGTTATTTTACTGGCCCAAGTAACAAAACTCATTTACCACCTTTATTGATTCGTTACCTAATTTAATTCCTTCAGCATCACGTGATTTTTTTTTAGACTGCACTCCATTACCCTTGTTTTGCTCTTGTTAATGTTCATCTTATATGCTGCAAATGTTCAGATGTTTGTAAAGCTTATGGGACTTAACTACGGAGTCATCAGTCCCTAAACTTACAAACTACTTATGAACGCCGGCTCGGTGACCGAGGGGACTGAAGCGCTCCAGTCACGTTCTGCACGGCCACTACGGTCGGGGGTTCGAATCCCCTTCGGGAATGGATATTTGTGCCGTCCTTAGAATAAGCTAGTTGATAAGTAGTTTGTAAGTTTAGGGAGTGATGACCCCGTAGTTAATTCCCATAAGCTGTACAAACATTTGAACATTTGAACTTATGAACTACTTACGAACTAGGACGGCACAAATATCCACGCGCGAGGGGGAAGTCGAACCCCCGACCCTATTGGCCGTGCAAACCGTGACTGAAGCGCCTCAGTCCCCTCGGCCACCGCGGCCGGCTATATGCTCCTTTTAGCACATTGTCCTTTTCGTTCAATTGCTCCTCCAGGTCCTTTGCTGTCTCTGACAGAATTACTATGTCATCGGCTAAACGCAATGTTTTTATTTCTTCACCCTGAACTTTAATTCCTTCTCCAAATTTTTCCTTCAGTTCCTTTACAGCTTGCTCAGTGTACAAATTGAATAACAATAGAGAAAGACTACAACCCTGTCTTACTCCCTTCCCAACCACTGCATCCCTTTCATGCTCTTCAGCTCTCACAACCGCTGTCTGGTTTACGTAAAAGTTGTAAATAACCTTACGCTCCCTATGTTTTATTCCTGCTGATTTCAGAATTTGAAAGAGTGTATTACAATCAACATTGTCAAAAGATTTCTCCAAATCTACATTTCTAGCTTTTGACAATGCTGGTTTGAATACACCCTTTCAAATTCTGAAACCAGCAAGAGTAAATTATAGGGACCGAAAGGTTATTTACGATTTGTGCAAAAACCAGACAGCGGTTATCGAAGTTGAAGGGCATGAAAGGCACTTACGGATCACTTAAACACACTTACACCAGGACAACACTCACAACAAGGCTCGATGGAGGACTCGAACCTCTGGCGGGAACGGCCGGCCAGTCGGCAGCATGACGCCTTAGTGCACGCGGCCATACTGCGCGGCATGCCGCGTTACTGATCACGCAATGCGCGACATATTTTGAAAGAGTATTCACATATACTAATGAATATACTTTCGAAATTATGTGATAGTTCAGTTGCTGTCATAAACAGTGAGATGCGTGAAAACCCTCCCAATCATGCATGCGATTATTACATCTTAATTACAATTCGCAACATACTACGCATGCAATATCAGAGATTCTATTTAGGATATGGAACCTCGTAACGACTGGGCTGTAAAGTGATGCACCGACATAGGCCATAAATAGATAAATTTCCGGGCAATGCCGGGTAGTTCACGTCATATTTCTTCGCGTTTAACTGTACTAGATAAACCCTACCGCGCTGTTCTGGCGCGAAGTTTAATACGAAATTAATTGTAACGTAAATAAATTTTTATCCATAATGAAAAGAGCAGAATTGGCCGTAAAATCTTTTGCTTTACTCAGGCAAATCGATTTCGGTTTTCCAAGAAACCATCTTCAGTGCTGCGAGCAAGTTCAAAACAGCGTTTTTGTGAAATGTACAACGGATATGTTACACGTAAATGGCATTGTACATTTCACAATAATGCTGATTTGAACTTGCTCACAGCACTGAAGATGGTTTCTTGGAAAACCGAAATCGATTTGCCTAAATAAAGCAAAAGATTTTACGGCTAATGCTGCTCCTTTCATTATTGATAAAAGTGATTTTGTGTCCGTTGAGCACATCCCTCCAGATAATGGAATCCAATTTTAAAAAAACGTAAATAAAATAAATATCATCTAAAAAATATACCAATAACAACAATATCTACACTGTGTTGTCTTCCGCATGCTTTGTGAGACGAACAGGGAACATTACAATGCACCTATATTCAAGAAAGGCAGTAGTAGTAACCCACTAAACTACAGGCCTATTTCATTGACGTCAATTAGCAGCAGGGTTTTGGAACATATCCTGTATTCAAATATTATGAATTATCTCGAACAGAACGATCTATTGACCCAAGGTCAACACGGATTTAGAAAATATCGTTCATGCGAAACAACTAGCTCTTTATTTACACGAAGTGATGGGTGCTATCGACAAAGGTTCGCAAATCGATTCCGTATTTCTTGATTTCCAGAAAGCTTTTGACACCGTACCTCACAAACGGCTTTTAATCAAATTGCGTGGTTATGGTATATCGCCCCAAATTTGCGATTGGATAGAGGATTTCTTGTCAGAGAGGACACAGTTCGTAGTAATCGATGGTAAGGCATCGACTAAAACAGAGGTGATATCGGGCGTTCCACAGGGAAGTGTTATTGGTCCTCTGCTATTCCTTATTTACATAAACGATTTACGGGAAAATCTAAGTAGCTCTCTTAGGTTGTCTGCAGATGACGCCGTCATTTACCGTCTAGTAAAATCATCTGAAGATCAAAACCAACTGCAGAACGATCTGAATAAGATATCAGTATGGTGTAAAAATTGGCAATTCACTCTAAATAATGAGAAGTGTGAAGTCGTCCACATGAGTACGAAAAGAAATCCGTTAAACTTTGTTTACAACATAAATCAATCAAATGTGAAGGCCGTAAACTCCACAAAATACCTAGGAATTACTATTACTTCAGACTTAAACTGGAGAGAACACGTAGATAATATCGTGGGAAAGGCGAACCAGAGACTGCGATTTATTGGCAGAACCCTCAAAAGATGCAACAGAACTACTAAAGAAACTGCATACACTACGCTTGTCCCTTGAATTTTTGGAGTATTGCAGCCCAGTGTGGGATCCTTATCAGATGTGTTTGACGGAGGACATCGAAAGAGTCCAAAGAAGGGCAGCTCGTTTCGTATTGGCACGATACAGGGGAGACAGAGTTACGGAATTGATACAGGATCTGGGATGGGAATCATTACAACAACGGCGCTTATCGCTGCGGCGTGGGCTACTTGCGAAACTCCAATCGCCAACATTCTCCTCCGAATGCGAAAATATATTGTTGACTCCCACTTACATAGGTAGAAATGATCATCAGAATAAAATAAGAGAAATCAGAGCTCGAACAGAGAGATTCAGGTGTTCTTTCTTCCCGCGCGCTATTCGAGAATGGAATGGGAGATAAATAGTATAATTGTGGTTCGCTGAACCCTCTGCCAGGCACTTAAATGTGATTTGCAGAGTATCCCATGTAGATGTAGATGTAGCTGTAGAATGACTGAATTCTTTCTTTCTCTCTCTCTCTCTCTCTCTCTCTTTCTCTCTCTCTCTCTTTGCCATTTCCTTCATAAATACCAAACGAGGGATTGCAGTGGCGACACACTGGAGTCGCAGTCGGGAAGATGGCGGTTCAAATCCGTAACCGGCACCTAGATATTTTTAAATCACTAAAGGCGAATGCCTGAGTGATTCATTTGAGAGGGCAAGGCCGACTTTCCCATTCATCCATCCCCAACAATCCGAGCTTGACCCCCACCTCTACTCACCAAGTGGTCGATGGGGCTGCAACCCTAATCCCCCTTCCTTCTCTTCTGCATAAACGTTCAGATATGACGAGTTACGGACTAAGCAGTATCCGTCATAGACCTGCACTTAAGGAAGTCGCTTTATACATTTTGTTTATTCCCTACCAATCCCACCCTTCATCCATCTTCTTAGGCCGGCCGTGGTGGCCGAGACGACTGAGGCGCTCGAGTCACGATCTGCACGGCCACTACGGTCGGTGGTTCGAATCCCCCCTCGGGCATGGATATTTGTGCCGTCCTAGTTCGTAAGTAGTTCATAAGTAGTTTGTAAGTTTAGGGACTGATGACCCCGTAGTTAAGTCCCATAAGCTGTACAAACATTTGAACATCCATTTTCTTTTCTTGCCCTCCTCCTCCCCTTTGTCCGTGTCTTTGCCCATCTCCCCCTTCTCCTTCTCCCTTTGTCTATCAATCGTCTCCTTTTGCTCCACCTACATCTACACTTACATTTGCATAAATGCTCTACAAATCAGATTAAAATATATGGTAGAAAGTGATCCTGGCCATTAAAATTGCTACACCACGGAGATGACGTGCTACACACGAGAAATTTAATGTACAGAAAGAAAATACTGTAATATGCAGATGATTAGCTTTTCGAGCATTCACAGAAGGTTTGGCGCCTGTGGCGACACTCATAACATACTGGCATGAGGAAAGTTTCCAATTCCAACCCATTTCTAATACACAAACAGCAGTTGACCGGCGTTGCCTGGTGAAACGTTGCTGTGATGCCTCGTGTAAGGAGGAGAAATGTATATCATCACGTATCCGACTTTGATAAAGGTCAGACTATACCCTATCGCGATTGCGGTTTATCGTATCGCGACATTGCTGCTCGCGTTGGTCGCGATCCAATAACTGCAGAATATGGAATCGGTGGGTTCAGAAGGCCAATACGGAACGCCGTGCTGGATCCCAATGGCCTCGTGTCACTAGCAGTAGAGATGACCGCCATCTTATCCGCATGGCTGTAACGGATCGTGCAGCCACGTCTCGATCCCTGAGTCAGCAGATGGGGACGTTTGCAAAACAACAACCAGCTGCACGAACAGTTCGACGACGTTTGTAGCAGCATGGACTATCAGCTCGGAGACCATGGCTGCGGTTACCCTTGACGCTGCATCACAGACAAGATCGCCTGCGATGCTATACGCAATGACGAATCTGGGTGCACGAATGGCAAAACGTTATATTTTCGGATGAATCCAGGTTCTGTTTACAGCATCACGATGGTCGTATCCGTGTTTTGTGACATCGTGGTGAACGCACATTGGAAGCGTGTATTCGTCATTGCCATACAGGCGTATCACCCGGCGTGATGGTATGGGGTGCCATTGGTTACATGTCTCGGTCACCTCTTGTTCGGATCGACGGCACTTTGAACAGTGGCCGTTAAATTTCAGATGTGTTAGGACCCGTGGCTCTACCCTTCATACGATCCCTGTGAAACCCTAGATTTCAGCAGCATAATGCACGACTGCATGTTGCAGGTCCTGCACGGGCCTTTCTGGATACGGAAAATGTTTGACTGCTGCCCTGGCCAGCACATTCTCCTGATCTCTCTCCAATTGGAAACGTCTGGTCAATGGTGGCCGAGCAACTGGCTCGTCACAATGTGCCAGTCACTACTCTTGATGCACTGTGGTATCGTGTTGAAGCTGCATGGGCATCTATACCTGTTCACGCCATCCACTCTGTGTTTGACTTAATTCCCAGGCGTATCAGGACCGTTATTACAGCCAGAGATGGTCGATCTGGGTACTGATTTCTCAGGAACTATGCACCCAAATTGCGTGAAAGTGTAATCACATGCCAGTTCTTTATCGTCTGAATTTCTTCTTGGTGTAGCAATTTTAATGGCCAGTAGTATATTATTACGATAATCATCCCTCCCTACGCAGGTGGGTGCTAACCAAAGTATGTTCTAATTCGGAGTAAAATGTCGGTAAATACATTTTACAAATGGACCTCAGCGCAAAGATTGACACGTTTTTCTTAAAAATCTCCCTCCTCCCCCCTGTCTTTGACTGGTTTATAGTCTAAATACAGTTTAACAAACTTCTTTTAGGGCTCGTATGAATGACTTCTCACTTTTCAATATTTACAACCATTTGCCAATATTTTCACCAAGCAGATTTCTAAATCGTTTGGCAATTCCTTTTGATCTTCGGACGATTTTACTAACTTTTAAATGACAACATCATTCATAAACAGTCTAAGACATCTACTCACTGTTTTCTAAATCGTTTATAAATATGAGGAACTGTAGGGACTGTGTAACACTTCCCTGGGGAACGCCAGATGCAACATCCGTTTCACTCCGTCAATTCCTACGTACTGTGTCCTTTCTGACAAGAAATCCCGAACCCTGCGGCACAACTGAACCACGCAGTTTTATTAGATGCCGCTTGTGAAATGAAGTGTTAAAAGCCTTCCGGGTATCTAGATATACGGAATCGATTTGATATCCCTCGTCGATAGCAGTCAATACTTCGTCTTTCCATCACGTCGTGATTCAAAATTAAGAATGTAAAAATTATCACGTGTAATTTTTTAATTGACCCACTTTAGGTTGCGGTAGTAACACTAAAAGTGGGCCTTTGCGATCGTCTTTTGACAGCTCGAAATTAAAATAAAGTAACGGCTTAATCGTTCATCTGACACGACAGCTGAATAACCAAATTTTTTTTTTTGGGGGGGGGGGGGGGGGGGAATTCTCTACAACTTCGCTCTCATACGTTTTTTTCATATCTTGCATCGTTGCAGAGATATTTGCAAAATTAACGGCGATTGACGATGTCTGTCTGTCTGTAACGTGTTCCTACTTTTCTGGGTGAACCGTTCAACCGATCGGCACCAAATTTTACAGACACAATTGTTGGTCACCAGAGACCAGAACCTCGCGTTTTGAAATATTTCGGACAAGAAATACGTTAGTAATACCAAAAAAGCCGTTTGTAATGTAATTTTAATTGCAAATAAACCGTTAATCTGACGCGAAAATTGAATAAAAGAATTTGTAGAGGAGAAAATTCTCTACAACTTTGTTCCCTTATGTTTTTTTTCATGTCTCGCATCGTTTGAGATATTTGAAAAAGTAACGGAGTTTGGACACCCTCCATTGAATTAACGGAAACCAGCCATTCGGAGATGTCACGTGACATTCCTCGCCCAGAACTTTCTCTGGCATACACCATCTTGCGTTGCGTATTTCATGATTTTCTTCCTGTAACTTACACGTTGTCATTTCAAAGCAATGGCGCACTGATTAATTAACAAAAACATGTCGTTCTTCGTACGATAAATGATAATCTAGTGTCTACAAATGTGATATTAGCATCAGTTAACAAAGGCCATTAATAGTACAAGTCAAAGAACGCAACTCGAAACTGTTAGCTATAGTGTAGTGGGCAACGCGTTGGTCTGTGATGCTGAGGGTCAATGGTTCGGAGTCTACCACTACGAATTTTTTTTTTCCTAAATCGTTTCACACACTCTTATTAAATAGTTTTTTATTATTTAGATTATTATTTTTATCCAAAATGTTTGCAAAAACCTATAAAACTACAAATCTAAAGTGGGCCGTAAAACACGTCAGTGCGATTTTTATTTTTATTTATTCTTTTATTTATCTGCTGAACGGCGGAAATGGTCGTGAAGTTACTCTTATCGAATAATAAATGAAATAACGACGCCAATTAACTTGTTACTCCCGTGTATCATTGCGTCTGATCGGTTTACATGACAGACGGTAGTACCACTTCAATTTACGATATTCACTTACTACGACAGTTTGAGATTCTATTGCGTCATAGGCGGTGATCTCTGCCGCGAGGAAGGCCCAGGGCACTGGTGGAAGCGTTTCATCAGAGATATAGCGTCTGCAAAAAAAAACTTCTTTTTACCACTCTTAAAGTCCTCTTATAAGCATGTTTTTGTTTTGTGCACATCGATGGCAAAGTTCCTTACGAGTTATGTAAGTTTCATTGGCCTCCTTGCACAAATAATATTAAAAATCTGCACTTCAATTTCTGATAGTGATGATTTAAATTGATCTGTTTATGCCGGCCGCGGTGGCCGAGGAGACTAAGGCGCTCCAGTCACGGTCTGCACGGCTACTACGGTCGGGGGTTCGAATCCCCCCTCGGGCATGGATATTTGTGCCGTCCTAGTTCGTAAGTAGTTCATAAGTAGTTTGTAAGTTTAGGGACTGATGACCCCGTAGTTAAGTCCCATAAGCTGTACAAACATTTGAACATTTGATCTGTTTATAACGAGAACGGCTAAAGACAAGCAACAGTAAAACAGTAAGTTGAATTGACTATTCTGAGATATTTCTCACGTACCAGAGGCCTTACACTGTGCGTATGTATACTAAGATCTAACGATGGCAGGATATATCAGTATTTTCATATTTTATTTATTTTTTAACAATTTCCGTTATACAGTATATTTAGCGAATTTTTCATTGCGCTAGTACTCCAATTCACGTGTTATCCCGACAGTAAGTGGAAGTTATTCAACACGTGCTACAACTGTTTGATATCGAAGTACGCTCAAGGCATTTCCTGTATAATTGACAGAAGTCGAAAATTGAGCTCAAGTGTTAAGGGGAGACATAAATGTAGAACGAACTAATTTTTGTCTTTTTTATTTTTTTCAACGACACTACTACTTATATGTTTTAGGATAATAAGTTATTTTAATTTATTATGCTTTTTTTAACAAGCTTCAATAAACAGTCTATTCTGCGACTTGTCTTTTGCGTCACGACTGTAACGTTTTTTATACTCACAACAGGCGAATCTTATCCAACACGCCCTGCACCTGTTAACAAAGCACCCGCAAGGTTTCTCTTGTATCAATATCAGAACTAGAGAAAGTTACGTTCTGCACTGTTAAGGCGGATAGATAAATGTGGAATGAGCTATTTCTTTGCATTATCTGTAAATGTTGCCTTTAGAAATGTAGTCATTTCCTTGACACCGTTATCGAACCCTTATCGATCCATACCAAATTGTGTCCCGTTTGCTACTGATAGTTTTGTATGGAAATAGTGCGTCAGGATCTCAAACAGTGTCACAAAACGAGAAAACTTTCTCGCCAGTAAGAATAGAATAACATACGCACACTAGTCTTCCGAGATCTCTTCTGCATTTCCTTTATTCTGTCAACTGCCATATGAACACTTGTTTCAACTAATGGTTTTGTGTAATTTACACCATTCATTGTGAGAACTGAATAAGAATGTCTGTAAAAACCATGGTGCGTTGTTCCTCAGAACGATTTCACACCAATTGTCTGCCAAGGTTCACTGTGCCGGCCGCGGTGGCCGAGGGGACTGAGGCGCTCCAGTCACGGTCTGTACGGCCACTGCGGTCGGGGGTTCGAATCCCTCCTCGGGCATGGATATTTGTGCTGTCTGTAGTCTTAGCTAGTTCATAAGTAGTTTGTAAGCTTAGGGACTGATGACCCCGTAGTTAAGTCCCATAAGTTCTACAAACATTTGAACTTTTTTTTTTTGAAGGTTCACTGTAACAACTTGAACATAAATATTTTAAAGAGGTTGTTAATCCAACAAGTACTCAGGGAGTAAAATAATGCGGAACAGAATACCGGTCATCACAGATCCCAGAAAATTGTAGCAAAGGACTTTCTTTCTGTCAAGGTTCAACGTCCAGTAGTAAGAAAACTAGCCCAACGACTGTTGTTACTTGACTACATAAGCCGAAATTTGGGGAAAAAATTGTCAGATAACTGATCACAAAAGACGTTCTAGAATCAATTTGCATTACTCATTCTGAAACTAACTTTAGATGTATCCTAGCAGTTTTTTTAGATTTAGTACTTTCAGGATTTAAGTAAAAATTTCATTCAAAGCTTGATTTTTCGTCATTTTGTTCTTTTTTGGCATGTTGTAAAAGTGATAGAGTTTTTTCAATGAAACGAGCACTATATTAAATTTAAATTTCCCCCTTTTTTTGTCTTAATTTCATCGCAGATCCTTTTTATTTACCTCTTAAAACGTGACTATTACACTTCTTCTTTCGTCACATATCCTTTCCAGTCCTTAACCCTTTATTTGCCACAAAAACAAATCAGGCGAAGAAAAAATATTAAGTTACTTAAATTGGACGTTCAGCAAGATGTGAACAGTCTTATGATTTATTTATTTATTTATTATTTTATTTATTTATTTATTTTTGAAAATATAGTTTCCTGCCAGTAAGTAACATAGAACAAAAAATCGCGAGAGTGATACAAAATAAATACTCTGCCGTTGTTATTATGGCTATAGAAATGATTGTATTTTGGACCATTTTCGGTCAAAAGTCTGATAACAAGTCCTTTTTGGTACAAAAGTCCAGAAGAATCGCATAATTTCCACGTTTCATAGTCAAGTGGCAGTGTTGATAAAACACGCATATTCAGTTTCAAATGTTCAAATATTTGTAAATCTTATGGGACTTAACTAAGTGGTCATCAGTCCCTAAACTTACAAACTACTTATGAACAACTTACGAACTAGGACGACAAAAATATCCATGCTCGAGGGGGGATTCGAACCCCCGACCGCAGTGGCCGTGCAGACCGTGACTGGAGCACCTTAGTCCCCTCGGCCACCGCGGTCGGCCATATTCAGTTTGTCCCATAAAGTGACAAGTGACAATATTTGTTATATCTGTCACATCGTACATCAATCACTGGTACAGGAGATGCTGTTTTCTTCTTTTTCTGAGCTGGTTGTGAATTCAGCAGTGATCTAGCAGGCCACCTATTCCCTATAAACATACCATTTGCAGTGTCCCAGATAAAAAATTCGGCAACACTTTTTCATAAGAAATCACCTTCAAAGCTTCCTCTTTCCCTTTATAAGTACTTTTCCATGTATGAAAGAAAGTATCGTCACAAAATTGAAAGAGATTAGTGCCGCAGTAACTAATGCTTGCAGTGTCGTTGAAAAATTCAGATTATATCGAAACTTTTCGCAAAACACAATGAAGCATCGCCGTATTCGACAACTTAAATGTTGCCTTCGAGCACTATTGCCCGTCCAAGGACGAAAATTGAAACGTGTTGCAAGAAACCACGCTCAATTTTGATGTTGCTTGAGAGCAAGGGTTAACTTCCTGGCAGATGCGTACTCCCCTGGGTCCTGACTTTAAAGTCTCTGATTATCAGGGGCGTAGCAAACACATGAGAGTTGTAAACGTCGATACTCATGCTAAGATTCAACATATAGAAATTTTCCATCGAGGCTAATGGCAAAGAGTTTTGCAGTAAATGACCTGAAAATAACCCTGTTCCCTCTGACACTCTACCTTTCGCTTTACCGTGACGATAAGTTTCATGTCTTGTAGAACAGTCTTTAGAACCTTCTTTACCAAGAGAAAGATGGTATGTAATGAAGAACGAATGAAATTACTTCCTGGCCACGTAAGTGTGTTTTATTCGTAAACTCAAGACGTCTGCGTTTAGTTCAAACTTTTACACGGAAACACTTATTGTTTGTAAACATTTTGTCGTATCCTAACACAGGGAAGAGGAAAAATCGGTCTGCAAGTCTCGCTCGGAAGGAGTGACTGCAGAAAGACAAGTGACAGTCATCTATGAGAGGTGCGGATTTCGGGACTCGAGAGGATACTTGTTCCGTAGACTTTGGGAAGCCATAGGTAAATTGAAATATATGTATTGCGTCCCATCTACTAATACTACTACACTGTAGCTAATCATCTATAGAAGCTAAAGACTACATCTTCTATGGTCAACCAATCTAACTTGTGGCTTGCCACCTTCCCGAGTCCTCTAGAGAACCAAATTTCAGCCCTGTCGGCGCTGACATTTACTGGGCGGGGATGTGACTTGCTTTTGCACTAACAAACTCCATACTTGGTAGCAAAATTGTTCAGCTAAAAAGCAAACGTCACGGTGCTACCCAGTACAGTCAGCAACAACAATCTTTTACATCAGTGGGCCACGCCTTACGCCCTCTGCAGAGTGGGGAGCTGCTAACTATTAGTGTTCCTCCCCTACCCTCCAGCTCGTGAAACCACCGACGTTGCTGTTCCCAGGGACTGGTATCAACTTGGCTACGTACATTAAGACGTGTCTCTCAGCAACCAAGTAGTAATGTAACATCTTACAACAACGTCTGGACGCTGGACTTGTACCTCGCTATTTTACGAAAGGAAACCCTCTACCCTTGGACGGTGGCTGAGGACATCTGCAGTTCACAAGATTTCTTTACCGCCTACATTCCGTAAGCTATATGGGTCCACTTTAGCCTGTTATCTGCGATGGTCTCTATTTCTCAGCACAGAGTGCGTCCCTTTGGCTTCGCACAACCTCTCAGCAATTTCGAAAGTAATAATGAATATTTGTCAATTTGATTTCTTTGCGAGTGTCCACGTATGAGAACCACAAGACACCACGCTCCATCAAAACATTTGGCGAACCTTTTCCGGAGGTTAAAGGTGATCCTCCTGGCTGGAATTCTTTTACCATACCAAACGCTTTGTTTCGCATGCAGATTCGGCGTCTCACTTTTCCTGAACAGCTTTCATTTCCCAAGTGCTGGAATGAGTGATGAGTGAACGTGTTTTCTTCCATCAATTGATATACTGATCGTTGCTCTGGAGGAGAACGGAAATTAACAGACAATCGGATAAATGAGGAGGTGTTGAGCAGGGATGAGAATGATACAGAAGAGGGAAACATAATACACAGGAACTGCTTACTGCGGAGCACAATGGAGCGAAAAGTACAAGGCGAAAGAGGAAGAAGAAGGTTTGGCATGTTAACAGATGTGAAGAAGGAAGGAGGTACAAGCAAATGAAGGAGGTGCCCAGGACAGAAAGACATGGAGGATGTTCATTTGATAACTGCCTAAAGGCAGGTTTACTGAATGAGTACAGAAGCTGAGTTTTGCTCTGGGCAGTTACACGTCTCACTGTTATTTCGTCATAGTAACAATACAATAATCTGTAATCTATTGTGAAATAACTCAATACAATTGGAGCATGTGATATTATGTAGACTCTTGTTACAAATAACTTGATGTTACCAAGAAACAAATTATCATTTTCACCTACATGGGGTGCACAAAAGATTATATGAACAGCACGCAGTATAGGCTGCTATATATTCTTTCAAGTTGGCACCACTGAGTACGTGTTAAGACTTACAAGAAAACCACATGAGTATCGGATTTCAGAATTTCTTTATATTCATGGTGCGTGAAGTTCAGAATTTAAATACCAATCAGCCAAATCCATTCGATGTAATTTTCAACCAACTGTAGTTCCTTGCTCTTCATCTTCTGTACCATATTTGGCTGTCGCATCAGAAGGTAGAGTTCCTCATTCGTCATCCTACTCCAGTCTCTGTTATCTAAAATTGGTCCCCATATCTTCCTCATTACTTTTCTTTCAAATATTAATAGTTTTTCCTTGTCTCATTTAATCATGGCCGGCTGCGGTGGACGAGGAGACTGAGGCGCTTCAGTCACGGTCTGCGCGGCCACTGCGGTCGGGGGTTCGAATCCGCCCTCGGGCATGGATATTTGTGCCGTCTTTAGTATAAGGTAGTTCATAAGTACTTTGTAAGTTTAGGGACTGATGACCCCGTAGTTAAGTCCCATAAGCTTAACAAACATTTGAACATTTTTTTAATCATGCTCCATGTTTCCGAAACGTACATTACCGCTGGGAATATCACCATGTTATAGATTTAGTATTCACTGATAACTGATTTAGAACCTAGCGTCTGTTTGAGGGAATGCATCCATTTTATTCCCTCTGCTTTATAACTGTAAATGATTATCTCACATCATTGCATTTCGGATGGATAGAGGTATGTTTCCGTCATATAACAGACTCAATGTTTAGACCTGATCTGAGGTTGTAACCCGATATCAGACACTGACTGCATTTGCAACAATTGACCTCTAATTTTGTACACAAGCAGTGACTATCTTGAATATCTAAAGATGTTTGTTAGATATTTCATCCCGCTGCAGCCTCTTGTTGTAATTCACTTGACACACTTCTATTCATTCATATCGCTCTTGACCCATCTAGAAGTTCCACGTTCTTACAGAACAATGATGGACAATTCGTACGATTCACGACCGTTGTGTAGAACATCAAAGGCACACACGTCTGTTCCAACCAGAAAAGTCTGCAGTAGTTGAACATTGTGTTAATGAAGGGCACAACATGTCATTTAAAGACACGCAAATTATTGTCCAGCCTCATGTTATTGGGATTGTGTCCTTAAGGAATCGATCGAAATAAGATTATCAGATAATTTTATTAATAGAGAAAAAGGATTTCCATTGAGTAAAACGTGGAATCCTATTTTATCTGATCTAGTTTTCGACCAGCTCCTTCTTAATTTTCGATTACTCGATTTGGCTAACTTCTACCGCTGGTGGCGCTGCACTACTCTTCACTTCCCAGAGGGCGTTCTACCACTTGCACATGCGCACTGGCCTGTTCCCGCGGTATAAAGGAGCCGCCGTAACTGATGTGTCCTCAGTTCCGGCGTGATTGTGCACTAGTCATACCTGAAGATGGCGGGCAAGTGGACCGCCGAAATATCGTATCAGCAGGTCGACATAATCCGGCCGCAAACCCGTGAAGAACAACCATTATTAGCCGGGAAAATCTACGGAATTACAATGATCGACATAGTTTTTCCCGGACCTTATTCTGCTATCTAAGTTTACATTTTTAACGGATGTGACAGTTCTGTTAAACACAACCCATTTTAGTTCTCCTATTCAGGTGATGAAGCAAAGCATTGTTAGTGCTTGTACCTATTCAGGGGTTCTATTGACATCTTTGCGTTGTTCTGTATAAGAGACTGGACATCAATGACTTTATCAAATGAGTCCTGATTCCAGCTGTTAAGAGCTGATGGTATGGTTAGAGTGCGGCGCAGACAAGTCATGAGACGGATTTTCAGGAAGATGCTGTGCAACCTCGAGGTGGCTTCGTAATGCTGTGGTTCATCTGGTCCAACTACATCTACATGGGATACTCTGCAAATCACATTTAAGTATCTGTACCACCTAGCTCGCATTGCACCTCCTGTCGTGCGTATAGAAAGAGCGAGGGCTAAATTGTCTGAGAACCACCTCCTCCACAACATTCAGCCAGCCACCAGACGCCTGAAATCCAGACGGAGCTTTCTCAGAGCAACCGACAACCTCAGTGACCAACCCGGATCTAGCGTGGATAGATGGAAGAGATCGAGAGAAAGGCACTGGATGGAACCAAAGGAAGAATTGGCACCAGGCCACAATGAGGACTGGACGGTTTGGAAGTCACTAAATAGGCTACGCACCAACACTGCAAGGTCAAGAGATAATCTTATGAAGTGGGGATATTCTACTGTATCTAACCTTTGTGACTGTGGAGACGTGCAGACGACCCAGCACATGTATAACTGCCCTGAATGTCCTTCACACTGCACCTTAGAGGACCTGATGTTGGCAGTCTCAAATGCTGTAGCCCGCTTTTGGGGCAAATGTATATAATATTTCAGTCTGTTTGTTTACAGTTCGTAGTTTACATGTATGTAAGTAATCTCTGCATATTATACCTTTATAAACTTCTGTACACATGATGCTTCTGACACGAATAAAAGAAAGTGCCTGGCAGACGGTTCGTATAACCACCGTTATACTATTTATCTCCCATTCCGTTCACGACTAGCGCGCGGGAAGGAAGAACACCTGAATATCTCCGTTCGAGCTGTGATTTCCCGTATTTTATTCTGATTCTGATTCAATGCAAATGGAGACCATTTTCAGCCCTTCATAGCATTCATGCTTCTCAACAAAGATGGACTTTTGGATTACAGTACACGTTGCCACTGGGCAGCACTCGTTCACGATTAGGTTGACACACTTTTGGACATCTGCTTGGCATTATTTGATCACGCCGAGCCACCGATAAGAGGCCCACAGAACATTTAAACGACGTAATCAATAGTCGGTGCTCCAGTGCTATTATTTTGTTCCGCACCCTCTCATCTGTCAGTACCCAGAGAGAATAAACCACCGTGTATACCCTCTTCCGTGGGTGTGTCGTCGAGACGCAGTTGGCAGCACTGCCCTGCAGCGGCCACAGTGTTGGCCGGAGTCCTGCTGATGGTAGGGTTCGTGTGCGGCGCAGACAAGTCATGAGACGGATTTTCAGGAAGACGCTGTGCAACCTCGTGTTGGCTTCATAATGTTGCGGTTCATCTGGTCCAACTACATCTACATGGATACTCTGCAAATCACATTTAAGTGTTGGCAGAGGGTTCATCTAACCACCGTTATACTATTTATCTCCCATTCCATTCTCGAATTGGGCGCTGGAAGGAAGAACACATGAATCTCTCAGTTGGAGCTCTGATTTCTCGTATTTTTTTCTGATTCTGATTCATTGCAAATGGAGACCATTTTCAGCCCCTCACAGCCTTCATGCTTCCCAACAAAGATGGACTTTTGGATTACAGTACACGCTGCCACTGGGCAGCACTCGTTCACGATTAGGTTGAAACACTTTTGGACATCTGCTTGGAATTATTTGATGACGCCGAGCCACCTATAAGAGGCCCACAGAACATTTAAACGACGTAATCAAGAGTCGATGCTCCAGTGCTATTATTCTGTTTTATTGGCAGAACCCTTAATGCATGCAACAGAACTACAAAAGAAACTGCATAGACTACGCTTGTCCGTCCATTTTTGGAGCATTGCTGCCCAGTGTGGGATCCTTATCAGGTGGGTTTGACGGAGGACATCGAAAGAGTCCAAGTTCGTTTCGTGTTGTCACGATACAGGGGAGACAGCGTTACGGAAATGATACAGGATCTGGGATGGAAATCATTACATCAACGACGCTTATCACTGCGGCGTGGGCTACTTACGAAACTACAATCGCCAACCTTCTCCTCTGAATGCGAAAATGTATTGTTGAGTCCCACTTACATAGGTAGAAATGATCATCAGAATAAAATATCACAAATCAGAGCTCGAATGGAGAGATTCAGCTGTTCTTTCTTCTCGCGCGCTATTCGAGGATGGAATGGGAGATGAATAGTATTACAGTGGTTCGATGAACCCTCTGCCAGGCACTTAAATGTGATTTGTAGAGTATCCCATGTAGATGTAGATGTAGACCCACTCCTCTGTCAGTACGCAGAGAGAAGAAACCAGTCTGCCACGGTGGCCGAGCTGACTGAGGCGCGCCAGTCACGGTCTGCACGGCCATTACGGTCGGGGGTTCGAATCCCCCCTTGTGCATGGATATTTGTACCGTCCTTAGAATTAAGTAGTTCATAAGTAGTTTGTAAGTTTAGGGATTGATGACCTCGTAGTTAAGTCCCATAAGCTCTACAAACATTTGAACATTTTTGAGAAGAAACCACCGTATATACTCTCTCCCACAGGTTTGTCGTCGAGGCGCAGTTGGCAGCACTGCCTGCCGCGGCCACAGTGTTGGCTGGAGTCGTGCTGCGGCCGCCGCTCTCTCCCGCCGCCAGTGCAGGTCTGCCAGTGCTGCCAACAGCCCGCTCTCCGTCATTAGCCGCGGCCGGTCGCTGGTGGGCGCGGTCTGCAGTCTGCGGTCTGCGGTCCGGCCGCGGCGACTCCGCCGCCGACCACCGGCCACTGGCCACGGCGGCCGTCCAGCGCATCTGGTCTGGCTGCGCCGCTGCCACCAGTGGGCCTACCAGCACTCTCTCTCCGACATTTCTGACAGCCATCGAGCTGCACTACAAATTCATGCCGGGCAAAACACACCAGCAAGTGGGATCCGACCGAAACATAATTTGGGTCCGAAACAGAAACCGTAACCGAATATTCGGCTCCGCTTTTACTCTCCAACGTAGTGTTACTCGAACACCAAAGAAGACGAAGTGAACACTCCAGTATTCAATCCAAGAACAGCTTCCAGCATGCGACTTAGAAGTAGATGTTCCTGGAGTAGTAAAACAACTTAAGTCACTAAACAAAAACAAATCTTATGGGCCAGATTGCATACCAGCTAGATTCCTCTCAGAGTATGCTGATGCAATAGCTCCGTACTCAGTGAAAGATTCACGATTTCCTATCAGAAAGGACACAGTTCGTTGTAATTGACGGTAAGTCATCGAGTAAAACAGAAGTGATATCTGGCGTTCCACAGGGAAGCGTTATTGGTCCCCTACTCTTCCTTATGTTTATAAACGATATAGGAGACAATTTGAGTAGCTCCTTTAGACAGTTCGCGGATGATGCTGTCGTTTATCGGTTACTGAGGTCAACAGAGGATCAAAAGCATCTGCAAAGCGATTTAGACAAAATTTCTACATCTTACGAATATTGGCAATTGACACTAAATAAAGAAAAGTGCGAAGTAATACACCTGACCACAGAAAGAAATTCGCTGAACTTTAATTACGCGATAAATCAGTCAAACCTTAAGGTCGTAGATTCTACAAAATACCTAGGAGTTACAATTATGAACAACTTAGACTGGAGAGAACACATAGAAAATATTGTGGGGAAGCCGAACCAAAGGTTACGTTTCATTGACAGAACGCTTCGAAGATGCACCAGCTCCACCAAAAAGACTACCTACATCACACTTGTGCGTCCTCTCCTGGAGTACTGTTGCCCCTTGTGGGACCCACACCAGGTGGGACTGACGGAAGATATTGAGAAGCTCGTTTCGTTTTGTCACGTTACGGGGGGAAAGCGTCACGGAAATGTTGCACGTATTGGGGTGGAAATCATTAAAATAAATACGTTGTTCATTGCGGGGTGATCTGTTTGCGAAGTTTCAATCACCGACTTTTACTTCTGAATGTGAGTATATTTTCTAGCACCCACCTACTTAGGGAGACGTGACCATCCTAATAAAATAAGAGAAATCAGATCGAAAACGGAACGATTTAGGTGTTCTTTCTTCCCGCGCTCTATTAGAGAATGGAACGGTAGAGAAAAGTGGTTAATGAACCCTTGTCAGGCACTCAAATGTGATTTGCAGAGTATATATGTAGATGTAGTAATGTAGATGTAGAAAGGAAAGAGGAAGTGTAACACTGCAGACAAATGTAATAAAACAAGGTGAATGAAACGCTGTTGCCACTTTCCACATCCTGTATTTGGTAACCTTCATAGTAAAAGCAATTAAAATACAGTGCCGCTTCAATGTAATGTTTTGTATAATTTAACATCATAGCGGTATAAGCTGCAGAAAACCTGACAGCAAAAATCGTATACAACTGTGAAATACGTGAATAATTCGCTGCATTTATTACACCAGTGACGCTAGGTGCTCAACAATTGGCAGCGAGGATGACACCATTAATAAATTTAGACTTTGGACATAAATCTGTAGCTCAGGTAGAATATTCGAAATTTTTAGGTGTTTGCATTGACGAGGGACTGATTTGGACGATATTCATTATTCTAGGTTAAATCTAACTTTGGCTCAGAAAGAGGTGAATTATGCTGCCACAAAAGTCTTTGGTCACTTACCAAGTAGCATCAAAAGTCTGACAGATAGCCAACTAGTATTTAAAAAAGAAATTAAAGGAATTTCTGAATGGAAACTCCTTCTATAATGTTGATGAATTTTTAAATAAAACTTAAAAAAATAAAAAAAATAAAAAATAGAAAATAAAAAACAACACAAAAGTAATAAAAATCCTTAAAATATTTATTGTCAAGTGTAGACATAATTTACTAGACTGACACGTTCCACATCATTACGAAATGTCGTATATATGATCTATGGAACAAGTTTTAATGTAATCTAAACAACAGAATGTCATCTGCCAGCGTGTGTAGCATCAACAGTAAAATTCGGAGACAGTGAGTGGTGTTATGGTGTAATCATGTTTTTCTTGGAGGGCGCTTGTACCCCTTATTGATTTGCGTGGTACTATCGCAGCACAGGCCTACATTGATGTACTAAGCTCCTTCTTGTTTCCCACTGTTGAAGAGCAATTCGGGGATCTGCATCTTTGAACACGATCGAGCACCTATTCATAATGCACGGCCTGTGTTGGAGCGGTTACACGACAATGATATCGCTCTAATGGACTGGCCTTCAGAGTTCTTGAATTGAATCGTACAGAACACCTCTGTGAAGACGCAGACTTCGTGGCCGACCTCACCGACCTACATCGATACCTCTGAACTCCGTGAAGAATGGTCTGCCATTCCCCAAGAAACCTGACAGTACCTGATTGAGTGTATGTCTCCGAGACTAGAAGCTGTCATAAATAACCATCTGGTTATTAATACTAGCAAACAGTGCAAGATATCCTTTTTTTGTGCTCACTAGTATAACTATTCAGTATTAAGCTTCTCGAAGCACATCGCTATGAAATGTTAAGTACATCCACTAGAATTTTTATAAGAAAAATATTTATCACGGCTCCAGAAGGTCGTAGAACAACGTTATTTGTTTTAGAATGTGAGAAAACGTTAGCAATATATTTCCTTTACAGTTACTTTCATAACATTGAAATAGAAATAGTCATTTGAAGAAAACAGGTCCAAAAAAGTGCAAGTTTCCAAATTCATTAACAGAATCTAAAAAAATATTTAGTAGCTTGATGTGACTACTCTTCACGAAGAAAACAGACCAAAAACCGTTATCTATGTCTATCCGCGGAACAACTCTAGCCAATTTTCTAAAAACTTTTTTTTCTTTTTTTTCAAATTAATCGATATATTTCGAAATATGCAGAAAATTTATAATTTTTTCGAAATAGTACTTTTTCAGTTATTTCGTGGCATGCTTACGGCAAATAATAAGTTGGAAACGTGTTATAAGGAATTTAGTTTTAAAAGATTGTCTTTTTTACGATATATGGTACCAGTATCTCAAAAAGTTACAAAGCAATCGATTACGTAAAAAAAGATAAATAAATAAAAGTAAAATAAAATACAAATAAAAAATAAAATAAAGTAAAATAAAAAAAACAGTCGATAGATTATCTGAAGACAAATAACTTTCTAATTTAACATTTTCTCAAAGGACTTATCGTTTTTTATTTATTTGAGGAAAATGGTATTTTGCAACTTCGAGAATTTTCGGCAAATTTCGCCATCTCGGCCCGCGTTTAATTAAATAGAAACTCCATTTGAAATTTAATTTCCTATAAGTTCACATTTATTGTTTTCAGGTAATAATTTTCGCAAATGTAACACGTCACATTCCGATCAGTAAGGGAAATACAGTATCTACAGCTGAACTGACAACTCATTTCTAAAATCGTTCAAGATAATGTAATCCTGTTTTCACCAAGATGAATTCAAAGAAATTCGTAATTAAACGACGTACAGTCTCTGGTCATATCTATATTAATTACATGGATATCGATTTTAACTTGGTTTTTTTTTCTATTGGAATTATGGTAATTTCTGCTATTAGTATCGTTCGTAGATCTGAAAGAGACGAATTGGACGACGTTTCACACATCGAAATCCGATAAGTAGTGTCCGAGACATTAAAATATTTAGAGCCAAGGATTTATCTGTTGTGAATTTCAAACCCATTGCTGTCCTGGCGGAAGTCCGTGACTTCAGATCCAAATACGGAAATGAGTCACGTCCGATAAGGAGAAATAAGTGTTGGTTTATAAAAGACACCTTTATCTATGTAATTAACAAAGCTATGATAATATACTTCGTTCAGTGAACACTTTCTTACACGTCATCTGGATCGAAACAGAACTATCATATCTTAAAATTGTCCGGAAATATTTGAGGTATATAAAATTAAAAAATGCTGTGTAACTTTTCCTAGGAAAAGGGTGCTGGAGACAGACTGAAAAAATTATACTACGTGGTTTCCGTTCTTACCGATTGAAGGGAATGCAAGATAATGAATTGTTTGGAAATGGATGTTTTTATGACGTCGTGTCAGTTCTTTACGGGCCATTCTATTTGAAAGTTGACAGCAGGAAACCTTGCATTTTTTGTGGAGTTTCATTTTTCTGTCGTGGAAGGTAGAAGTATATATATATATATATATATATATATATATATATATATATATATATATATATATATATATATATATATATATTTTTTTTTTTTTTTTTTTTTTTTTTTTTTTTTTTTTTTTTTTTTTTTTTACAAATATCGCGCCTACGCAACCGCAACCGTAACCGCTTTTTAAGAGCGACAATAACGTAATTTCATGAAATACACGGTTATAACAGTCATAGCTCGGAGACTATTCCTGGTAAAATTTTCAAACTCCAAAATGAAGGAACTATTGTATAGATTGATGTGGAAATCAAGCGATATTTTAATAATTTAAATTTCATGATCATTTATTAAATTTTTTGTCTATAAAATTCATTTTAAATGGAACAAAATGTAAACCATATTGTTCAGCATTTGATGTATAATCTGCACGGCCACTACGGTCGGGGGTTCGAATCCCCCCTCGGGCATGGATATTTGTGCCGTCCTAGTTTGTAAGTAGTTCATAAGTAGTTTGTAAGTTTAGGGACTGATGACCCCGTAGTTAAGTCCCATAGACTTTACAAACATTTGAACATTTTGATGTATAAACAGTGTCAGTAAGCAGTTTTATGGTATCGTGAATAGAGAGCTGTAGAAAAAAATAACAAGTATCCAGAAAATACGCCAAATTTTTCGGCTGCGCCAACAGTACTACACCTCCTGCGTAGTCTTGTTTAGTTCTCGAACGAACCAGTTCGGAAGAGCGCTCCCGCAGGCGAACTACGCGAACTAGTTCGCAGATCCCTCGCCTCTTAGTTCGTCCGCTTCTTTTCCGAAGACTGTTAGGGAACAGCGAGATGACGCAAGAGCCCGCAGAATTGCGTGATTGCCTTCTGCCAGTTACCGTCGTTTCGAGGTGTGATGTAACTCAGTTATAGTTTCATAGTTCACTGCCACTGATCGTTATGTAAAAAAAGCTGCCATAAGAAAAGAAAGAGCTCTTTTAGTAGCGGTAGTAAAAGCCAAAAATAGCGGACGAACTAAAAAGAGCGACCTACTTCGCGGCTGAGCTGTGAACTAAAAGGAGAGCTACCGGTCGCGAACTAAAATATGCGCGATTGATCGCGAACTAAAATATGCGCCATCGGTCGCGTACTAAAACATGCGTTACCGGTCGCGAACTATTATGCCAAACGTATCTCGCTTCTTAGTTCGTTGGATTTTTTTTCCGAAGACCGACAGGCAATAGCGAGAGGGCGCGCGGCAGAATTAAAAATCACGTGTTTGCCTTCTGCTGATGAGAGCCATTTCGAGGTGAGCGTCTGCCTGCTAGATTACATAGTTCAGTGCTGCAAAATTTCTGTTTTGAACTATTCTGCACTCTGCAATATCTGACTAATAAATTCCAAAATGCCAAGATATAGAGATAACTCTAAACTTAAACGCGAGAAATTATCCACAAACTGTTTCTGTTGGTTTGCGTGATATCGTTAGCGGCTCAAGCAGCAAGCGCATGAAGCAGCTAGGTGGGGGAACTTCTCCCTCCACCTGCATACGCAGACCACGCCGCTCAGCAGTCACTGGGAGCGGACGAACTAAAAGAACGAACTAGTTCGTGGCAGTGCCGCGAACTAAAGTGAGCGCTCCCGATCGCGAACTATTAGGCGCAAGTCTTCTCCTGAGTACGCCGTGTTGTAAACAACCAGCGATGCCTTAAGCCCCTTATTGAGCGTGTCCAGCTGTGCCCGTCGAGTGGTGGAGGGCATACCGCCACATACCGCCGCAGTCTCAACTTGTAAGTGCCACAGCAGCTTACGTATTTATTACTTAATTATTTTTTCTACGTTGAAGACAACGAACCCCTTAAATACTTAAAACTGAAATCTACGTGTAATAAAAAGAAGTTTAAGCCCATGTAAGATTAATCCTTACGAAAAAACATTTATTTTAATAAATAAAAAAAGGTTTTACAACAATGAATTAATTCTTCTCATGTTATTATTATATACCTATATCAAATTTAGACACTTAAATTTTTACTGATATGTGAGGTAACATCCGTAATATATTTTTAAAATGTGCATATTGCCAACAATCACCTGTTTATTGTATTTATAATTTTACCAGTTTCGATTGTGAGCCATCATCAGAAGAGCGAATTCAACAAACTGACAACGTTGGTACATCGCCAGTCACCTTATCCATGTCAATCAATAAAAGATACGTAAAATGTCAATGGCATTATGTGCTGATGTTTTATTTATCATCAACACCTAATGTCAAGTGACATTTCACGTATCTTTTATTGAGTGACGTGGATAAGGTGACTGAGAATGTACCAACGTAGTCAGTTTGTTGAATTCGCTCTTCTGATGATGGTTCATAATCGTAACCGGTAATGTTATAATCCCTTCAAAATCATTTTTAAAATGTACAAAAATGCAAGTCTCGCAACGGATTCCTTCCACCATAAAAAGACGTTAGATATCATGGGAAATCAAGTCAGTTATTTTAGTTAGTGTGCATGGAACCAACTATTCAATACCTCAACATAATTTTTTTATCTAATTATTTATCTACCAACATCTATAGTGACCATATTGAAATTATACATCTTTCTTTATATAATAAAAATAAACTTTGATAAAACCCAGTATATACAGTTTCATACAGTAAATGGCATGATACCATTAATAAATTTAGACTTTGAACATAAATCTGTAACTGAGGTAGAATATTCAAAATTTTTAGGTGTTTGCATTGATGAAGGGACTAAATTGGAAGAAACATATTGAAGATCTCCTGAAACGTTTGAGTTCAGCTACTTATGCTATCAGAGTCATTGCAAAATTTCGTGATCTACATCTAAGTAAAATAGCTTACTACGTCTATTTTCATTCTTTGTTTTCATATGGGATCACATTTTGGGGCAATTCAACATTGAGTAAAAAAGTATTCATTGCACAAAAGCATGTAATCAGAATAATTGGTGGAGCCCACCCAAGAGCATCCTGCAGACATTTATTTAGGGATCTAGGGATCTTCACTGCAACTTTACAATACATTTATTTACTCATGAAATTTGTTATTAACAATCTGATCCAATTCAAAAGTAATAGCAATGTGCATAGCTACAACACTAGGAGAAAGGATGGTATTCACTATTCAAAGTTAAATCTAACTTTGGCTCAGAAAGGGGTCAATTATGCTGCCACAAAAGTGTTTGGTCACTTATCAAGTATCATCAAAAGTCTGACAGATAGCCAACTAGTATTTAAAAAGGAAATTAAAGGAATTTCTTAATGGGAACTCCTTCTACAATGTAGATGAATTATTAGAGAAAACTTTAAAAAAGTAGAAAAAAATGTAATACAAAATCCATAAAATATTGATTGTCAAGTGTAGACAACATTTACTAGACTGACACGTTCCACATCATTACGAAATGTCGTATATATGATCTATGGAACAAGTATTAATCTATTATCTAATCTAATCTGGCAATCACACCATAATGTGACATCAGAATAAGTATAATGATCTGGCAAATGAACATCGTCATATTGACATAACAATAATTTATATTCCATTATAGAACCAAACGTAATCACTAATAATTAAGTACACTGAAATTTGCATAAAGTTTTTTAAATATTGGTTTATTTTGCTATGGGAAACCATGTAGGTTATTTCAGTTAGTGTTCATAGAACCACTTAATTGTTATCTAATTACGAATCTACCAACATTTATAGCAACTACATCAGTATTAGACATCTTTATTTCTATAATACATATAATGACTTCGCAATGGCATCATAATAGAAAAACATCAGAATACATATAATAATCGGACAATTACATACATATATATATATATATATATATATATATATATATATATATATATATATATATATATATTTAATTTATATTATACTATGTAACCAAACGTAATCACGTAGCAATGAAATATCTCACATTTGCATAACGTATTTTAAATATTAGTTTAAGTTGCCATGTGATTGCGAAGTGTTTATATTTATTATAGATATAAAGATGTATAATTTTGATATAGTCACTACAGTTGTTGGGAGATAACTAATTAGATAAAAATTATGATGAGGTATAGAATAGTTGGTTCCATGAACACTAACTAAATTAACCGACTTGGTTTCCCATGAGATCTCACGACTTTTTATGGTGGAAGGAATTCATCGCGAGAGTTGCATTTTTGTACATTTATTTATGTACTTCTTTTTGTAAATAGTCCTTCCCTGTGAAATTGTTTGTACATCAGTCACGGATTTTCTTAAAGCGCATACCCTGTCTCTTTGTTTGATGTTGTTTCCTTTGGTTTGATGTAACAGTATTTGGGAAGTCTGGAAAGTGGATTCTATTGATATTGTTCAATCCTTTCATCATGTACAGTACTGTAGCATGTGGTGGACAACTATAGAAATATCAACAAGTTAGTGTTGTCTTTCGCGTCAGTTTATGAACATCATAATATACGAAAGTTGCCGATAAGGTACAGGCAGTAGTTATTATTTTGCCTCGTATTTATTGAATGATCAGTTTATTTCATACAACAGTTAGTAATTCAAAGTTAGTTAGTTCAGTGCATAAAAAGAAGCATTGTTTTATAGTACACACAATTGTATAGCATGAAAATGATTACATATAATTGCATGAATCTTTCTCCTAAAATCAGTACAATTAAAACTTGTGAGAGTTACAGAATAAAAGTAATTTCATTTTTTAGAAAAAAAAATCAAGCCTGAGAGCGTTAATAATGACTATGAAATAAAAGAGGAATTTGTATAATTATCATGATTATGTGCTCCAGCTGTAAGTGGTTTTGGGCATGATGTTGATGGTAATTTCGTGTGACATTGATGGATCTTAGACGCCATCTGGGATTGTGTTCAGCCTGCCTGGTGCAAGACTTTTGGTGACGCCATTTAGGCCTCTTGCGACTCTATTGCCTCGAGAGACAACGAACATCGACTGCCGGCGTGGCGCAGGGGATAGCGTCACGGACTGCGGTGCTGAAGGTTGCCGGTACAACCCCGCCCACCGGCAAAAATTTATTTCTTTGTGATTAACAATTCCAGAAGGTTCTACATCTTTCTTATGTTCACTTGTAAATTCTACTTGTTTCTTATGTTAACTGTTCTTCTAATTTCTGGTAAATTCTGTCTGTGTATAAATAGCAGAGCACTTTGCCTGAGAGGCAGTCAGTGCTGCGTGTATGTTGAGTTCGTAATAAACGTGCTTTCAGTATAAGTGCTGTGTTCAGTTGCCGTTGAAGTCAAGCCTGCTTCCATTGCAACGCGACACTATTATGAAATAATGATGATGAGGACACAACAGCCAGTTCACGAGTGGAGAAAATCTGCGACCCGACCGGAAATCGAACCGGAGTACCCTACATGGTAGTCTACCACGCTGTCCATTGGACTGCGGATGCGGACCCTTTTGGCAAACAAGCGCGTTTTGGCACAATTATTTAGTGAATTTGCAGGATAATGCACGCTGCATTAGTTCCGTCGCGTTCGGATACTAACTCTAATTTCACCGAAATTTAACATAAAAATAGTAATAATGTAAGGGATAGATTAGTGACAGTATTTTCGTTTTACATTAATTGGGGCAAGTTTAAATTAGTAATTAATTAAAAACGTACGAGGTGAATACCCTTATTATTCATCGATTTCCAGCGGAACAGCCGTCAGGCCTCAGACGCGCGCTGCCCTTACCCTGTCTGTCGGCGGCGGCGGCGGTGGCGGCAGGTGTGCCTGGCGGTGACGTCACAGCGACCGCAGAGCTGCCGGCCTGCTCTGGCCTCTGTGCTGTTATGTGCTGTGCCGCCACCGCCACACGCGGTCTGCCCGTGTGCGTCTCTCCCCACCCTACTGCACCTGGCGCCGTCTGACGCAGTGTCTTGCCCAAGACAGATGCCCGCTGCCACTGGTCTCCTGAGGTGTCCTTGGTCCGCGCCGGCTCGTGTCCCGATGATCTGCCGATACATCCGGGAAGCGACCGACACACAACTGGCCGCTGTCGCCACTCGGCCAGACCGCGGGCTTCCGGAGCTACGCAACGCGCCGCCACCACCTGCGCGTTGCCACGACAACTCCGGTCGCCCGGGAACCGAGGCGAGCATCTGTGTCAGGGTCGCAGGCGTAGCCGGGAATATATTTCCGGAGGAATTTTCAACATATGGACATCGTAAACAAACCGACGGCCTCAGAGTGAAACTTTTCACTCTGCAGCGGAGTGTGCGGTGATATGAAACTTTCTGGCAGATTAAAATTGTGTGTCGGAATCCGGACTCGAACCAGGGACCTTTGCCTTTCGCGGGCAAGCGCTCTATCGACTGAGCATTCCCGACGCGACACACGATGCCGCCTCACAACTTTACTTCCGCCAGTACCTCGCTTTGGCTAAGCCATACCCTTTCTTCCAGGAGTGCTAGTCTTGCATGTTTCGCAAGAGAGCTTCTGTGAAGTTTGGAAAGTAGGAGGCGAGGTACTGGCGGAAATAAAGTTGTAAGGCGGCATCGTGAGTCGTGTCGGGATAGCACAGTCGGTAGAGCGCTTGCCCGCGAAAGGCAAAGGACCCAGCTTCGAGTCCCGGTTCCGGCACACAATTTTAATCTGCCAGGAAGTTTCAAACTGACGGGCAGTTTATTATTAACCGCACTTACAAGGAGACAACACGAGTATCGGATTTTAGAACTTTTTGATACTTACGGTACGTGAAGTGCTATCGACAAGGGTTCGCACATCGATATCCTATTTCTCGATTTCCAGAAGGCGTTTGACACCGTACCTCACAATCGGCTTTTAATCATAATTCGTGGTTATGGTATATGGCCCAAAATTTGCGATTGGTTAGGGGATATCCTGTCTTTTTTTTTTGTTTGTGTGTGTGTGTGTGTGTGTGTTTGTCTGTGTGGTGTGGTGCAGAAGTGCTACCGCCTTTGGCGGCTGGACTTCCAACTGTGTAAGGCATAGGAATTTTATTATCTTTATTTGTCCTCATTTATAGGACATTTGGGCTTACTAGGTTCCTAGGGCCCTTTTCTGCCTTGTAATACTTTGCATGTCTAATTCTGTGCTATAATTATAGCTCTTGGTACTTTAATTTTGTGCCATGGTCTTGGTTCTGCTGTTCCTATGTACTCTAATAGTCTCATGTTGCTACGGTCGGGGGTTTGATTCCCCCCTCGGGCATGGATATTTGTGCCGTCCTAGTTCGTAAGTAGTTTGTAAGTTTAGGGATAGATGACCCCGTAGTTAAGTCCCATAAACTTAAACAGTTGAACATTTGTCTCATGTTGGGTCTTAGTATTTCTATTTTTCGTACTAGCTTAGCTGTTTTATCTTGGACCAGGTTCTGAATAGTAGGCGGGTATCCTGTCAGAGAGGACACAGTTCGTAGTAATCGATCGTAAGGCATCGACTAAAACAGACGTGGCGTTCCACAGGATACTGTCATTAGTCCTCTGCTGTTCCTCATTTACATAAACGATTTAGGGGAAAATCTAAGTAGCTCTCTTAGGTTGTCTGCAGATGAGCCGTCATTTACCGTCTAGTGAAATCATTTGAAAATCAAAACCAACTGCAGAACGATCTGAATAAGATATCAGTATGGTGTAGAAATTGGCAATTGAATCTAAATAATCAGAACTGTGAAGTCGTCCACATGAGTACGAAAAGACATCCGTTAAAGTTTGTGTACAAGATAAATCAATCAAAAGTGAAGGCAGTGAACTCCACAAAATACCTAGGAATTACTATTACTTCAGATTTAAACTGGAAAGAACACGTATATAATGTCGTGGGAAAGGCGAACCAGAGACTGCGTTTTATTGGCAGAACCCTTAAAAGATGCAACAGAACTACTAAAGAAACTGCATACACAACGCTTGTCCGTCCTTTTATGGAATATTGCTGCCCACTGCCCTTATCAGGTGGGTTTGACGGAGGACATCGAAAGAGTCCAACGAAGGGCAGCTCCTTTAGTATTGTCGCGATACAGGAGAGACAGCGTTACGGAAATGATACAGGATCTGGGATGGGAATCATTACAACATCGGCGCTTATCGCTGCGGCGTGGACTACTTACGAAACTCCAATCGCCAACATTCTCCTCCGAATGCGAAAATATATTGTTGACTCTCACTTACATAGGTAGAAATGACCATCGAAATAAAATACGGGAAATGAGAGCTCGAACGGAGAGATTCAGGTGTTCTTTCTTCCCGTGCGCTATTCTAGAATGGAATGGGAGAGAAGTAGTATAGTGGTGGTTCGATGAACCCTCTGCGAGGCACTTAAATGTGATTTGCAGAGTATCCCATGTAGATGTAGATGTAGAACTCAAATAACAGTCAGTCGAAGACATTCGACGCAACTCTCAAAAATCTCGAGAAAATCAACTTGGAAGTTCTACATCTACATCTACATACATACTCCGCAATTCACCGTAAGGTGCGTGGCGGAGGGTACACTGTACCACTACTAGGCATTTCCTTTCCTATTCCACTCCCAAATTGAACGAGGAAAAAAAGAATGCCTATATGCCTCCGTACGAGCCCTAATTTCTCTTATCTTGTCTTTGTGATCTTTACGCGAAATGTAAGTAGGCGGCAGCAAGATCGTACTGCACTCAGCTTCAAATTCCGGCCCTCTAAATTTACTTAACAGAAATTCACGAAAAGAACGTCGTCTATCTTCCAGCGATCCCCAATTGAGTTGCCGGAGCATTTCCGTGACACTCGCGCATTGATCGAACCTACCGGTAACAAATCTAGCTGCTCGTCTCTGAACCGCCTCTATGTCTTCCTTTAAACTGATCTGCTGCGGGTCCCAAATACTTGGCCAATACTCAAGCCGTGGTCGTACAAGCGTTTTATACGCGGTCTCCTTTACAGGTAAAGTACATCTTCCCAAAATTCTCCCAATAAACCGAAGTCGGCTGTCCGCCCTACTCACAACTGTCCTTACATGCTCGTTCTATTTCATATCGCTCTGCAATGTTACGCCTAGATATTTGAACGACGTTACAGCATCAAGAAGCTCACCACTAATGTTGTATTCGAACATTATGGGATTGTTTTTTCTACTCATGCCCATCACCTTATATATTTCCACATTGAGAGCTAGCTGCCAATCTTCGCACCAACTAGAAATTTTGTCTAAGTCATCCTGTATGCTATTACAGTCAGTTACAGACGACACCCTCTCCCATACACGTCAGTATCATCAGCAAACAGCCGCATATTACAACTTACTCTGTCCATCAGATCATTTATATAGATAGAAAATAATAGCGGTCCTATCACACTCCCCTGGGGCACGCCTGACGATATACTCGTCTCTGATGAACACTCGCCGTCGAGAACAACGTACTGCGTTCTATTACTTAGGAAGTCTTCCAGCCAGTCACAAATCTGTGAACCTATTCCATAAGCTCGTATCTTCGTTAGTAGTCTGCAGTGTGGCACCGCGTCGAAAGCCTTTTTGAAATCGAGAAAAACGCAATCCGCCTGTTGCCCTTCGTCCATGGCTTGCAAGATGTCATGTGAGAAAAGGGCAAGCTGAGTTTCACGTGAACGATGTTTCCTAAACCCGTGCTGATTCATGGAAAGAAGCTTTTCCGTTTCAAGGAAATTCTACATGAAACTGATGTTAACGATATTGGCCTGTAATAGTGTGGGTCAGTTCTCTTTCCTTTCTTATAAACGGGAGTTACCTGCGCTTTTTTCCAATCACTAGGAACTTTGCGCTGAATTAAAGATTCGCGATAAATGCAAGGTAAGTAGGGGGCCAACGCCGCAGAATAGTCTTTGTAAAACCGAACTGGTATTCCATCCGGACCAGCAGACTTTTTCGTATTTAGCTCTCTCAGCTGCTTCTCTACACCGGAAATACCTATTGCTATGTCCCCCATTTCGGAATTTGTACGTTGATCAAATGATGGTACATTTGTGCGGTCCTACTGCGTGAAAGATTTCTTAAAGGTTAAATTTAGAACTTCAACTTTCCGTATGCTTTCATCTATTACTGGAATGATCAACGAGTGACTGGACAGTGGGCTTTGACCCGCTTATCGATTTTACATAGGACCAGAATTTTTCGGGTTCTCAGAAACATCTTTTGGTAAGGTATGGCTGTGATAATTATTGTATGCTTCGCGCATCGATCTTTTTACAGACGCACGAATCTCTACTAGCTTTTGCCTGTCATCATTTGCGTGTTCTTTTTTGAATCGATAGTGCAACAGCCTTTGCTTTCTCACCAGCTTTCTAACATTATTAACATACCAAGGTGGCTCTTTTCAATCCTTAATCGTCTTTACTGGCACATATTTCTGTAACCCTTAATTAACAATGCACTTAAATGTAGTCCACAATTCCTCTACATCCATAGTCCCGGATTTAGTTTTGCCAGTAAACGTAAGTACCAGTAATTGAATAAGTCTCAGCATCTCTCGCGATAGCTCATGAGTGGTAGCGTTGTGCCTCACAAGCGTAAGGTCAGTAGTTCGATTCCTGTGATGGCAGACTTTTTATTTTTTTCGCCGAGTCCGAATACACTTTCAATATCGTATGGTAATTTTTATGAAAAATGCATGTGTTGTTGTATATTTATAATTTTTCTATATTTTATAAAACAAAACTTCGTAAATTCATTACTTTTACAAGATATTAACATGCTTTAAGGAAATGGCGCCAACTTTCGCCAAACACATTACACACAATAGAAATTCACTTATCTATACACAATCGTCACCATGTTTACAGAATGAACTCGGCCACGTTGTTTTATAACATTATCTACTGATTTCCCACCAAACGTTTTCATAAAACAGACATGAACCAGAAGGGTACTTCGTCTCGTGCATGGCTCCAAATTCAAACACCAAGTCACCACATCTGTATATATAAAAATGAATTGCTGTTCGTTAGTCTCGCTAAAAGTCGCGATAAAATTTTATACATCTGACGTTCTAAGCAAGAGTACATACATATTAGCCATTGCGAAGCCGGGTCGACTAGATGAGCCGGTGTACTTCGTATCACTTACCTCTTAATATAAACCATATTAATTTAAATCATACGTGGTTTAGACCCAGTAGCTTTATAAAGGCTTCATCAGATAGTCTACGTATCGGCTCGATAGTGGGTGGAAAGAGTGGACAAATCACGCACACATGTCCAGGATAATGTTCATGTCACATCGTGGAAGTTCAGGGAAGGTTTAAACGGTGATAAAATGTGAAAAAATTGCAAGCAAAATGTAGATTTAAAACATCTAAACTAATGACTTGGTTGTTGTGTTGGGTGCGCTCAGAAATATACTTTACCGTATATGAACTGTCAAAGATAAAATTGAATATTGTTATTCGTTTGTCTCGCTAAAACTCGAGAACGGCTGAACCGATTTGGCTATATATCATTTTATCACCGCTTAAGCCTTCCCTGAACTTCCACGCATGTAACATGAACATTATCCTGGACATGTGTATGTAATTTTGCCACTCTTTCGCCCACTATCGAGCCGATACTTACACTATTTGATGATGCCTTTATAAAGCTACTGGGTCTAAAACACATACGATTTAAATTAATATGGTTTATATTAAGAGGTAAGTGATACGAAGTTCACCGGGTCATCTAGTTATTCATATAAAAATAACTAATATTACCCCGGAATTGATCGCAAACCGATAGCAAATGATTATCTGATCCAATCCGTTCAAAGTAAATACAAAGTTAACATAAAATTCACCTATTGTTCGCCTTTACCTCAGAGCTACTTATACTTACCTCCTCTCCAGTCAACGTTCAGGTCAACTCTGCCGAATATGGTCGGTCCCCTGCTCAGTCGTCTTTGTCCTTCAGCTTGTCTAGCATCCGCGCTCTCATTGGCTAACGCCAACTCTGGCCCCCTACCAACATGTTCACTCATCTGCGACTGCCTGCTATAGACCGCCCAAACTCAAAGAAACCTCTCTGCACATCCTGCCGAAAACAAGAAGTTGGCAAACCTTCCCCAGATGCGTGCACTAACTGTCTCTGAGCAACCGATACTAACTCACTCATGCCACTGCGAAACTCTCCACATGCACACACACACACACACACACACACACACACACAAGGGCAGAAAAATGGCTTCTGTGGAGCCTGGCTCCCTGTTTTTCTTGTTATTACAGGGAATGCTTGCAACAAGCATTCCAGTTTCCACATAACTGGCGTAATTAACTTCAAGCTCGTAAGTAAATACATAAACTGCGTAAATCTGATTACAAACAGCACTGCATTTAAATGGTATTATCAAACAATTTGATTGTTAACTGTAAAAAGCAGGGCAGGGTACAAACAGTACCGCCGCGGCGGAGCGGTCGAGCGCATTGAGGCGCTATGCTACAGTGCGCGAGGCCGTTCCCCGTCGGGGGTTCGAATCCCCCTCGGCCATCGATGTTTGTGTTGACTTTAGTATAAGTTAGTTCATAAGTAGTTTGTAAGTTTTAGAAACTGATGACCCCGCAATTAAGTCCCATAAGCTTTCTTCTTCTTTTCCTTCTTTCTCTTTGGCCATGTTCGCGCACATGGAGGGTGGCCTTGTTTTATACGGATTTGGCGTACGGGGTGGCCGGATGCCCTTCCTGCCGCCAACTCCCGCCCCCCGGGAGGAAATGTGTACCCCACATGTCTGCGTATCTAATATATAAAGCAGATTGTCCGTATATTTGTACGTGTTGCATACAAATCTAAAGTTTTGTTCCAATCCTTATGAAATTTTGTACACGTAAGCTTCAATCCATGAGGACGGTCGCCGTAAGTGTAAAAATCACATACGATATATAGTTCACGAGATATGACGTCATAAACAATGAGATGCGCGAAGAACTGCTGCATACATAAATAAATAAATAAATACCCAGGCAACGCCGGATTTTCAGCTAGTAAGCTTTATAAACATTAAAAAAAATTACAAACAGTACCATGTTAAAGTCTTCATGACTACATCGACATAAATACTCTGCAAATCACTTTACAGTATATGGTAGAGGGTCCATCAAACCGGTTTTATGACATTTCTCTACCATTCCTTTCTCTAATAGCGCGTAGGAGGAATAAACACCTAAGTATCTCCGTGTTTCCATCTTATTTCATTGTGATGGTCGTGTCTCCCTATGTATGTGGATGCTAACAAAACATGTTCGTATTCGGAGGAGAATCTTGGCGACAGAAATTCCACAGCCGCGATGGAATCGGATAGCGCCCTGGTGCCTTGCTGCCAAGAGCGCGATGGCTCCCCTCGGACGTCCGAGTCCTCCCTCAGGCATTGGTGTGTGTGTGTGTGTGTGTGTGTGTGTGTGTGTGTTGTCAATTTAATTTACTTTAAGCAGTTTGTGAACCTAGGGACTGATAAACACGGTAGTTAAGTCCCATACATTTACAAATACTGGAAGTTAATTTTTAAAGTTCACAATTGCAAATTTGTCAACAGTAATATTGAAAATACGGTAACGGTAACTTCAACCCTTTGTTACCTATCGCGGTTGAGCTAAAAAAAAATTACAAATATTTTTTTTTAAATACAAATAAAAAAAAACTTGAACTAGGTTTCGAAACTTCCAAAGTGAAATCAGTGTCGGCTCAAGAAGCCTATAAAATACACTCATCTGCAAAAGTATGTCACTGTTTGTAAAAAGTTGCTTATGAAACGACTTGCTTATAAGTATCAAATAGAAGATGCGTTTGCTCTCAGCAAATGCACGGTATCAATCAAAATAGCTGATAAATAATCAGCTTTGAAAGTTATTTTGTTCTGTAAAAAATGCTCCACTCCCATGAACCACAGACATTGCCGAGGTGGGGTGGCTTGCGTGCCTCAACGATACAGATAGCCGTACCGTAGGTGCAACCACAGCGGAGGGGTATCTGTGGAGAGGCCAGACAAATCTGTGGTTCCTGAAGAGGGGCAGCAGCCTTTTCAGTAGTTACAGGGGCAACAGTCTGTATGATTGACTGAGCTGGCCTTGTAACATCAGCCAATGTGGCTTTGCCACAAAGCTACTGCGAACGGCTGAAAGCAAGGGGAAACTACAGCCGTTATCTTTCCCGAGGACATGTAGCTCTACTGTATGAACATATGATGATGTCATCCTCTCGGGTAAAATATTCCGGAGGTAAAATAGTCCCCCATTCGGATCTCCGGGCGGGGACTACTCAGGAGGATGTGATCATCAGGAAAGACAATACTGGCATTCTACGGGTCGGAGCGTGGAATGTTAGATCCCTTAATAGAGTAGGAAAATTAGAAAATTTAAAAAGGGAAATGGATAGGTTGAGGTTAGATATAGTGGGGATTAGTGAAGTTCGGTGGCAGGATGAACAGGATTTCTGGTCAGGTGAGTACAGGATTATAAATACAAAATCAATTGGGGGTATCACAGGAGTAGGATTGATAATGAATAAGAAAATAGGAATGCGGGTAAACTACTATGAGCAGCACAGTGATCGCATTATCATTGTCAAGATAGATACGAAGCCAACACCGACAACAGTAGTACAGGTTTATATGCCAACTAGCTCTCCGGTGATGAGGAAATCGAAGAAATATATGAGGAGCTAAAGGAAATTATTCAGACAATTAAGGGAGAGCAAAACTTAATTGTCATGGAAGACTGGAATTCGGTAGTAGGACAAGGAAGGGAAGGGAAGATAGTAGGTGAAGAAACTACAAAAAGGTAGGAAAATAAGGAGATGGGACCTGGATAAATTGAAGGAACCTGAGGTTCTTAAGAATTTCAGAGGGAGCTTTAGGCAACAATTGACAGAAACAGGGGAAAATAAAACAGTAGAGGAGGAATGGGTAAAATTGAGAGATGAAATAGTGCAGGTAGCAGAGGACCAAATAGGTAGGAAGGCAAGACCTACAAAAAATCCTTGGATATCATTGGAGATACTAAATTTAATCGATTAAAGGAGAAAATATAAAAATGCAGTCAATGAAACAGGCAAAATGGAGTATAGACGACTAGGAAATGAGATTGACAGGAGGTGCAAAGTAGCTAAGCAGGAGTGGCTAGAAGGCAAATGCAAGGATGTAGAAGAATGTATAAATAGGGGAAAAATAGATACAGCCTACAGGAAAATAAAAGAAACATTTGTAGATAAGAAAAACAGCTCTATGAATGTCAAGGACACTGATGGAAAACCAGTTCTCAGGAAAGAAGGGAAAGCTGAAAGGAGGAAAGAGTATATAGAGGGGCTCTACAAAGGAAATGAACTTCGAGACAATATTGTAGGAAGGGAAGAGGATGTAGATGAAGATGAAATAGGAGATACTGTACTGAGAGAAGAATTTGACAGAGCCCTGAAAGACCTAAGTCGAAACAAGGCCCCTGGAGTAGATGATATTCCCTCAGAACTACTGAAGTCTCTGGGAGAACCAGCCATGACAAACCTGTTTCACCTGGTGTGTAAGATGTATGAGACAGGCGAAGTACCCTCAGACTTTAAGAAAAATGTTATAATCCCCATTCCAAAGAAAGCAGGTGCAGATAGGTGTGAAAACGACAGAACCATCAGTTTAATAAGTCATGGTTGCAAAATATTAACACGAATTATATACACAAGGATGGAAAAACTGGTAGAAGCCGACCTCGGGGAAGATCAGTTTGGGTTCAGGAGAAATGTAGGAACTCGGGAGGCAAAACTCACTTTACGGCTTATCCTAGAAGATAGATTAAGAAAAGGCAAACCCACATTTCTAGCTTTTGTAGATTTGGAGAAGGCTTTTGACAATGTTGATTGGAATAAACTCTTTCAAGTTCTGAAGCAAGCAGGAGTAAAATATAGGGAGCGTAAGGTTATTTACAACTTGTACAAAAACCAGACAGCGGTTGTCAGAGTTGAAGGGCATGAAAGGGATGCAGTGGTTGGAAAGGGGGTAAGACAGGGTTGTAGCCTTTCTCCAATGTTATTCAATTTGTACATTGAGCAAGCTATAAAGGAAAGCAAGGAGAAATTTGGAGAAGGAATTAAAGTTCAGGGTGAAGAATTGAAAACCTTGCGTTTTGCCGACGACATAGTAATTCTGTCAGATACAGCAAAGGACCTGGAAGAGCAATTGAACGGAATGGACAGTGTGCTGAAAGGTGCATATAAGATGAACATTAACAAGAGCAAAACTAGGGTAATGGAGTGCAGTGTAAGAAAATCAGGTGATGCTGAAGGAATTAGATTGGGAAACGAAGCAATAAAGGAGGTAGATGAGTTTTGTTACTTGGGCAGTAAAATAACAAATGATGGTCGTAGTACAGAGGATATAAAATGCAGAATGGCAATGGGTAGAAAAGCGTTTTTGAAAAAGAGAAATTTGTTAACATCGAGTATTGATTTAAGCCTAAGGAAGTCCTTTCTGAAGGCATTTGTATGGAGTGTGGCCTTGTATGGGAGTGAGACATGGACGATAAACAGTGCGGACAGGAAGAGGATAGAGGCTTTTGAAATATGGTGCTACAGAAGAATGCTGAAGATTAGATGGGTGGATCGCGTAACTAATGAGAAGGTACTGAACAGGATTGGGGAGAAAAGAAATTTCTGGCATACCTTGACTAAAAGAAGGGATAGATTGGTAGGACACATTCTTAGACATAAAGGAATCGCGAATTTAGCATTAGAGGGAAGTGTGTGGGGTAAAAATCGCAGAGGAAGACCAAGAGATGGATACAGTAAGCAGATTCAGACAGATGTAGGTTGCCGTTCTTATGTGGAGATGAAGAGGCTTACTCAGGATAGGATATTGTGGAGAGCTGCATCAAACCAGTCTCCGGACTGAAGACCACAACAACAAAAAATGCTTCAACTTTCCTGAATTCTTCATCACTGTTCACTATTTCTGTGACACTATTTCTTACATACAGTACCGAAACAATTCAACATAACAGGTGCTAACAATACTTTATAAAATATTTCTACAATCTTATTTCATCTTTATATATAAAAATAAATATTTGTCTATATGTCCTCTACGTGTTCATAAACCATTCATTCGATTCTAGTGAAACTTTGGTGGACTGCTCACAGTACGGCCACGAAGGTTCCTGACGCAAAGACCAAAGAGCACGACAATTAGTTCAGGAGATATAACGTCATAAATAATGAGAGGCCACCGCGTGAGAATACTCAGATTCATGCGTCATTTGTTAAAAAATGGGAGTAGTTAGCGACCTGCAAAAAAGCTTGCATGTAATTTCGGACGTTTATGAAACTTTTTGTAACTGACACCCCCTCCCACAAAGTTATGAAACGAAAGGATATCTACCGCTCAAAACAGTTTTGCTGTAGATGCCGAAAGACTGTCAGAGCAAGCCTGACTTTGTATCACATAAAGTTAGGATTACAGATTTGCATGTTACTATTTATTTTTGTCTCCAAGTCCCCCTTAATTCTCTTGCATCCAAAATTAAGCGATTTGTTTTCTTTATCTATATAAAAGCGAAAGGAAACTCACTCAGTGACTAAACACGACATCTCGAAAACTACTTCACCTATAAAGCTGAAATTTTGCAGAAATGTAGTTTATAGGTAGAAAACGTCAGCTAAGAAAATATTTTGTGATTGGAGAGTTTCGGAGCATACTTCTCCTACAGACCCCACGAAATCTACAGTTTCATTCCGATCTTCACGAAATTTCGCTCGCTAGACCTTCAAAACAAGAGGAAGGTCACCGTCTGCCTTAAGTTTCATACGGCGTATGTGGGAGGGTACTTTGCAACATAAAAATGGATTTGTGTAGGTTATGGAACCGTTTTATGCAACTGTAAACTAGTCTTCTTTAGACCATAAGACGGTCCCATGACCTACACAAATTGTATAAGTTCAACTGCGGAAAAGGAGGCCAAAAACAAAGAAGAATAAAAATGGATCCCTAAATACCTTGGTCGCGCTGTAACTAGAGAACGGCTAGACCGATTTCACAGATCCTTTTCTTTGTTATTTTCGTTATTCTCAGAACAGGTTTGTACGATATAATATTGGAATGTTGGAGAACAACAAAGTGCTTTTTTCAATGTGACCCAGCGTTTATATTGCATAGAAATCCATAGTATTGTTCCGATATTGATGAAACTTTGCACACTCTACCATGAAAACAGGAGAAATGTCATAGTCTTATATAAAATTTCGTTCGGGGCTTGGTGAAGGGTACTTAACTTATGGAATTTTACAAAATGCATAGTTTTTCTCAGATATGGATGGATTTTTTTGCACACATCACCTTTAAATCAAGTGGAAGGTTACTGGGTACCTAAATGTTTGTACGGTACATGACAAGGGTACATTGCAGAAAACTTTTCCGGGAGAGGGAATGAGGAAAAGGAGCAGAGAGGTGGGGTGCAGAGAGAGGAGGGAAGGGTATGTGGACTACGAGAGTGTAGGATAAACAAACACCAGGGCAACCCCGGGTTTACAGCTAGTAATTTGCATAAAACTTACTTTGTATTGCTATCTTTCTTTTGCAACTAAATCATTCATACACAAGCTCTGTATTTCCGAAATAGAACAGATGGTGACAAAATCACTGGGAAAAGGGATGAGGCTGTAAAACCACCTTTATAACGCAGAGACAGCAAGCGCAAGTGCAACAGTGAAAAGAGAATCTGTCACGTTAGCTCTGGGCACGCGACAGGAAACGCCATTCAGTCGTTAGCGCTTATTATTCACAGTTGTTTGCTCGTACTGAGCCACTTGTCAGGTGTTTGTTCAGCGAAACGTCGGATCTTGTTTTCCTGTGCTCAGCACTTCGATGCTAATCGTATAGAAAGCATTTGTCTGCTATTACACCGTCGCATGCCAAAAGGTATAAAGTAGTGAATTGCTGCAAGAGAAACATTTTTAACCTTATTTCTAAATTGTATTGGTGGTGTACGACGTAGGTTTCGGGTTATAAGCCAATATCGAGTACTTAACTCTGTTACTCGAAAATGGGCTTATTACCCACCACCTAGGTAGCACAGCACCAATAAAGTTTGTGGAACGAGGCTATAAAGTGTTTCTTTTAGTGTAATTAAATGTGTCAACAAGAACTAACAGTTGAATCAATTAGAATGAATTGCTCCAACTTTCGCGCTGCATCAGTTTTTTCGACACGATCATTTGTGAACGTACTAGTAGAACTAATAAAATTTCTGGAAATAGTGGGAAAAAAGTTGTGATTAAGATATTATCAATTTTGTTTATTAAAATATTGAATTGCCAAATGCATTCAGACTTTCAATAAACAAGGCTTGCGGCATTACACAGTTCTTTGGCAAGTAATTGGAATAGAGTACGTTTAATTTACTGTACTGTCTGAGGAGGTAGCTTCATCATGAGTATTATAAATTTTGCTCTGTAAAATGAGAACTCTCGCAGGATCAAAAACGTCCTAAATATTGGGTACTAGCTTATTGGTCTTGACTAAGCGGATAATGCATCGCACTCGATGGCGCTACAGCAGTTAATGTTTACACGACAGAATCGAATATTAAGCGAAATTAAACAACATGCAGATTGTAGAAAAATGAATAGTGAGTGAGTTGCATGTAGCAATATTAGTGTAATTTTTCGGTCTTTTCATCAATAAACTATCAGTCTCTAACAACGGTATCCCAGTTCACTATAATAACGGCATCTAAACAACGTTAATAGCAACAAGAGTAGGAAAATTAACTAGCACGCTGAATGGGCTTATGGGAACTGAGTATGAAATAACAAAAAGCCAAAACGGAAGGATGACTGAAGGACAAAATCACTTCTAATTTGTAAGGTTTCTCATTTACATAAATTTGTGATATCAGTCTAGAATCGTCATAGCATCCGATGGCCCAGACATATCACATCAGACGCTCTGAACACGTGCTTCGTTCATCGTCGTCGTTGAATAGAAAGACCTAAGAGGAAATAGTGGATCTACCCTATACTAAATGACGGGTCTGTAAAAGAAAAGTTCGTTCTTCTAAATAAAGGACTAAAGTAATGTCCGGGCTATTCCATTTGAAGTCGGAGGAAAAATGATGAGATTGACCTTCCTGAGTCCACTACACTCAGGAAGCGGCTACACGGGTAGCGGGGGCTGTGTGGCGTGGACTGGGCGGTTTTTTAGGTTATATGGCCTCGGGAATACACAAAATGGGTTTCAGTCTCAAAGGGGGCAGGTCAGACACGGGAAGAAAGTAGACATAAAAACCATTGGTGTAACAGTTGTAAATTGTCGTAGCTGTTTTGGGAAAATTCCAGAGCTCCAAGCGCTGATAGAAAGTACTGAGGCACAAATCGTTATAGGTTCTGAAAGCTGGCTGACGCCTGAGATAAATTCGGCCGAAATTTTTTCAAAGGGCCAAATGGTCTTCAGAAAGGATAGAATAAATAAAACAGGGGGTGGCGTGTTTATTGCTGTTACAAACGGTTTATCCTGCAACGAAATTGAGGCAGATACTTCCTGTGAATTGGTCTGGGTAGAGGTTATACCTGACCACCGAAATAAATTAATAATTGGATCTTTTTATCGGCCCCCTGACTCAGACGATGCGGTTGCAGAAATGTTCAAAGAAAGCTTGAATCATATTTCAAATAGGTATCCGAAGCATACTGTTATAATCGGTGGCGACTTTAATTTACCCTCGATATGTTGGCATAATTACGTATTCAAAACCGGGGGCAAATATAAAACATCGTCCGAACTAGTTCTGAATGCTTTTTCTGAGAACTACTTCGAACAGTTAGTTCATGAACCCACTATAATAGTACGTGGTTGCGAAAATACTCTTGATCTCCTAGCAACAAATAATCCCGAGATAGTAAAGAGCATCAAAACAGATACAGGGATTAGCGAACATCGAGTTGTAGTAGCGAGACTGAATATCGAAATTCCCAAATGCACCAAAAATAAACGAAAAATATATCTATTCAATAAAGCAGATAAAAATTCGCTTCACGCTTTCCTGAGTGATAGTCTCCAGTCCTTCAAAACTAAAAATGCGAGTGTAGATCAGTTGTGGCTTACATTCAAAGACATAATATCAGTAGCAATCGAGAGATTTATACCAAATAAATTAATAAAAAAGGGGGCTGACCCCCGTGGTACACAAAACAGGTCAGATCACTGTTGCAGAAACAAAGAAAAACGCATGCAAAATTTAAAAAGACACAGAATCCGCAAGACTGGCAATCTTTTACTGAAACTCGCAACCTAGCGCGGACTTCAATGCGAGAATCTTATAGTTGTTTCCACAACGAAATCCTGTCTCGTAATCTTGCAGAAAATCCAAAGAAATTCTGGTCATATGTGAAGTGCACTAGCGGCAAAACACAAACAATACCTTCACTACGCGATAGCAATGGTAATACTACCGACGACAGTACTGCTAAGACAGAATTACTAAACACAGCTTTCCGAAATTCTTTCACCAAATAAGACGAAGTGAACACTCCAGTATTCAATCCAAGAACAGCTGCCAGCATGCGAAACTTAGAAGTAGATGTTCCTGGAGTAGTAAAACAACTTAAGTCACTAAACAAAAATAAATCTTCCGGGCCAGATTGTATACCAACTAGATTCCTCTCAGAGTATGCTGATGCAATAGCTCCGTACTTAGCTATAATTTACAACCGATCACTCAGCGAAAGATCCGTACCCAAAGACTGGAAAGTTGCCCAAATTACTCCAATATTCAAGAAAGGCAATTGGAGTGATCCCCAAAATTACAGGCCTATCTCATTGACGTCGATTTGCAGTAGGATTTTGGAAAATATACTTTGTTCGAATATTATGTACTACCTCGAAGAGAACGACCTATTAACCAATAGTCAGCACGGATTCAGAAAATATCGCTCTTGCGAAACACAGCTTGCCCTTTATTCACATGAAGTGTTAAGTGCCATCGACAAGGGATCTCAAATCGATTCCATATTTCTGGATTTCCGGAAGGCTTTTGATACTGTACCCCACATGCGGCTTCTAATGAAATTGCGTGCTCATGGAATATCTCCCCAATTGTGCGATTGGATTCACGATTTCCTATCAGAAAGGACACAGTTCGTTGTAATTGACGGTAAGTCATCGAGTAAAACAGAAGTGATATCTGGCGTTCCACAGGGAAGCGTTATTGGTCCCCTACTCTTCCTCGTGTTTATAAACGATTTAGGAGATAATCTGAATAGCTCCCTTAGACTGTTCGCGGATGATGCTGTCGTTTATCGGTTAGTGAAGTCAACAGAGGATCAAAAGCAACTGCAAAGCGATTTAGACAAAATTTCTACTTGGTGCGAAAATTGGCAATTGACACTAAATAAAGAAAAGTGTGAAGTAATACACATGACCACTAAAAGAAATCCGCTGAACTTCAATTACGCGATAAATCAGTCAAACCTTAAGGTCGTAAATACTACCAAATACCTAGGAGTTACAATTACGAACAACTTTGACTGGAGAGAACACATAGAAAATATTGTGGGGAAGGCGAACCAAAGGTTACGTTTCATTGGCAGAACGCTTAGACGATGCACCAGCTCCACCAAAGAGACTGCCTACATCACACTTGTGCGTCCTCTCTTGGAGTACTGTTGCCCCTTGTGGGACCCTCACCAGGTGGGACTGACGGAAGATATTGAGAAGGTTCAGAGAAGGGCAGCTCGTTTTGTTTTATCACGTTACGGGGGGGGGGGGGAAGCGTGACGGAAATGTTGCACGAATTGGGGTGAAAATCATTAAATGAAAGACGTTATTCATTGCGGAGTGATCTGTTTGCGAAGTTTCAATCACCGACTTTTAGTTCTGAATGTGAAAATATTTTGCTAGCACCCACCTACTTAGGGAGACATGACCATCCCAATAAAATAAGAGAAATCAGATCGAAAACGGAACGATTTAGGTGTTCTTTCTTCCCGCGCGCTATTAGAGAATGGAACGGTAGAGAAAAGTTATGAAGGTGGTTAATGAACCCTCTGCCAGGCACTTAAATGTGATTTGCAGAGTATCGATGTAGATGTAGACCTCGTATTTCTTAAAGTAATTAATAATTTCTAGGTGCACCAATTTAAGGCACCAGAAATCGAACCCGCCATCTCCCGCACGTGAACCCAGGGTCTTACTACAAGACCACCAACAATGCAATCAATGCAACTCCCTGTTCCTAGATACTATTCCGTCAAGCGAAAATGTTTTCGAGAGCGGAATTAATATTTACTGATGTTTGAAATTTTCCTTGCATTATAGGCTAAACACTATCTAAATACAAAATTTGACGTCTGTGTGTCTGCTAGAAGTACCTTAGAATTTTGATGATCGGTGAGTCAGTGAGTGACAGAATTAGCGATTTTCGACTGCTAATATTTCGTAAACTATAAGGTGTAGAATAGTATAATTTGAAACTACAGCTAGATATAGTAGGTACTCTTGGTAATCGAAAATTCAGGCTTCTAGCTTTATCCACAACTGACACGGAAAGTACTTAGGCTCAAACAAACAGAAATACACCAAAATCGTGTGATAGATAATGTAAAGGTCTCTTACTGCACCAATGATACTCTCGCATCTGCAAAACTCTGCAGTCGCCCGCTAGAGGCCTCTGCGTGTGCCATGCCGCATTGCACTTTGACCTGTCGGTTCGCCAGTAGGGACGGTGCAGTGTGCCTCTGAAGTTGCGTTTTTGACGTTATTTGTGTGGTGAAGCGTCAGATGGGGCGGCGATTGATAATCAATCCTGCTAATGTATTGCAATTGGTTGAGATGAAATTCCGAAGAGACTTTCTTCGTGAATACAGTATTGGTGTAGAAAAAGAATCATTCACATGTTTTCTGGTATCTATTATAGTGCATAAATATGAGCATAGATTAGAAACATTATAATAGATAATAGGTAACATGCGAATGATTCATCTTCTACACCATCTACACGAGGAAGGTTTCTTCGTAACTTCATCTCAACCAGTCAAACTATGTTGGCAGGATTTGATTAACAATCGCCGCCCCATCTGACGCTTCACCACACAAATAACGTCAGAAAGCGCAACTTCAGAGGCACACTGCACCGTCCCTACTGGCGAACCGACAGGTCAAAGTGCAATGCGGCATGGCACACGCAGAGGCCTCTAATGGGTGACTTCACAGTTTTGCAGATGCGGGAGTACCACTAGTGCAATAAGATACCTTTAAACGATTTTGGTGTATTTCTGTTTGGTGGAGCCGAAGTACTTTCCTTGTGGGATACATGGGGGTCGAAAGTGGCGTCTGCTGCCAGATATTACCATCACAAGTAAATGATAACGAATGCAGACGAGGTCTCTCGTATAAATGATAACAACAAATAATAAACATAATCAACGTCACTAGCCGACATTCTAGGACATGTTCTGATTAGCTTGGACATCTGCAGAATTCGATGGTGTACATTTCAAAAACTTCAGAAACGTTAAACCATATGCTTTGACAGCGCACAAGGAGAGGTGTGTGATTGCGCAACTGTTGTGTTCGTCTGTTGCACCTGCGTGACAAACTGTTATGTTTTCGTCAGTTCGTTGGCAGTGTTCACGGTCACACCCATACAAACGCATAAATCGAACAAGCAGGCGGGCACTTGTCACTCACTCACTAGGCATACAAATTAACTGCGTCGATAAAGCGGCTCCTGTGGCCTATGACACACACAGTCACACATGTCGTGTGTGATCAGACGTGTTTTCCAGTGCAAGATGCGGCTGCCGTCTTGACGTCAAACGTTTGCGACTCCCATTCAAAAGCCACTGCCTTGCGACTGATAATACACTTGTGCGGTACCGACTGTACACAGTGAAGCAGAGACAAACTAGAATACAATGAACTGACATGTGAAATACCTTACTGACAGTTTTTAATTTGTGAAAAACAACGGATGATCAGTCTCATAGTCGGACACCATCACCAACGATACATGGCTTTTAACACTTCCTCCATGTAGCACTAGCCGGCCGCGGTGGCCGAGTGGACTGAGGCGCTCCAGTCACGGTCTGCACGGCCAATACGGTCGGGGGTTCGAATTCCCCCTCGGGCATGGATATTTGTGCCGTCCTTAGGATTAGCTAGTTGATAAGTAGTTTGTAAGTTTAGGGATTGATGACCCTGAAGTCCCATAGACTTTACAAACATTTGAACATTTGATGTAGCACTACAAGAGCTTTAACAGCTCAACGTCTAGACCACAGGTCGGCAAGTAATCTTAGATGGCGTCCGGATACTTTTGAAAATTTTTTATCGAGGTCCACAAGTAAAATCTCATATTCCTTATTAATTTTTTACTTTAATTTTCATTCACAAAATAATATTAATTACAACAGACAGGCATATTTGTATTAAAAAATCCGGAAAAAGTATAGTACTTTTTTTTTTTTTAATTTTGTTTTCACTCTCAAACTAAAATAAAATACAATAGATGTGAAATAGAAATGTATAAAAATTCCATAAAAACTTGTATTATTTTGCAAAGTAGCTTCAGGATTTCGTTCGTTAAGAGCAAAAAAATGGTGTTTAAAGAGGTATGCGCTGACTAGTTATTTAGAGGTTTCAGAGATTATGAGAGTATGAAGTTGATTTATGGAACTTCCTTGTTCATTAAGTAAAGTTCTTGTGCTGCATTCGTGTGTACAGAGCTTTTATGCATATCACATGCCAGCTTGCTCCGTTCTGCCACCTCTCTTCAGTGTACTCTCCGGCGTTGCACAGCATGACGACTATTAATTTAATCTACCTATGATATTTAGAAAAAAATCATTTTTATGCCAAGGCTGTAAAGTATTTTTATTCTATTTGTTTCGGTAGTTGCTATCATCTACAGGAAATCAATAAGCGTATGGAGCTTGCTCCAAGAGAATCTTCTCCGATGAACAAAAGTAGTCCAACGTTTTCACCACAAAAGATTTCGCTAGTAACGAACGTTAGCGAGTGCACCACGCCTTACTGGTGAAACTAACGCTATCAGCGCTCCACTCAAACACGTGCCTCGGGCGATAAAACCACTGTTGGATGGCTTCTTCTGGACAGTATTGCATCAGTGGCACCAATTCGTACTAGTTTGAACATTATCAATGCAAAAGCAATTACTCGTTCAGCCTGAAAAGTTGTTCCCGCTCCGTTTAATGAATATGCAATACTTAAGCGCCGTCAACCACATTACTGTGAAACAAATATCAAAGCATGCTTTAAACACTTTCAACGCAGCTGCCAACACTCCAATTGGCGTGTTACCAACAGAAAAAGTATTTTTTGTAATAACTGAAGTATGTAAATTATAATTTCAAAATATTTTTGGCGGTTCAGTTTTTGGCCTTCCGCGGTCCGCCAGTTGCCGACCGCTGGTCTAGACTTTTCCTTCTTTTGGACAGTTCCTTAGAACTTCTTTCTGCTTTTAGTCCTCGATCTGTATTTCAGTTTTAGAAGGACTATCCATTGCGCCATCTTGCCACCACATCTGAGGGTGGCGAGATGGGGACTTTCCCCTGTTAGGATAGAGTAGAACTACCATGTATGTCCACTGATGTGTTTCACTTCGGCAATGTCGATGAACGAAGCAGGTGCTGAGAGTCAGTCTGCTGTGATCTGTTAGCGTCGTCGAATATTCTATTCCAGATTGATATCCAAATCAAATGTTTCAAATGTATGTATAGCTTATGGGACTTAACTACGGGGTCATCAGTCCCTAAACTTACAAACTACTTATGAACTAGCTAACACTAAGGACGGTACAAATATCGCCGGCCACGGTGGCCGAGGGGACTGAGGCGCTCCAGTCACGGTCTGCACGGCCACTACGGTCGGGGGTTCGAATCCCCCCTCGGGCATGGATATTTGTGCCGTCCTAGTTTGTAAGTAGTTCATAAGTAGTTTGTAAGTTTAGGGACTGATGACCCCGTAGTTAAGTCCCATAGACTATGCAAACATTTGAACTTTTTTTTTGTACAAATGTCCACGCCAGAGGGGGGATTCGAACCCCGGCGGTAGTGGCTGTGCTGACCGTGACTGAAGCGCCTCAGTCCCCTCGGCCACCGCGGCCGGCTTGATATCATAAATATGTATGTGTGCATTGTTAATCAAATTGCGTGGTTATGGTATATCGCCCCAAATTTGAGATTGGATAGGGGATTTCCTGTCAGAGAGGACACAGTTCATAGTAATCGATGGTAAGGCATCGACTAAAACTGAGGTGATATCGGGCGTTCCACAGGGTAGTGTCCTCTTCTGTTCCTTATTTACATAAACGATTTAGGGCAAAATCTAAGTAGCTCTCTTAGGTTATTTACAGATGACGCCGTCATTTACCGTCTAGTGAAATCATCTGCAGATCAAAACCAACTGCAGAACGATCTAAATAAGATATCACTATGGTGTAAAAATTTGTCAATTGACTCTAAATAATGAGAAGTGTGAAGTCGTCCAAATGAGTTCGAAAAGAAATCCATTACACTTTGTTTACAAGATAAATCAATCAAAAGTGGCCGTAAACTCCACAAAATACGTAGGAATTACTATTACTTCAGACTTAAATGGGAAAGAACACGTAGATAATGTTGTGGGAAAGGCAAACCAGAGACTGCGTTTTATTGGCAGAACCCTTAAAAGATGTAACAGAACTAAAAAAGAAACTGCATACCCTACGCTTCTCCGTCCATTTTTGAAGTATTGCTGCCCAGTGTGGGATCCTTATCAGGTGGGTTTGACTGAGGACATCGAAAGAGTCCAAAGAAGGGCAGCTCGTTTTGTATTGTCACATTACAGGGGAGACAGCGTAACGGAAATGATACAGGATCTGGGATGGGAATGATTACAACAACGGCGCTTATCGCTGCGGCGTGGGCTACTTACGAAACTCCAATCGCCAACATTCTCCTCCGAATGCGAAAATATATTGCTGACTCCCACATACATAGGCAGAAATGATCAACAGAATAAAATACAAGAAATCAGAGCTCGAACGGAGAGATTCGGCTGTTCTTTCTTCCCGCGCACTATTCGAGAATGGAATGGGAGGTAAATAGTATAATGGTGGTTCGATGAACCCTCTGGCAGGCACTTAAATGTGATTTGCAAAGTATCCCATGTAGATGTAGATGTTACCACTCATAAATGTGTTTTTTTACTTAATCAGCCTCACTTTTCTGCTTTTTTCTTATTTCATATTCAGCTCCCATAAGCTCATTGAGCATGCTAGTTAACTTTCCTCCAATTATTGCAGTTAATGTTTTTTTTAGATGGCGTTGTTAAGGATAGGTGGCTTATTGACGAAAGGATCCGAAATTTACGCTACTATTAAGACATGCAACTCGTTTACTATTCTTTTTCTTGGAAACGGAATCTTGTTTTATCTCGCTCCAAGTGCGATTCCGTACTTTCAACACTATTATAGCTAAGGAGCGACCGAATATTCGGTTTCGGCTTAAAATAGCCGAAACTAGCTTCCTTGAATTATGCTATTTACTGATGAAGTCGGGTAGCGTTCTGGATGTATTCAGTCAACAACGCTTCACCTCAGTTGACGCTGCGCCGTGTAACTAGTAGGAGTCTCTCCTCCCGCGTAAAAACTGCAGGTGTTTTGTTGTTCAGCACAATGTAAAGCAATCGTACCTTATAGTGATATTCTTAGACAAAGTTATTTACAATTTAACTCATTTAGTACTGTACTTAATAGAACGGGTTAGCATATTGTTATGCTGAAAAGTTTTATTAATGTGTTTTCTTGAAAGAGAGGAGTTTTTCAATAACTAATATGAGTTCAGGAAACATTGATCATGTGGTACACAACTTTTCCTGTTCAGAATGCGTAAAGGTATACTGAGAACAAACATGCTGTTAGTCTGATTTGTGACATTAATTTTCCAAATTCTTTCTGCAGCACTGATTGAAGCTGATTTAATGACTGTAACTTACATTGATTATGTATTTAGGAATGCCAGAAAGGAGGTATGTCGATTCCAAAAAAGTGAAGTGAAGATGGCAATAGACATTTTTTAGGAGTCTGCTTATGGAAGCAAACAAATTATTATTTTCTGCGTATTTTTCGTTGTTGCAGTCATGTCCAGGCTCTAGCACTTCCTAGTATCTACTTGGGATGTTTGTTGTATACCTATAGAGTGTCTCCTACAAGAAGATATGCACGACTGTGGAATTTTTAGTTGTGGCTATTCAGTATAGTTTCGTTAATTCAAGGTGAATTGGACCGGGATCACCTCAAACTATCGAAATTTATGAGCGAAAATGAAGTAAATCGACCTTGAAAAGAATATATGTGTCTTTTTTTTAAGCAAAGTGTCTAAATACGCATTTACAACGACCTTGAAAAGAATATATGTCTTTTTTTTTAAGCAAAGTGTCTAAATACGCATTTACATGTGCAGCACAAAGATTTTAAAGTCTTTTTAGATAGAAAATGTCACAATGAGGAGAATAGAATCCAATTTTGAATTACTTCAATATAAGTACTGCCGTCTGATCTAGACTGTTCGCCTCCCATATCATCTTCTACGGACTCCTGGTTATGCTTACTCACATTCAAGTAGGCTTGATACAGGGAGGGGATCTTGCGAAATGTGGAAAAACTAGTGATTCGTGGTGTGATGTAAATTTACCTGAAATTTTAACTTAATTACGCAAGTTTCGGGTTAGACCCAAACTATAAGAGGCGTCGAACATTCGGTTACGATTTCGTTTTCAGCCGCAAATCATTCTTTGCTCGGACTCCATAATTACCGGGCGTTCGAGTGCAATGCATTCTCCGCATGGTCAATACCAGTAAGATAGCTCCCAGTAACTAAGACCACTACCCTTCTTATCCGGCGAGAGTTCTCATTTTACAGAGAAAAAGTCATAATACCCACGATAATTTTGCTCTGAATGTTGCCAGCAACTTTGTTGTACGGGAGTGAAGGTTGGGTGGATACAGGTTACCTTATTTACAAGGTAGTGGTTACAGATATGAAAGTAGCAAGAACGATTGCAGGCACTAATAGATGGGAACAATGGCAGGAGGGTGTCCATCAAAGAAAAACTGGGAATGAACTCCATAGATGAAACAGTTAGAGCGAACAGACTGAGATGGTGGGGTCATGTTACACGCATGGGAGAAGCAAGGTTACCTAAGAGACTCATGAGTTCGGCAGCGGAGGGTTACAGGAGTCGAGGTAGACCAATAAGAAAGTACTTACATTCGGTGCAGAATGATTTTGAAGTAGAGGACATAACATGTTAGCATTGAATAGGGGATCACGGAGGAATTTTATTAGAGGTACTATGCTCCAGACTGAACGCTGAAAGGCATAATCAGTCTCTGATGATGGTGACCCACGATAAATCTACCTCCTTTGAAATTGCAACAAATTAAAACGTAATATATTCCTATTCTTCGCCAAATTATTGTTCAATGCCTCATGCCTTGTTTGTTGAAAAACAGTTTGCATTCTCTATGTCAGTATATTAATAAGCGAAATTTATTACATGTTAAACAGAACATTTACTTTTTACTATTTCCATAAATTCCAGTACTTGCTACATCACAATGTAAAAGTGACGAGAAAATTGTTACAGCATCGAAGTTGCAGCAACTGACTTTATACTTGTTTGGCGTGAGACGGTATGAAGCAGACAAAAGCCTTCTACGCTATAGGCACCGAAATGCAGAGGTCACGAACATCCTTTGACGATTCGCTCAACCGACACCTGACAACTGGCGGAAAATGCGCAAACAACTATCAATACACAGTGCTAGCGACTGAAGGTCATATGCGCTTGCGTGCCCAGACTTAACGTCAGGGAAGATTCTCGTCTGCTGTTGCACTTAGGCATGTGTTTCTTTCGTTGTGAAGGGGATTTAAGAGTTTCTAACTTAAGCACAATGATCCAATCCTTTTTTTCAGTGATTTAGCAACCGTTTGTTCTCTTTTGGGCAGACACGATTGAACTTTCGTATTAGACGAATGCCTTAGATAGAAAATAAAAAAAAGAAGTTTACTTAAAAGTATATGAAGCAGGATTGTAGAAAATATTTTACAAAGCTTTGTTAACACGTTTTATGTTGATAGTTTTGAGCAGTGTATGTAACAAACATTGTCAGAGAAAGAGTGAACTATTATGAAGAATACGGATAGGTTTGTTGGATTTTGAGCTACAAAGGGTAAAAAGACTGTTCTCCAAAAGTTCTAGAGATTTTATTTCCCTAACAAAATATCCTTCAGAGCTGCTTATTTCCAAGCTATTTTGGTTGATTCCGTGCATTTGATGAGATCAACCTCGTCTTCGATTTGGTACTTACCGGGAAACTGTTTAATAAAGAACTGTTTACCATCAGTAACACACTTTTACAGATGAATGTATTTTACAGGCTACTTGAACCGACACTTCTATAGCTTTTAAAGTGAGCAATGTAATTCAAGGTTACTTTAGCACGTATCACAAGAGGAAAACAATGGGTTCAAATTAGCACTTTCTCATATTACTGTTGACAAAACTGAAATTTACCAGTTAAAACGGTTACTTCATTAAAAAATTAAACTGATATTCATTGATTCTACTGTCGGTTCTCGGTGAAACATTTTAAATTAAGTAATTGAACACTTGTTGTTGCCTTGTTTCACAAAACTATTTTTACGACGTAGGTTTCTGGTTATGAGCCCATTATCAAGTACTTTACTGATTCCAAAGTTGTTACACCAGTGAAGACAAACCATTACGTTACTATATGTCTCTGTTTATCGACTTTAACATTGGAAGAAAATAGTTTTACTTTGTAATTTAGAAACTATTACAATTATATTACCTTATTAGAATTACCTTAATTACCTGTTGTACTAACATGGTATTTAATGATGTTATCTATTACTGAAATTACTAATCATTATTGTACGTCGAAAAAATTGAACAGTTTATTGTGCAAGACGTTGCTTCTTGCCGATGGTCGCGTCAGGTTAGTAATATTGTTATTATCTACTATGTAGAAAGTTACTCATAGTCGAAAAGAGATGAATAATTAAATTATGTCTCTTCGTTCAGTATCCAATTTGGGGCTGTGCGCATCTGTTTTTTAATTTCCAAAATTTCTAGTTTGGTACGTTTTGCACCTTTACCTTCTACATGTACGACGTCTATATCTATGGCGTATTTGTGCTCTTGTTGTAAGCAGTGTTGGCCAAAGTCAGAATCTGCCTTTCTTAATCTCCAGCTCATGCGGTGTTCCCTAAGCCTGGTACACTAAATAAAAAAAACTGTGATGTAATACACATGACCACTAAAAGAAATCCGCTGAACTTCAATTACGCGACAAATCAGTCAAATCTTAAGGTCGTAGATTCTACCAAATACCTAGGAGTTACAATTACGAACAACTTTGACTGGAGAGAACACAGAGAAAATATTGTGGGGAAGACGAACGAAAGGTTACGTTTCATCGGCTGAACGCGTCGAAGATGCACCAGCTCCACCAAAGAGACTGCCTACATCACACTTGTGCGTCCTCTCCTGGAGTACTGTTGCCCAGTGTGGGACCCTCACCAGGTGGGACTGACGGAAGATATTGAGAAGGTTCAGAGAAGGGCAGCTCGTTTTGTTTTATCACGTTACGGGGGGAAAGCGTCACGGAAATGTTGCACGAATTGGGGTGGAAATCATTAAAAGAAAGACGTTATTCATTGCAGCGTGATCTGTTTGCGAAGTTTCAATCGCAGACTTTTAGTTCTGAATGTGAAAATATTTTGCTAGCACCCACCTACTTAGGGAGACATGACCATCCCAATAAAATAAGATCGAAAACGGAACGATTTAGGTCTTCTTTCACCCCGCGCGCTATTAGAGAATGGAACGGTGGAGTAAATGTATGAAAGTGGTTAATGAACCCTCTGCCAGGCAGTTGAATGTGATTTGCAGAGTGTCTATGTAGATGCAGATGTAGATGTAGGTACAAATTGATTGACGTGTCTGTCCTATATAACAGGACTGGCACTCTTTACAACTGATTTTATGTACATCACTGTTCATAGTGGATAGCTGTTTGGCCTTTGAATTGAACAGACTTTTACCTAAATTAAGTGGAGAATAGAAGTATAATCAAAATTCCGTTGTTTTCAAAATGTTACATAGCTTATTTGAAATTTTACCTATGAAAGGCCACCTACACCATTTAATTTTTGATTTTTCAGTGGAGCTTACTGGGTAGAGTAGGGATTTTGGCTTGTTACTTCTTTTTCTTGTCAAGAATTTTGTCAGTTATGGAGGAATGAAAGTCATTATTTATTGCTATGGTTCTTATTGTTTCTAGTTCTTGGTCATAGTCTTCTTGTGTCATGGGAATGGACAGGAGTCGGTTTATCATATGATGGAATGCTGCATGTTTGTAAGGTGTTGGGTACTGAGAGGAGGCCAGGATGAAGGTAAAGAACTTTTTCACAAGCATTCCTGTGAAAGACTGTATAAATGTGTTGTCATATTGATTGTTTGTAAGATACCTGCTATGGGGAGGTATACATTTCATGTTCAAATGTACTGCGAATTTGAGACCAGTGTCAAGCTAGTCAGCCATGGGTCATTTATCTTTGGTTGCAAAAAAAATGTTCAAATGTTCATATGTTTGTTAAGCTTATGGGACTTAACTACGGGGTCATCAGTCCCTAAACTTACAAACTACTTATGAACTACTTACGAACTAGGACAACACAAATATCCATGCCCGAGGGGGGATTCGAAACCCCGACCGTAGTGGCCGTGCAGACCGTGACTGGAGCGCCTCAGTCCCCTCGGCCACCGCGGCCGGCTCTTTGGTTGCAGGCTTATTTTTCGATGGCAGAACTATCGATATTGGAGACGGTGATAGTATTGTTGCCGGGAAGTAGTGTTGTGATTATTGAGAGGGCAGGCTTTGCTAGGCGCTCGGATGAGATTGCAGAAGCGTGGGGACCGTGGTTGTGTGCAGTTGTCGTTCCGGCGGGATAGCCGAGGAGGTGACATTCTGAGACTCGAATGCTGAGCCAAGCTGCTTGTTTAATAGGTGGAGACGAAAGGAATAGATGACGTTGGAGAAACGATCTTTTGAAGTTTTCCTAAGGTAAAGTTTTTCATGAAATACTAGGTATGTTTCTATGGCACAACTTCGCATTGTTAGACTGAACTGATGGTAACAGTAACGGTCGGGAAAGAACTTGCTGTTAGCTTGTGGTCTCACGATTATTCCTATCTGTGTTAGGATAAGTACTTATTGTAATAATTTAGTTTTGAGATTGCGTTTTTTATTAAATAGGAATTTCATAGGTAGTGTTCTTGAAATACGGTATTGTTGTAACATTGTTTGTGTAAATCGAGTTAAATTTATTAACAGCAAAGAAATGTTTATCTTTGTTTAAAAATAATTTTGTAGGCAGATTAAATATCTGAGCTATATTTTTCTCTGAAAGATTTTAAAATCCAAAACATGAAATTGTTAGTAATTTTCATGAAGTTACATCAGTTAGAAAATAAACCAGATATTTCATTTTTAATAATTAGTTCGAGTTTCTTAAACAGATTACCAGCTTATCCCTCCTCACATTTTTATTAAAAGTGCCATAGATGTTTTCTGTAGTTAGTTTTCCAGTAGTTAGTACAGCAGGAAGCACTTTGGTGTTGCGCAAATTTATGCAGTAAGTGAAGGTGAGAAAGAATCAGTTTTTGTCAAGCTTACAGTTCAGTATGATTTACAGATTTCAGGGTGGGACAATTCATACAGTGTTCAGGTTAACAAGTGTTGGCACTTAGTCAGATTGTACTGATAAATATTGTGTTCATTACATTCCGTTAAAGATTGTTAGTTCAGTCAGAAACAAGTTTGTAGGGCCAGAATTATTAACACAGTGGTTTTTAGTATCAGTTATTTTCAGAGAGTTAACTTTGTTACTTTTACATACAGAAACAATTAGCAGTTTGTGTCTCATTATAATAAACATTACGCATTCAGATAGGTTTTGCAATACCTTTACATTCACATAGAATACAGTTAAAAATTAACATAATGTTGTGCAAAGGCATTCAGGTAGAACAAGTTCAAACACATTCATAACATTTCATTCAAGTAGCGTCAGTCAGTTACATTTCTTAGATCATATGGTAAAACACATAACTTTCGCAGCAGACGTAAATTTTGCAAAAGAGAACGACAAGCAAGAGACTTATATATTCTCTCATCATCATCATCATCATTATTAACAGACTGATTGTACCTTAAAGCGTTCAGTCTGGAGCATAGTACCTCTAATAAAATTCCTCCATGATCCCCTATTCAATGCTAACATTGATGCCTCGTCTGATGTTATGCCTTTTACTTCAAAATCATTCTGCACCGAATCTAAGTACTTTCTTCTTGGTCTACCTCGACTCCTCTTACCCTCCGCTGACGACCTCATGAGTCTCTTAGGTAACCTTGCTTCTCCTATGCGTGTAACATGATCCCACCATCTCAGTCTGTTCGCTCTAACTGCTTCATCTATGGAGTTCATTCCCAGTTTTTCTTTGATTTCCTCATTATGGACACCCTCCTGCCATTGTTCCCATCTATTAGTAACGGCAATCATTCTTGCTACTTTCATATCTGTAACCTCTACCTTATTAATAAGGTAACGTGTATCCACCCAACTTTCACTCCCATACAACAAAGTTGGTCGAAATATAGAGCGGTGCACCGCTAACTTAGTCTTGGTACTTACTTCCTTCTTGCAGAAGGGAATAGATCTTAGCTGAGCACTCACTGCATTAGCTTTTCTGCACCTCGATTGCAGTTCTTTCGCTATGTTGCCATCCTGTGAGAAAATATATCCCAGATTACCTGGGAAACTTTGTTGTATGGGAAACTGTCTACTTGTTCTAACTTGGTTCCTCCTATTTGGCACTCAATCTGTTTGAATCTCTTTCCCACATACATTAATTTCGTCAATCAAAATTATTTCTGCTTTCAAGGGAAGTATTACAACTAATGTGATGGCTTGGCAATGGGCCCTCCATTTTCTCCCTTGCTGGCAGAAATCTTCATGGGTAAGTGGGAGACAGAATTTCTTAAAAGTGAACCATTGGCACAACATGCAGTATACTGGAACAGATATGTTGATGATATCCTTTGCCTGTGGAAACGTCGCACCAGACAATAAATAGAGCTCTCGTTGCTCTGTTGCCTTGCACAACACACCGAAATTCGCTAAAGATAATACACAGATATCAAGAAAGCCCTAGTTTTTGGTTCATTTGCTTAGGTCAAATGTTACATTTCTGTTTTCGGCCAGATATCCAGTTGGCATGAAATTTATCATAAGCACCGGTGACAGTACAGTTTTGTGATGTGAATACGGCAGGTAGCCGACAAACGCGACTCAGCCTGTGTGTGTGTTGTGGTTTGGAGTTCCGCCGACCGACACCAACACTGTCTAGCTGCAAGGCCTCACGTCACACCGAAAGTGAGCTTGCGATGGCGGCCTATCCTGTGACGTGTTTGGGGGGCCTCGTCTCTAGACCGTGTTACCAACGTTCGCTGGTCCGTTGTTGTACAGTGGCGATTTCAGGACAAATTCATCTTGAAAGACGCTTGAAAGAGTAGTTGCTGATTTTTTGAGTAAGAAAATGTGTTTGTGGTCACGCTGAGTATTCACTGTTTATGTGTGCATCCAATAGCATCGCATGATTTCTTCTTTTATTTGTTTACTATTTATACATAAAGAACAGTCTAAAGTGCGAAAATTTATTTTTTTCCGACTTGTTTCGGTCTTCTTATAGACCATCTTCAGGAAATATAGCTCCATTGATCTTGTGGATCTGGCAGGAAACTTGGAGCCTTCAATTGCGTCACTCGCGTACTTTTGGAGATTACTCTCAACAAATGGACACAAACGATAGGTTGTATGGTGTATGATTAAATTATATCTTTATTTTCTGTGACCAGTTTTAATTATTGATGCCTTTATGTAACAGAAATATGTTCTAAAGTTACTTGTGAAAACTCCATGAAAATGTGCCAAGTAGTTTTGGAGACATACGTGTTCAAAGAGACAGTCAGACATAACGGTTGTGGATAAAAAAATTAAAATTCCGATATTCTTATTTTTCATTATTCGACTTTTATGAAATGAAGTCTATATATTGCACAGTTACGCTCAAGTTACCTGTGAAAACCCCATCCCCATTCGTGAAGTAGTTTTGCAGATAATAGGTTTTCAATTGTTGAAAAAACAGACACGTCGGTTTCTGAAAACAGTTAAAATTACGATTTTTTAAAAACAATTTTATGCCTATACGTTGACCCAAACTTTACTCATGTTTCCTGTAAAAACAGCATGAAGATTCGTCCAGTAGTTTTGAAGATTGAAGGGAACAGCGACAGGTATACATTTAAAGATTTATTATTAGTATAGATTTCATTAGCATCACATTTGGCTGATCTGATTATGTCATCCACGAATACAGCGAGTGAGGTCGACGCGTCAGTTCTGAGTCCACCAAAGAAGCTACCAAAGAAGATAAAGTTTTATAGAGAAACATATGGCTGTGTATAAAACGGGACTGTTACATCCAGAGCAGTCGATGAGTGACAATGTTTCGAAAACAGCTGCAGTTACAGATGGACGTTTTTCAGTGTATCGTGTGATAGTACAAGGCAACACACTCTATCAAGTCTGCAAAGAAAGGAAAATTACGACAGAAATAAATGCGATGCGAATGAAAGAACAGTTTTTTTCCCAGAACGAACTGCCAGCAACAGAAAAAAGTGCTTACGGTCGTGAACGAAGATGCAGATCTGGGCAATTTTCAATTTTCGGAGAACTACATTTTATATCAAAAGAAATGATTTACAAATATGTCCGTCGTGGACGTGATAGCAATCTAATAGCAGGCGGCGTTATCATCGAACCATTAAACGATTGAGAGATGAAGAAATTTCCGTTTACTATTTGGACGAGACTTGAGTGAACGCAAACATACCCGAAGTAACGTCTGGGTAGATGACCAAGTAAAGTCCTCATAACAAGCGTTTCTGTCAGGATTATCCACCGGAAGCCCGTCAGGTAAAGGGAAAACTTTGTACATTGCACACATTGGCTGCAAAGCAGGGTTCATTGAGGGATGTTTGTGGACTTTGAAAGACGACCATCTGACGTCTTCCATATATTTTTTGTATATTTCTGTAAAGTTATAATTTATTTAATGTCGCTAGATCATCATTTTGTTAAATCTTGAACCCCACTCTTTTTAAGGCTTGAGGAATAGCATTTTTATTTCATGTGTTAAAACATTAGTTAATATTGCTAGGTTTTTATTATTTTGTTATGTTAATAATCTATTATTATATTAATTAATGTGGCATAAATACGGCTTCTCTGCTACGCCACTTTCCCTGTGAGAATATGCAGTTGTTTTACTTTTAAGTGGAAGTGCGAAATCTATGGCTGTCTGAATGTGAAGAGTGATAGCTCGTTCTGCATCGTTTCTCTGGCTCACTGTCGATAGCTGCTGATACTACCAAAGAGGTTTCTACACCCTTTGGTTACAAGCTAGTCGGCGAGCCCTCTCCAGCACGAGTCTCGCTCTCCGGCCCCACCACCGCTGTATCTTGGATTTTCCGGCTTCCGGTAGCTTTTCGCGCCCCTGTGCTGATTCATAAAAAGAAGTTTTTCCGTTTCAAGGAAATTTACTATATTCGAACTGAGAATGTGCTCCAAAATTCTACATGAAACTGATGTCAACAATATCGGCCTGTAATTGTGTGGGTCAGTTCTCTTTCCTTTCGTATAAACGGGAGTCACCTGCGCTTTTCTCCAATCACTAGGAACTTTGTGCTGAATTAAAGATTCGCTATAAATTCAAGCTTAGTAGGGGATGAGACACGTTCGGGTCGACCGAGACAGACACACACAACATCCAAAGAGTGCGATGGATGCTTACGGATAATCTGTTTCCCTGCCCTAAATTACTGCTGAAAGGCTTACGCTTCACAACGGTTGCGGATATCCAACAACGCGTGAGCTCAGTGCTTCGGGCGATTCCTACACGAAGTGTTCAGGCAGTTTACAGCACCTGCACAGCCGATGTTGTAGCCAACGGTGATTATCGTGACGGCCAGTAATGGTATTTTGCTTGTTACTCTTGTTTCCTGTAGTTCATGAGACCATTCACCCAACCTTGTAGACGCACCTTGTATAATTCATGGCCACACACATTTTTACTAAGATTTTGAGTGGTCAGAACAATAGCGGAACCATCGTACATCTGGAATTCGGTTTCCATTGTAGCAGGAAGTGAAGACTGCCCAAATGTTATGCTACAATGTGTGAATTATTTATGAAATTTTAGTATTTGACGAGTTTTATCCACTTTTCTGACTCGTAAGAACATATCTGTTACTGATATATCAGTGATTTTTATGAATCCACCGAAATATGTGACCTCTTTATAGTCTTCGCCAAGCATGTTTAGAATGTAGCCACTGACTTTCACACTGGGTCGAACACAGTAGCGAGAGGCCAGAAACGAGTTACAAGTTGCTTTAGATTTTGTGAATTCGCCATATTAGATTTCCATTAATCGCCTTGTCATTTGTTTGCATAATTCACTTTTTATCTGGAGCGAGATCGAAATTTTTGGTAGATTCTCATGAAGCATTCATTCACGTAATTTACTAGCGATATCACTTTGCTGACAGCTCCATTATAGTCACTGGGCATTTGTATCTTTACTTTCTCGTAACCTGTTTCATAAAAAAGTATACAAACAGTAAACTTAAACTGCGAATAGCAACTGACAAACAAGGACATTGTTGCGAACGTCAAACGTAACAGCAGTATAAGATATTGTTGAAAATAGTGTCGATTATTAGCAATTGCAGACATCGGTTGCCAACATCGATATTTTTCTATTAAACAACCCACATTTCTATAGCTTAATGTATCGTTTCCATCCCCAGAAATTTTGTATCACTGAAGGTTAGAGCAACTGGATATAGATGGGCATGTACATCAATTTCTGCTATAGCGGCAGCTCCCGCCGCCATTTTTGTTCCAAGCAGTGATAGCGTGAGCATGTGAAAAGCCGAGTTTTTCTGCTGTTATTGTTTTCAAATATCGCTTGCTTCATTTCTAATACACATACCATAGGTCTTTAAAATTATGCGAGGTGGGTTAATTCATTTGTAGTTATGGAAAATTTCTACACATTGTAAATGACAGATTTTTGACAAGGTTTTTTTCCTTTCTTTTTTAGCGAAGGATTTGACGCTACGAACTAAAACAGTAGCAACATTTGGACGATAACAATAGTAATTACTTTTAAATGATGCACATTGTTTTTTACTAGTTATAATGACTGATAACGCCTCGTAACGATGTTTGAAGCTACTGCGATGTTAGTTACAGAGTCGGCGGCGTAATTTGCTAATTTTGGCAAGAGAATGTTCGCTTTAGGAGGATAATTAATTGATTGACCGGACAAGTGTACGTACAAGAAAATGGTAAACATGAAAAATTATATATATATATATATATATATATATATATATATATATATATATATATATATATATATATATTTTTTTTTTTTTTTTTTTTTTTTTTTTTTTTTTTGCTGCATCCTAGTTTATCATGGTGATATGTCTTCTGCATTGAAAAGGAATTTTATATGAATTGTGAAAAATACGCCGTAAAAAGTAGCAACCCAACAGTGTATTCTGAAGCATATTCATGGCATTCTGAAACGGAGATTTCTCGCATGTTAGCGCAGCTTTGGTAGTGCATGTGGTATCCAATAAAATTGAGCTGTCGAATGCCAAAGATTAGCTCACAATACACACCCAGGCGGGCAAATACCAGAAAACATAATTTTACGATTTGTTAAATCGTATTACAATAATATATTACAACTAAATTAATTTTTAATCCAAATATATATACGACTAGAAAACAATTCAGAACTGCACAGTTCAACATGCTGAAATCATATTGACTGTCCTATTCTACAATCGCTTGTCGAAGCGAAGGAACGAAAATGGCGGATTCGCATGCCCGCCTATATCCAGGTGCCCTAGTGAAGGTAGCGAGCAGTTTTGCAAATGTACGAGGTAGTTCCTCACCTGTCTAGATTACTAGCGTAGCGCAAGCGGATGTGTGGTAGAGATGGGAAGCCAAACGAGTTCACTGCCTTATCTCCTGAGACAAACGCATACCACAGCAGCTCTGAAAACCTACTACCTGTCGCGGTGTAGGCGGCACTGACTGTAAAGTAAAGTGCACTTTCTTTCCAAGTGATAGCGGTGTTGCTACTTTTCACTCAGTACGTGCCGTTTTAGCCAACAGTGCAAACCGCTGACTCAACCTTAGTGTGAACAAACTTAGCCACGTTATTTGATAAGAATAATAAATTCATCTGTCTGTAAAACATACTATAGTTAAACTCGTTTCAACACATGTAAATCCTGCCTAACCTATCCCAGTTATTGTAGGCTTACTAGCGAAAGTGGAACTGCAATGTAACTCCGTATCCCATTAAGAGTAGTTGTCTGATAGTCTTCATATTATAAGGCCGTGAAAGCTAAGAACAAACTGAAATATTCCGTGGTGCTACTAGGAGTCCACCCTTCAACCTTTCGGTTTACATATACACCCTTTAGCGCTAGCAAGCAAGAATTTTTGCAGATAAAACGTGTTTAAGCTACACACAAAATTTTCACAGACCAAATTAATTTTTTTATTTGGAAAATGTATTGTCGATGAAAATAATCTTCTTTTATCAGCGGTTACAAGTAACACAATTAATTATTCCACACATGATGAAATTTCAACCCAGACATATACAACTTCGAACAATAATTCAGTTTCTTTGACAGTATTCCCTAAATAATTGTTTTCCTGTGCTTTAATTGCGCCTGAATCGCATTAAGACCTATAGGTGCTATTACATATATGGGCAATCGTTCAGTAAATTCAGCTCCCACAAATCTTCTACTTACCGAGTTTTCGGTTGCACATTTCGGTGTTGGTTGAGAATTATACACTCTTCTAACTATATTTTACCTGAAATAGTCAATAAGATCATAGTATACAGCTCTGACATAAGGATGCCAACGACATAGTGCTCTTCTGAAATTAGTACTGCATTGTACTGATCGGAGAAATTGACATTTCGTATATATTCTCGCACTATCAGCTTTTAACGAGCTCTCCAGATACGTCGATAACGGATTCATCGAATTTTCACACACTGATATTCACAGGAGTATGTGATGCGTACTATTCAGCAGGATGCTCGAGGATAGTTCCACTCAAACCAAGAAATCTTTGTACATAGAATGTCTGTGTGTCTGTGTGTGTTGTATGGGATAAAAATCTACAGTTTAATTCCAATCTTGATCAAATTTTGCACACATGACTCTCAAACTAAGAGGAAGGTCGCCATGGGTGGAACGATCACGAACAATACATAGTTCAGGAGGTATGATGTCATAAACAAGGATATGCGCGAAAAGCTGCTGAAATGTGCAACAAAGTTGCACATCTCCTGAAAATTCGACCGATTTCAACGACATTTGGTGCACATATTCCTTATCATTTGCTAACACTTTCTGTAGTGGCAGGAAGAACCTACGAAACATTTTTCGGTAGAGATGATGCATATGGTGTGTGGCGAAGAATGCTTTACTTACAGATTTCAAACAAATCTACTCTGATTTTGATGAAATTTTGCACATTTGATCTACAAACACAGAGGACATCACTTTGGGTATCACGTACAGCACATAGTTCAGAAGATATGACGCAATAAACAACGAAATGCGCGGAAAAATTCTGCACCACGCTATAATGTTGCGCGTCTCCTCCTAAACCATTGGACTGATATCAACTAAATTACGTGCTCATATTCCATACTTTGACATAATAATTGCTTTAGGAGATATGACGTAATAAACAATGAAAGGCGTGATAAACCGCCTATTCACCCAAAAGGTTTTAATTTGCAACGTCTTCCCTACTGTTAAAAAAATCACTCGCTACTATTCCACTCTACGCCTGTGAAAAATTACAGTATTGTGGGTCGCATTGTTCAGGAGAAATTACATCCTAAGGATTGAGATATGTGAAAACTAAACTAGAGACTGAAATTCAATAACGTTAGGACAACAAGCGATAGAAAGAGGGGTATGGCAGAGGTGAAGTAACGTAGGAATTGAATAAATACATACCCGGGCATCGCTGGATTTTTATCTATAGTCCGTGTCACGTAGGGAGGGGGCCCAGTTCTAAAGCACTCTGCGCATCCCCTTCCATTACCGCACTCACAGCTAGACTTGCGCATAATAGTTCGCCATCGGGAGCGTTCACTTTAGTCCGCGGCTCTGCCGCGAACTAGTTCGTTCTTTTAGGTCGTCTGCTCCCAGTGGCGCCTGAGCGGCGTGGTCTGCGCGTGCAGGTGGAGGGAGAAGTTCCCCCACCTAGCTGCTTCATGCGCTTGCTGCGCTTGAAGAAACAGTTTATGGATAATTTCCCGCGTTTAAGTTGAGAGTTATCTCTAAATCTTGGTATTATGGAATTTATTAGTCAGATATTGCAAAGTGCGGAATACTTCAAAGATATTGCAGAGTGCAGGATACTCCGAAACAGAAATTTTGTATCACTGAACTATGTAATCTAGCAGGCAGACGAAATGGCTCTCATCAGCAGAAGGCAAACACGTGATTTTTAAATTTGCTGCGCGCCCTCTCGCTATTGCCCGTCTGTCTTCGGAAAGGAATTCAACGAACGAAGAAGCGATATACGTTTGCCATAATAGTTCGCGACCGGTAACGCATGTTTTAGTTCGCGACTGATCGCGCATATTTTAGTTCGCGACCGATCGCGCATGTTTTAGTTCGTGACCGATGTCGCTCTTTTTAGTTCTTTCACTCTATTTAGTTCGTTCACTCTATTTAGTTCGTTCACTCTTTTTAGTTCGTCCACTCTTTTTAGTTCGTCCGCTCTTTTTAGTTCGTCCACTCTTTTTAGTTCGTCCACTCTTTTTAGTTCGTCCGCTCTTTTTAGTTCGTCCGCTCTTTTTAGTTCGTCCGCTCTTTTTAGTTCGTCCGCTCTTTTTAGTTCGTCCGCTCTTTTTAGTTCGTCCGCTCTTTTTAGTTCGTCCGCTCTTTTTAGTTCGTCCGCTCTTTTTAGTTCGTCTGATCTTTTTAGTTCGTCTGATCTTTTTAGTTTGTCCGCTCTTTTTAGTTCGTCCGCTCTTTTTAGTTCGTCCGCTCTTTTTAGTTCGTCCGCTCTTTTTAGTTCGTCCGCTCTTTTTAGTTCGTCCGCTCTTTTTGGCATTTGCTACCGCTACTAAAAGAGCTCTTCCTTTTGTTATGACAGCTTTTTTATATAATGATCAGTGTTGCCCAAGCGTGTGCTATTACCCGTATTTTTGGCCAATTAGACATCGAATACTTAAGCAAATAAACCAGTTTTTTTCACGAATTGGTGATACAATGGTATTCAACTACTTTGCATACAGATTACGCGTAGTAAATAATTATTTACACACTGCTGAGTACCTTAGAAAAGAAAATCTGTGGCAGTGTACTATGAAACTACAGCTGAGCTGCTTCTCAGCTCGAAATGACGATGACTGGCAGAAGGGAATCGCCCGATTCTGCGTGCTCTCGCGTCCTCTCGCTGTTCCCCGTCAGTTTTCGCAAAATGAGCGGACGAACTAAGAGGCGAGAGATGTGCGAACTAGTACGCGTAGTTCGCCTGTGGGAGCGCTCTTTCGAACTGGTTCGTTCGCGTACTACACAAGACTACTAGAGACGACAACATTCAGCAAGCTCGAGAGTTGGTTTTGGCGAATACGCGAATCACTATCGATGAGGTAGCGTCCGCTATGAACATCAGCCTTCGCTGCGCCTATCACATCATCAACAACAAGGTCGGTTTCCGTAAGGACTGCCCGCGGTGACTACCAAGAAAGCTTACCGATGACCATAAGCTCCCTCGTGTTAAGGTCTATCAACACTTACTCGCTTCAACAACGAAGGTGATGCTTTCTGAGCAAAATTGTCACCGGAGATCAAACATGGGTGTATGACAACGATCCTGAGTGAAAGCGCTAGAGTATAGTGGGGAAAAACGCTGGAAAACCGTGAAAATAATTCAAGACGGGGCCATCCGCAGGAAAAGTTATGTTGACTGTGGTTTGGGACTCACAGGGGCGCATACTGGCAGAGATAACGGAAAAGGGAAGGAGTAACAATGCGAGGTATAGTGAATATTTGGAAAAGAAGCTGGAGACAGCAATTCGCACCGCACGTCGAGGCTTGCTGTCTGCTGTCGAAAAAGGTTTTGTTGCTGCATGGCGGACGCGTTGACCACTCCGCCATATTTTCTTTATTTTTTTTTTCTTTCCTTTTTAAAACAACTATACTGCTGGGGAGGAGGAGCAGTGGAGCCAGCGCAGCCATTGTGGCTGGTAGCGCATCACGTGACGCCCCCACCACCGACCGTTACTGTACGCAAATAACAAAACTTTGGCCCCGTGGATATAAGACAATTTTACCTAAATAAACGACGAAAACCATTATACAGCAAATCAAAACATTCTTGTTATAAAATCAAAATAACACTGGTAGGCGATCAAACCGCAGCAGATACAACATTGTCTCTCTCTTCTTTTTTTTTTTATCCATTTACCAGCAAATCAAAATCTGAGCGGCGCTCTCGGACCGTCGCCCACAGAATTCCGAAGCGAACGCTTCTCTTTCCTTTATTTTCTACGATGATACAAGTCTAGAAACGTAAATATGTTTTCCTCTTCGTTACTTCTTATTTACAAATTTTCTTTCTCGATCTTGGAAAAAAATTGTGTTTCATTGTAACTAAACTATTTTTTTCTATTATTTGTTTTATCCTATTCCTTTCTTTTTAAAGACTATGTCAATCAAGTTACCAAATAAAGTTTTGTGATTCCCTAATTTCTTCGATTGCCAGTAAGCTGATTCCATGTAAATTTTAAATTCAATTGTACTATCACTATTGATTACGTAGTTGACATAATGGCCTACGAGCCACATCATACTGTTGGTTTTCTTTTCCGGATAAAATGTCTGATCAGGTCATAGGAGTATGTCCGTTGTGTAGTTATTTCCATCACTTCTTAAGAGGAGTCCTAATTTTTGCCTCACCTAATTTTGTGCGTGTCCACAGCACATAAATCTGTGCGGTAGCGTGTCTACTAAACTACATTTTAAGTAATTATGTGAATCACAGAGTCCTATTCCATTGAGTTTCTCATCAGTTGGACGATGTCATTTCACCGAGGACAGAGTGACCAGCCCGACTGCAGAGGACTCTTCCGTGCACGTCTCCAGCCACACCCAAATCTCCATTCGCCACGCTGTCTCTTTCCTATACCACATCCTATTTGTTCTGTGATTTATTTCATTCATTGAACGCTGTAACGTCGTCAAAAATATATAAAAGTATAAAATAGAAAATATATAAAAATGTATAATTGACATTCACTTGTTTGAGCCACTCAAAGATGCTTTGTCTGGTCGCCGATTTGACTAAGATGTGGACTTGCGAAATGCAGTGCAAAAGTGCCTTCATAACCAACCGGAAACCTTTTATTTGGAAGGAATACGTGAGCTCGTTGACCGTTGCGCCAAGTGCAAGAAGGGGGGAGATCAAGTAGAAATATGATGTGAATTTTGTACCCTTCTCTTCATGTTGATAATCGGCAGAATGAAAAGTATAGATAATTGTTGACTTGCCCTCGTAAATGGGTTTGGCCCCAATTCCCGTCAGTCTCGTGAGCTAAACGAAAACATCAGAGAAGAGCTGGAGTACTTAGCCCAGAAATGAAACGAAGAAGCCAAGTGCGCAGAATAAATGTTCTAGGAACACAAACAACATGACATCACCGGTTTTCAAAAGAAACAGCATTAGCTGCTGAGCAAACCTGTGGGTTGTAAAGCTATTGGAAACTGTCAGACCACTTCTCGTGGAGTCTTTCGAGGCACCATAATCACTAGCTTCCGGAAACCGGCTACGTCTCGGAATGTTCGGAAACAGTAGAGCTTACTCCGGGAAATGTATACGGCTGAAATATATTTTATGGAATAGCAAACAGCATCAAATTAGTACAAAAATATTGAATAATTGTATCCGGTGACTATTTAAACACAGATAAACGCGGTATATAAACGGAGTTAATTTTCTGTAGAAAACAAGTAATCTTTCTCAACGAAGGAAAGGCTTTCTTGTCACTTACCTCTGCTTTGTCTACTGACGTAAAAAGAGGTACGATGTCCAACTCAGTTATATGTTTTCATACGAAATAATAATGTATTCATTCTAAAATATTCGTTATAGATGAACTTTCGATATCGCCACGCTCAATTCATTATAAATCCCTGGCTTATTTTAATATAAAAGATGAAATGTTCAATTTTTTTGTAAAGTTGTGGGATCTAGATGCTGTGGTCATCGGTCCCTAAACTTACAAACTACAGAAACTAACTTATCCTAAGAACAAGACACACAAGCATGCCCGAGGTAGGACTCGAACTTCCGAAGGTGAACGGCCGCGTGTACCACAGCAAGGAACCTACCGTGCACAGCTATTCCGCCGCGGCTGGAAGGATAGAAGAACCAGACGCGTTTCGTTTTAATGGCAGTAAAATATCTTCAGTGGTCTGTAATAATAGAAATCTACAGTTTGTTTTGTTTCTAGATCGAAAACAGTTCGTTAACGGAACATGAAAAGTGGTCCTAATGTTTGTTATTTACGGAAATTTTGTATTCTTTTCGCTTCATATCATGGAATGCCGGTCTGTTTCATGGAATACCGCCGGTTCTTAATGCAGTGTCATTGTTTTTTCCCCTACTTCCACTGTCACTTTTGCACTGCCCATAATTGTTTTCACAGATCACTCAAAACAAAAGCAAAGACGCCTGATCCGTGAAAACAATTATGGGAAGTGCAAAAGTGACAGCGGAAGTAGTGGAAAAACGACACAGCATGAAGAACAGGCAGTACTGCATGAAACAGACCGGCATTCCATGATATGAAGCGAAAAGAAGACAAAATTTCCGTAAGGAACAAACATTAGGCCTACTTTTCATGTTCCGTTAACGAACTGTTTTCGAACTAAAAACAAAACAAACTGTAGAGCTGTATTATTACAGACCACTGAAGATGTTTTACTGTCATTAAAACGAAACGCGTCTGATATTATTGTAGTTGCAAAGACGGACAAACACTGCTGTTCATAAATATAATATTTTGCGTTAAAAGAAAACCCTTCAAACAATGAAAATAAAGACCTAGAAAGTCGCGATGGGAGAAGACTGTAAATCAGAACTGATCTAATACTTTCTTCCCGTTCTTCAGTGTAATGTGTGAGAAACGATAATGATGATGCCATGCTCTTTGATTTGTGCTCTTCAGGTAGCGTATTGGGAACTCAGCGTGCACAACGTTTCCGATAGCCCAGGTGTTCTGTAACAACTTTGTACAGAGCTGACCTTGAAAAGTCCGGAGACTACACACACAACCCACTGATGGTAAACCGCAGCCTCTCTGGAACCGCCAGATCAACACCACATCACTATGTGGTCGTGCCACCGCATACCTCTGTGTTAGCGTGACTGGTTAGTTCACTTACAATCCTTTGTTTCGCTTGGACATGTCGGTTAGCCGGCCGCGGTGGCCGAGGGGACTGAGGCGCTTCAGTCACGGTCTGCACGGCCACTACGGTCGGGGGTTCGAATCCCCCCTCGGGCATGGATATTTGTGCCGTCCTTAGTTGTAAGTAGTTCATAAGTAGTTTGTAAGCTTAGGGACTGATGACCCTGTAGTCAAGTCCCATAAGCTTAACAAACATTTGAACACTTGGGACTGATGACCTAGCTGTTTAGTCCCCTCAAAAACCAACAACAACAACAACTTTACAAACATTGAACATTTTGAACAAGTCGGTTATGTCCCATTTGTACCACAGATGTTTATCACTGAGCTTCGTTCATGTACACTATGAGGTGACTGTCAGTAACCTAATATAATAATTTTTGTAGGAGCTGCGAGAGTAGAGTGTATATATTTTGTATCTACTTCAATATTGGGTCATACTTTGTATTTTGCTGTGAGCCTTATTATTGTTTATTACTTAATGAAAACTGTGATTACCGCAATGGTATTGTTATACAACATTAACTGAATAAATATAATTAATTGCTTTTTCCGGCCGGCCGCGGTGGCCGAGGGGACTGAGGCGCGTCAGTCACGGTCTGCACGGCCACTACGGTCGGGGGTTCGAATCCCCCCTCGGGCATGGATATTTGTGTTAGCTAGTTCATAGGTAGTTTGTAAGTTTAGGGGCTGATGACGCCGTAGTTAAGTCCCATGAGCTATACAAAAGAAGAACTGGCACCTGGTGACGACCTACCATACACAGTCTGGAGAACCCTGAATCGTATGAGGGTAGAAGGGCTAAAGTGCAAGACAAACATGCAGCGATGGGGCTTCCTAAAAGATAATGAGAACACTCTGTGTCTTTGTGGTGCTGTACAGGATCCTCCACACCTGCTTATCTGTCCATATTTAGAAAAGTCTTGTACAATGGAAGACTTAGGGGGGCTAACGACAAAGCCATATTGGCTGCTAATTTTTGGAAGTTAGAAGTCTAGTTCCGGACACGGAAAATAAATAAGGTATACAAACATTTGAACATTTGAAATTGATTTTTCCGTCGGTACTTGACAGAACATGATAATAATATCAAAAAGGAACAACTTCCTGATGTTCAGAAAAACTTATTTATTGCTCACAAACCGGATTTCGGCCTTCTCTGAGCAGATGTTCAGCAAAGGTTGAGTCTGTCTTTCTTAACCTCCAGCTTCTCTCATGTTCTGATAATCTAACAGCTACAGCCCTGACAGACTGACCAACATACAGTTTCCCACAATGCTTGCATGTTATCTTGTATACACCACTCTGTGATAGGGGTTGAATTTTGTCCTTACTATTGAATAAATACTTATAAGTGTTGTTTGTATTGTAAAATGCAGGCCTGTAATTTCGAGATTTTAACTTTCTACCAATTTGATCTGAAATTTTGCCTAAATATGGGATGACACACCAGTTTTTCTGACTACTGACTTGTTCTTGTTCGCCAGCATATAAAAGTGTTCTGATGTTTCGTATTCAGTATACTGATAGCCCTGTCCTTATTGGCAGTATACTGAATAAGAAGAAAATGAGAAAAAATAAGTTTTATTTTCAACCTTCCTTTTCAACAAAAATAATCATATTAGTTTTGATTCTTTACACATACTTATTATATTATTTATAAATGTTAATAACTTTCATAAATAAGTACTTGCGATGAACTTTCCTGTGAAGTATCGATTATCTGTGAGAACATCTTTGTAAATCTTAATATCTTTGAAAACATGTTAACTACAGTCAGTTGTCACCTGATGATGGCCTAAGAAGCCGAAAGCCGGTTTGTGACCAATAAATAAGTTTTGCAGAAAATCAGGAAGTTGTTCCTTTTTTATATTAAATAAATAACTTCAACCAAATATAGTGGTCAAAAGAATTAGGGGATCATGTGATATATGATATGGTAACGTGTTTTATTCAGATAATGTTTACAGTGGTAAGGAAGGAAGGAGGAAGGAAGCTTAAGGTTTAATGTCCCTTCAGCAGCTTAGTCTTTAGAGACGGAGTTTTGGGTTAGGATGGGGAAGGAAATCAGCCATGCCTTTTACAAAGGAGCCATCCCGGCATTTTCCTGGAGTGATCTAGGGAAATCTGGAAGGCCGGAGGTGGATTTGAACCACCATCTTCCGGAATGGAAGTCCAGTGTGTTACCACTGCGCCACATCGCTCGGTACGGTTGTAAGGTGTGTGTGATACATAACGGTATTTAGCTGCGTCAACTCTTTACTTGAATTTACATGGCACCTTAGGGCTATCATAATAATAATAAAAAACTCATTCTCGTTGCCCTCTAATAAGGTGTGTGATCACCTTGAACGGCGAGTACAGTTGCACACTCTGTGGGTCATTGCCTGCAAAAGATTATCAAACAGATTTTCAGGGATATTTGGCCACGAGTGCAGTATCCAGCTCTGCAACCGTTGAGGGAGGTGCTGGTCTGGCTTCAGTGCGTCTGCCAAGTGCATCCCAGACGTGTCCAGTCTAGTTGGTGTCCGGTGATCAAGCTGGTCACTCCATTTGTTCAGTTCCCTCAGCTTCAAGAATGTTGTCCACTTGTGCAGCTCTGTGGGGAAGAGCGTTATCCTCCACCAGAAGGAACCCATCTTCTGTGGCACCAGCGTAGGATACATCAACAGGTCGAAGGATCCCGTTTCCATACCTCGGAGCAGTCAAAGTACCGTGGTGAAAGACGTACGTCCGTCAATACTGACTCATCTTGAACAGAACCCGGCGACATACGTTTCGACTCCAATCGTGATATTCTTCCGACAGTTTCTGCCGGCTAAACGGTGTCGTGCTTTTGATGGAGGACACACCACAGGCCTCCGTGCGTAGAGGCACAGACAAATATTTACAGTCGGGAAACCTCCGTAAGGGCCCGGTCTCACGCTCAGGGGTGCGGGGTGGGGGTGCTGAAGCAGTTCCGTAAGATGTCCCATGATGGCGCTGCGGACAGAAGCAGCCCTTTAAACTGGCCAGAGCGGGTGGCAGGTAGCGGCTGTCCCCACCACCACCTCCCCTCAAACGCCGGCACACCGGACACAGTCGTGGCCTCGTGGCAGGCGGCACGAGCTCTCCCCTTAGTCTCCCCTCCACACTACCCTATGACGTGCGAGAGGCATCCTCAGAAGTGCCTCTAGTGTGGTCTACCGGTACTAATCCAGAGAACTGCCTGACACCTGCTAGCATCTTACGGAACTACGAGGGGAGTGTAGGACACTGGTGTTATGGGGGGGCTGCTTCTCTGTATATGTTACTCTGTGCTTAGAGGCCACATTCCCGAATGTGATTTAGGGGTGTTTATGCTGATTCAGAGCGTCCCTAGCTGCCCGGAGGGTGCGTTTCTGCTGCTTGAATTTAGTCTCTTGTGTCGACGGGCTGTTAACGGGAGATGACGGTCATGTATTGTTGATGTTATCCATGGAGGTGTATGGCATTGCTTTCTTTTAACTGTTCCTGTTGTCTCAAATCACGTCCAGGTTCTGGAAGTTACATTTTACGACACTCTGGTAGCTGTAGCCACCTCTCTCTGCGTATGTTCCGCTTCCAACCATCCTATGGCTCTCCATGCCGTAGCTTCGGGTAAGTCATGTTTTTTTTTTTTTTTTTTTTTTTTTTTTTTTTTTTTTTTTTTTTTTTTTTTTTTGGATTGTACTACAGGCTCACTACACTATCTGAAGCCAACTGCTTGCGTAATTCGTATCATAGAGCAGTGCTTTCCAAACTTTCCCTCATGGCGACACCTTTTTATAGCTTACAGTTTCGTGCGATACCCTTCCACTGATATAAATACATATGGTACAATTTAGATAGTTCTAGCGTGGAGGGGGAGGGACGGAAATAAAGTATCACTTAAATGTAGTTTGTAAACGAAGCTGAAATCCTTGTACGCATTGACATGTTTAATGTTGATCCCGACTGCAACAAATACGTAGACTCATTGCAAGAAAAGGAAACATTAGGAACAACGGAGATGTACAACACAGTAACACTGCAGACAACAATACCTAACTCACACAGTAATACTTGCTTCTTCTACTTACGGCCCAACTTCCGAAACACGAAAACTGAATTTCGGAAACCGTTTTTCGCTGTCGTGTGTACATGTCAGGGCCAGATACGGTTTTGCTGGATCGATTGAAAACGGCATTACCACGACCTCGGAATTCCCGACATATTCGGAAAAAATGGATAAACACTTGTGACATGTAAGAATATGAATGTCATATTCTGGTCCCAGAATCTGTTTCATACAGGAAACTCAGAGAAAAAAAATTAGCATATACCAGGGTTCAACCCAACGATCACTGCATTTAAAATACTCCTCTCCGTTAATCACCCGGCCATACTCCATACTAAACATCACTACTGAATAGCTTTAGTCAGTGGACAGTTGTCACTGATTTTACAATCTGTGACAGCTTTTACAGCCACGATGTCATTGATTGACATTTAATTGTAAGAAACCTTACCAAGTGTGACTTGGCTCTGATAAATCCATTAAAAAACGCTCAGGTGCAGCTTTTTTGAGAAGGAAAGCAGACTACAGTGAAGGTTCGTTCAAGCAGCTGCCAGTTCCAGTAAACTGTGCATGGGAAGATATGTTATCGAGTATCAGCAGCAGCTCTGCGCATGCGCAGTTAGCTGGAATCTGGCAACTGGCAGCTGCTAGAACGAACCCTGAGTGTCTACTGCTGCTGAAGCAGAGCTGCCGCCTAGCGGCTGAGCACGCAATTAATATGCACCGATCATTTCTTTAATACGTGATCTGTGGTGCACTGAATGAAGAGAAGTATAATTAGCTGCAAGCGAGTCTTCAGGGTAATATCAAGAGGATATTTGTGTTATTTTATGACAAGTTTTTTTTGTTTACAGTCTAATTTTGTTAATCTCGCGACACCCTTGCTACCACTAAGCGACACCCCAGGGTGTCGCGACACCCAGTTAGGAAAGCTCTGGACGTAGAGTAAAGAGAAGTTAACATCACCCCCCTCTGTAGCAGCTTTCTATTATTATTACTACCATCTCAGCTGCCGTAATGTTCTTGCCTCCACTCCGCAGAACCGACAGAAGGACATCGAACCATTTTGCTTCATTCTCTCCATAGTAGATGGAATTAGGACGCAGCTGATTAGATTATATAGATGGATGAAAATACCAGCAGCTGCATGCAAATTCTGTATTAAATTTTGTGTGACCGGTTTCGGTGCTTCACTACACCATCTTCAGGCTCCCGTTGTGTAACTGTTACTAAAATCACATTTGAACTGGGTAGCCATTAAAGCCGGTAGCCGTAAGTTTGTTGTTCTATTCATGTTCAAATGTTCAAATGTTTGTAGAGTCTATGGGACTTAACTACGGGGTCATCAGTCCCTAAACTTACAAACTACTTATGAACTACTTACAACTAAGGACGGCACAAATATCCATGCCCGAGGAGGTATTCGAACCCCCGACCGTTGTGGTTCTATTCATGCAACACCCTCAACGACAATTGCTGAACTCATGAACTCGTCGTTGAGGGTGTGGCAAGAATAGAACAAGAAATTTACGACTACCGGTTTTAATGGTTACGCTTTTAATAACAATCACACAACGCACCGAAACCGGTAGCAGAAAATTTAATAAAGAATTTGCATACAGCTTCGAACCATTGTAGTTCATTCTACAGATAACAGTACTTCACAACCTAGATATCTAAACTGCTTCCCTTTTTTTTTTTTTTTTTTTTTTTTTTTTTTTTTTTTTTTTTTTTTTTTTTTTTTTTACCAGTGTAGCTGGTGCTGCAGTGGCTGCGCATAGTGACTGTATCTGCAGCTCGTTCCACACAATCTTTCAGTAACGTTGAAGTCTTATCCAGTCGTCATTCAAGCAATACGTGCAAGAATGGGATATTTGTACTTGGCGAACTTTAACATTGGCGTAATAAAAATCATTATATCATCTTATAACTTACTACAGTCCCCCAAATTATAACGCTAATTTTATCAATTATTAAAAAACAAGGGGACTGATAACCTAGCCGTTTAGCCCCTTTTAAAAAACCCAACAACAATAATATTAAACAACAGGTGCTGGGTTATGTGACGAACACTTCAGTTAACTATTTTACTATGAGACTAACACTTCAGTGTACTATTTATTATGATACTTCTACTCCGCTTTCATTATGTGACAAACACTTCAATGTACATTTTCTAAATGAGTACTACCCCAAATTACAATTATATAAGAGCTACCTTAAGACCAAAACTGCTAATTTGTGACATACTTCGACGCAGCTAATAATTATATAACAATTTGGATTTCTCTATCAATATGTTCGGCAATCTATAAAGAAAATCGTAATATCAAACCTACAGAAATATGTACTTTGTCCTATTAGTCTCTGTGTTAAACTAGAATAAATTTAATTAAATTTCCCAACATGTCATTTTAAATGTATTTCATGTAAAAAGTTTTGATATTAAATTAATAAACCTGTGTATTACATAAAATGTTAGATTACAATCAGCTGTTTACAAAATGAGCTTAAAAATAAGACATAACTATTGTATAAATAAATGTATTTTAATAACTATTGCAATTTCCATTTTGTATTTGCTAATTTTTATTTATTGTATTATATATCATTTATTATGTATAACAAAGCTGCAAATTTTTAACTAAATAAGAGGACAAACTGGTCCACCTCCACGTGGTGGGACATGGGAAACACCTTATCCACTAGACACTGGATATAGTCAATATGGTGGCTAAGAGACCAGCCTCTGAGTATGTAGGACCCGTCTTATGTAATATAGACGGCAGGTCATATTAGGTAGCAGCACTGAAAAAAAAAAAAATGAAAAAGCAATTCCCCCTGAAAAACGACCATGACACCTAGTTTTATGAAAAGGTATTAATTTTTTATGAACTGGTATTAATTTTGATGATATGATATTATTTATTCGCTGAACCTAGTGGTCCTACATAAGAGTATGGAGATTTATTAATTTCTCTTACGTTGTCTGCTCATTTTAGGCAACATATGAGTATGACAGCCAGTTCGGGTGAAACTGGAAATGAAACGAAATACGTTGTTTCAACATAAGCGGTCTTCTCAGTGAATATGACAAGTAACACCACATCGCCCCGTTATTGGTTGGTTTGTGTTTTGAAGGGGACTATTACAAAGGACATCGATCTTTGTGACGGCCACGTTTACCTGCCTGTAGCTGCGCTCGTAAAGACATGTCGAACCTGGCCTAGGCAGATGTTATGGTGGGTTAGCTGCCACTAGTACACTGCGTAGATCGGGTTCCTTATACTTGACCCATCACGTATAAAAGCTAAAGGTGATTGAAAAAAGTAGCCCTCGTATTTCAACGATTCGGTTTGACCCTTCATCTATATCTATAAATGTGAATGTCTGTTCGGTTTACGTTTATCACGTCTGAACCACAAGACGCAGAGACTGAAATATTTCTACAGTTACTAATTTATACCTAAGAAAGGTTTTAAGCACTGTTTTATAGCGATGTGATAGATATTTAGTAATTTGAAGAATATAACGCGAAAAGCAGAACAATAATTACACTTCGAAAATTATATTTACTCTTTGAAAATTGTTTTATTGGTTGCATTGTTGCTTGAGGGTTAATAATGATAAAAGTGTGGAGTATATTGGGATGGAAAGTTATCGCTGTATATAAAATTCTACTTGTGTGTGTGTGTGTGTGTGTGTGTGTGTGTGTGTGTGCGTGTGTGTTAATATTTCGCTCTGCAGCGAAAACTACAGAACGCAAACGAATGATCTGTGTGTAATTGTTGTCCGAAGTCTCCCGTTGTACACCATAGCAGTTCCATGTCGATAGCTATAAGGGGGTGAAAGATATGGTGGTTGAAAGTCGTCAAATAATAAAAAAAAAATAATAAAAAAAAATATTCGGACTGAAGGCCAGCGATGACGTTTGCGACGTGTAGCAAGGAGGTTACATACAGCGAAACGTGATGCCAAAGACCATATCTTTCGTCTTTGCGTGCTACAATGTCTTCAGCTCTTTCTCTGTAACGATAAGCATACGAATAAGGAAATGTAAGAATAAATAAATAAAGCAGTAAAAAAGAAATTTCTTTTAATACGTCTCTTTAAAAAAAATCGATTTGACGTTTCGCACATTACATCGGGTGATCGATTTGAGATATTACTACAAGCACTATGATTTTCGTCATTGGATTCTTCGAAACGAGTGCATTTTTGCATATGATTTGATCTACACTACTTACTTTCCTGATAAACGTAAATCATTAAGCACTTCACATAATTTCATTTTTTTGTTTGAATTATAAATGATTATGAATGTTTGTTTCTAAAGAAGGTATATTGTATTTCATTTCATTCTTCAAAACCTCTCTCATAGGACACTACTGAAAGATAGCTTATCTACCATAATCAACCAACACGCGAGCGGGGCCGCGGGTTTAAGCTAGTTACCTATATATTACTTTCTTGCAACGTTTCATAATAGGGAACAGAAAGAATATATAGATATTTCTGTTGCAATGGAACTGCCCAAGCAGATGTGGAGTTAACCAGGTCATCCATGATCTTTACAAACTCCTTTGTGTCATCGTTGTCTGTATTGCTTCGAAGAAATGTTTCAAGATCCTGAAACCGTTTGGCACTTACTGTTAGTATTGTTCCACTATTCTACCTAATAGCGTCGATATTTGCAAAGTAAGGGTACCAGTCAGGGTTAACTGCACAACACAGTAAACGAAGGCGTGATTACTCATAAATGTCCCCCCCCCCCCCCAAGCACAAATAAGTGCCGAGCGAGAATGACCGCGTGGTGTAAGGCGCCAAACCTCTGACCGGATGGACGCTCTCGTCGGAGCTTCTAGTCCTCCATCGGGCATGGGTGTCTCTGTTGTACTCAGCATAAATTAGTTGAAGTAGTTTCTAAGTCTAGGGACCATTGACGTCAGCAGTTTGGTCGCTTAGTTTGAACGTTTCTAACACAAATAATTAATCTATCAATGCATTCGAATTGTTTAATTACAGTATCGGTACCGAATCAGTGAATTATTCCCGTGATTACGAACTCGACTACTGCTTCACCTCTCTGGATGCTTCGTCGACCCGCAAAATATATAACAAAATTTCCGTCTTCTGTGTGTTTGAACTTGTTCTAGCTGAATGTCTTTGTACAACGTTATGGTAATCTGACTGCGTATTTTTAACTGTATTCTATGTGAATATAAAGGTATTGCAAAACTATCTGACTGCGTAATATTTATAATGATGAGACACAAACTGCTAATTGCTTCTGTATGAAAATGTCGTAACAAAGTTAACTGTCTCGAAATTACTGATAATAAAAATCACTGTGTTAATAATTCTGCCCCTACAAACTTGTTTCTGACTGAACTAAAATCTTTAACGGAATGTAACGAACACAATATTTATCAATTCAGTCTGACTCAGTGCAAACACTTGTTAACCTGAACACTGTATGAATTGTCCTACGCTGAAATCTGTAAATCATACTGAACTGCAAGCTTGACAAAAACTGATTCTTTCTCACCTTCACTTACTGCATAAATTTGCGCAACACCAAACTGCTTCCTGCTGTACTAACTACAGGAAAACTAACTACAGAAAACATCTATGGCACTTTTAATAAAAATGTGAGGAGGGATAAGCTGGTAATCTGTTTAAGAAACTCGAACTAATTATTAAAAATGAAATATCTGGTTTATTTTCTAACTGATGTAACTTCATGAAAATTACTAACAATTTCATGTTTTGGATTTTAAAATCTTTCAGAGAAAAATATAGCTCAGATATTTAATCTGCCTACAAAATTATTTTTAAACAAAGATAAACATTTCTTTGCTGTTAATAAATTTAACTCGATTTACACAAACAATGTTACAACAATACCGTATTTCAAGAACACTACCTATGAAATTCCTATTTAATAAAAAACGCAATCTCAAAACTAAATTATTACAATAAGTACTTATCCTAACACAGATAGGAATAATCGTGAGACCACAAGCTAACAGCAAGTTCTTTCCCGACCGTTACTGTTACCATCAGTTCAGTCTAACAATGCGAAGTTGTGCCATAGAAACATACCTAGTATTTCATGAAAAACTTTACCTTAGGAAAACTTCAAAAGATCGTTTCTCCAACGTCATCTATTCCTTTCGTCTCCACCTATTAAACAAGCAGCTTGGCTCAGCATTCGAGTCTCAGAATGTCACCTCCTCGGCTATCCCGCCGGAACGACAACTGCACACAACCACGGTCCCCACGCTTCTGCAATCTCATCCGAGCGCCTAGCAAAGCCTGCCCTCTCAATAATCACAACACTACTTCCCGGCAACAATACTATCACCGTCTCCAATATCGATAGTTCTGCCATCGAAAAATAAGCCTGCAACCAAAGAGCCGGCCGCGGTGGCCGAGGGGACTGAGGCGCTCCAGTCACGGTCTGCACGGCCACTACGGTCGGGGTTTCGAATCCCCCCTCGGGCATGGATATTTGTGTTGTCCTAGTTCGTAAGTAGTTCATAAGTAGTTTGTAAGTTTAGGGACTGATGACCCCGTAGTTAAGTCCCATAAGCTTAACAAACATATGAACATTTGAACATTTTTTTTGCAACCAAAGATAAATGACCCATGGCTGACTAGCTTGACACTGGTCTCAAATTCGCAGTACATTTGAACATGAAATGTATACCTCCCCATAGCAGGTATCTTACAAACAATCAATATGACAACACATTTATACAGTCTTTCACAGGAATGCTTGTGAAAAAGTTCTTTACCTTCATCCTGGCCTCCTCTCAGTACCCAACACCTTACAAACATGCAGCATTCCATCATATGATAAACCGACTCCTGTCCATTCCCATGACACAAGAAGACTATGACCAAGAACTAGAAACAATAAGAACCATAGCAATAAATAATGACTTTCATTCCTCCATAACTGACAAAATTCTTGACAAGAAAAAGAAGTAACAAGCCAAAATCCCTACTCTACCCAGTAAGCTCCACTGAAAAATCAAAAATTAAATGGTGTAGGTGGCCTTTCATAGGTAAAATTTCAAATAAGCTATGTAACATTTTGAAAACAACGGAATTTTGATTATACTTCTATTCTCCACTTAATTTAGGTAAAAGTCTGTTCAATTCAAAGGCCAAACAGCTATCCACTATGAACAGTGATGTACATAAAATCAGTTGTAAAGAGTGCCAGTCCTGTTATATAGGACAGACACGTCAATCAATTTGTACCTACATCTACATCTGCATCTACATAGACACTCTGCAAATCACATTCAACTGCCTGGCAGAGGGTTCATTAACCACTTTCATACATTTACTCCACCGTTCCATTCTCTAATAGCGCGCGGGGTGAAAGAAGACCTAAATCGTTCCGTTTTCGATCTTATTTTATTGGGATGGTCATGTCTCCCTAAGTAGGTGGGTGCTAGCAAAATATTTTCACATTCAGAACTAAAAGTCTGCGATTGAAACTTCGCAAACAGATCACGCTGCAATGAATAACGTCTTTCTTTTAATGATTTCCACCCCAATTCGTGCAACATTTCCGTGACGCTTTCCCCCCGTAACGTGATAAAACAAAACGAGCTGCCCTTCTCTGAACCTTCTCAATATCTTCCGTCAGTCCCACCTGGTGAGGGTCCCACACTGGGCAACAGTACTCCAGGAGAGGACGCACAAGTGTGATGTAGGCAGTCTCTTTGGTGGAGCTGGTGCATCTTCGACGCGTTCAGCCGATGAAACGTAACCTTTCGTTCGTCTTCCCCACAATATTTTCTCTGTGTTCTCTCCAGTCAAAGTTGTTCGTAATTGTAACTCCTAGGTATTTGGTAGAATCTACGACCTTAAGATTTGACTGATTTGTCGCGTAATTGAAGTTCAGCGGATTTCTTTTAGTGGTCATGTGTATTACATCACAGTTTTTTTTATTTAGTGTACCAGGCTTAGGGAACACCGCATGAGCTGGAGATTAAGAAAGGCAGATTCTGACTTTGGCCAACACTGCTTACAACAAGAGCACAAATACGCCATAGATATAGACGTCGTACATGTAGAAGGTAAAGGTGCAAAACGTACCAAACTAGAAATTTTGGAAATTAAAAAACAGATGCGCACAGCCCCAAATTGGATACTGAACGAAGAGACATAATTTAATTATTCATCTCTTTTCGACTATGAGTAACTTTCTACATAGTAGATAATAACAATATTACTAACCTGACGCGACCATCGGCAAGAAGCAACGTCTTGCACAATAAACTGTTCAATTTTTTCGACGTACAATAATGATTAGTAATTTCAGTAATAGATAACATCATTAAATACCATGTTAGTACAACAGGTAATTAAGGTAATTCTAATAAGGTAATATAATTGTAATAGTTTCTAAATTACAAAGTAAAACTATTTTCTTCCAATGTTAAAGTCGATAAACAGAGACATATAGTAACGTAATGGTTTGTCTTCACTGGTGTAACAACTTTGGAATCAGTAAAGTACTTGATAATGGGCTCATAACCAGAAACCTACGTCGTAAAAATAGTTTTGTGAAACAAGGCAACAACAAGTGTTCAATTACTTAATTTAAAATGTTTCACCGAGAACCGACAGTAGAATCAATGAATATCAGTTTAATTTTTTAATGAAGTAACCGTTTTAACTGGTAAATTTCAGTTTTGTCAACAGTAATATGAGAAAGTGCTAATTTGAACCCATTGTTTTCCTCTTGTGATACGTGCTAAAGTAACCTTGAATTACATTGCTCACTTTAAAAGCTATAGAAGTGTCGGTTCAAGTAGCCTGTAAAATACATTCATCTGTAAAAGTGTGTTACTGATGGTAAACAGTTCTTTATTAAACAGTTTCCCGGTAAGTACCAAATCGAAGACGAGGTTGATCTCATCAAATGCACGGAATCAACCAAAATAGCTTGGAAATAAGCAGCTCTGAAGGATATTTTGTTAGGGAAATAAAATCTCTAGAACTTTTGGAGAACAGTCTTTTTACCCTTTGTAGCTCAAAATCCAACAAACCTATCCGTATTCTTCATAATAGTTCACTCTTTCTCTGACAATGTTTGTTACATACACTGCTCAAAACTATCAACATAAAACGTGTTAACAAAGCTTTGTAAAATATTTTCTACAATCCTGCTTCATATACTTTTAAGTAAACTTCTTTTTTTTATTTTCTATCTAAGGCATTCGTCTAATACGAAAGTTCAATCGTGTCTGCCCAAAAGAGAACAAACGGTTGCTAAATCACTGAAAAAAAGGATTGGATCATTGTGCTTAAGTTAGAAACTCTTAAATCCCCTTCACAACGAAAGAAACACATGCCTAAGTGCAACAGCAGACGAGAATCTTCCCTGACGTTAAGTCTGGGCACGCAAGCGCATATGACCTTCAGTCGCTAGCACTGTGTATTGATAGTTGTTTGCGCATTTTCCGCCAGTTGTCAGGTGTCGGTTGAGCGAATCGTCAAAGGATGTTCGTGACCTCTGCATTTCGGTGCCTATAGCGTAGAAGGCTTTTGTCTGCTTCATACCGTCTCACGCCAAACAAGTATAAAGTCAGTTGCTGCAACTTCGATGCTGTAACAATTTTCTCGTCACTTTTACATTGTGATGTAGCAAGTACTGGAATTTATGGAAATAGTAAAAAGTAAATGTTCTGTTTAACATGTAATAAATTTCGCTTATTAATATACTGACATAGAGAATGCAAACTGTTTTTCAACAAACAAGGCATGAGGCATTGAACAATAATTTGGCGAAGAATAGGAATATATTACGTTTTAATTTGTTGCAATTTCAAAGGAGGTAGATTTATCGTGGGTCACCATCATCAGAGACTGATTATGCCTTTCAGCGTTCAGTCTGGAGCATAGTACCTCTAATAAAATTCCTCCGTGATCCCCTATTCAATGCTAACATGTTATGTCCTCTACTTCAAAATCATTCTGCACCGAATGTAAGTACTTTCTTATTGGTCTACCTCGACTCCTGTAACCCTCCGCTGCCGAACTCATGAGTCTCTTAGGTAACCTTGCTTCTCCCATGCGTGTAACATGACCCCACCATCTCAGTCTGTTCGCTCTAACTGTTTCATCTATGGAGTTCATTCCCAGTTTTTCTTTGATGGACACCCTCCTGCCATTGTTCCCATCTATTAGTGCCTGCAATCGTTCTTGCTACTTTCATATCTGTAACCACTACCTTGTAAATAAGGTAACCTGTATCCACCCAACCTTCACTCCCGTACAACAAAGTTGCTGGCAACATTCAGAGCAAAATTATCGTGGGTATTATGACTTTTTCTCTGTAAAATGAGAACTCTCGCCGGATAAGAAGGGTAGTGGTCTTAGTTACTGGGAGCTATCTTACTGGTATTGACCATGCGGAGAATGCATTGCACTCGAACGCCCGGTAATTATGGAGTCCGAGCAAAGAATGATTTGCGGCTGAAAACGAAATCGTAACCGAATGTTCGACGCCTCTTATAGTTTGGGTCTAACCCGAAACTTGCGTAATTAAGTTAAAATTTCAGGTAAATTTACATCACACCACGAATCACTAGTTTTTCCACATTTCGCAAGATCCCCTCCCTGTATCAAGCCTACTTGAATGTGAGTAAGCATAACCAGGAGTCCGTAGAAGATGATATGGGAGGCGAACAGTCTAGATCAGACGGCAGTACTTATATTGAAGTAATTCAAAATTGGATTCTATTCTCCTCATTGTGACATTTTCTATCTAAAAAGACTTTAAAATCTTTGTGCTGCACATGTAAATGCGTATTTAGACACTTTGCTTAAAAAAAAAGACATATATTCTTTTCAAGGTCGTTGTAAATGCGTATTTAGACACTTTGCTTAAAAAAAAGACACATATATTCTTTTCAAGGTCGATTTACTTCATTTTCGCTCATAAATTTCGATAGTTTGAGGTGATCCCGGTCCAATTCACCTTGAATTAACGAAACTATACTGAATAGCCACAACTAAAAATTCCACAGTCGTGCATATCTTCTTGTAGGAGACACTCTATAGGTATACAACAAACATCCCAAGTAGATACTAGGAAGTGCTAGAGCCTGGACATGACTGCAACAACGAAAAATACGCAGAAAATAATAATTTGTTTGCTTCCATAAGCAGACTCCTAAAAAATGTCTATTGCCATCTTCACTTCACTTTTTTGGAATCGACATACCTCCTTTCTGGCATTCCTAAATACATAATCAATGTAAGTTACAGTCATTAAATCAGCTTCAATCAGTGCTGCAGAAAGAATTTGGAAAATTAATGTCACAAATCAGACTAACAGCATGTTTGTTCTCAGTATACCTTTACGCATTCTGAACAGGAAAAGTTGTGTACCACATGATCAATGTTTCCTGAACTCATATTAGTTATTGAAAAACTCCTCTCTTTCAAGAAAACACATTAATAAAACTTTTCAGCATAACAATATGCTAACCCGTTCTATTAAGTACAGTACTAAATGAGTTAAATTGTAAATAACTTTGTCTAAGAATATCACTATAAGGTACGATTGCTTTACATTGTGCTGAACAACAAAACACCTGCAGTTTTTACGCGGGAGGAGAGACTCCTACTAGTTACACGGCGCAGCGTCAACTGAGGTGAAGCGTTGTTGACTGAATACATCCAGAACGCTACCCGACTTCATCAGTAAATAGCATAATTCAAGGAAGCTAGTTTCGGCTATTTTAAGCCGAAACCGAATATTCGGTCGCTCCTTAGCTATAATAGTGTTGAAAGTACGGAATCGCACTTGGAGCGAGATAAAACAAGATTCCGTTTCCAAGAAAAAGAATAGTAAACGAGTTGCATGTCTTAATAGTAGCGTAAATTTCGGATCCTTTCGTCAATAAGCCACCTATCCTTAACAACGCCATCTAAAAAAAACATTAACTGCAATAATTGGAGGAAAGTTAACTAGCATGCTCAATGAGCTTATGGGAGCTGAATATGAAATAAGAAAAAAGCAGAAAAGTGAGGCTGATTAAGTAAAAAAACACATTTATGAGTGGTAACATCTACATCTACATGGGATACTTTGCAAATCACATTTAAGTGCCTGCCAGAGGGTTCATCGAACCACCATTATACTATTTACCTCCCATTCCATTCTCGAATAGTGCGCGGGAAGAAAGAACAGCCGAATCTCTCCGTTCGAGCTCTGATTTCTTGTATTTTATTCTGTTGATCATTTCTGCCTATGTATGTGGGAGTCAGCAATATATTTTCGCATTCGGAGGAGAATGTTGGCGATTGGAGTTTCGTAAGTAGCCCACGCCGCAGCGATAAGCGCCGTTGTTGTAATCATTCCCATCCCAGATCCTGTATCATTTCCGTTACGCTGTCTCCCCTGTAATGTGACAATACAAAACGAGCTGCCCTTCTTTGGACTCTTTCGATGTCCTCAGTCAAACCCACCTGATAAGGATCCCACACTGGGCAGCAATACTTCAAAAATGGACGGAGAAGCGTAGGGTATGCAGTTTCTTTTTTAGTTCTGTTACATCTTTTAAGGGTTCTGCCAATAAAACGCAGTCTCTGGTTTGCCTTTCCCACAACATTATCTACGTGTTCTTTCCCATTTAAGTCTGAAGTAATAGTAATTCCTACGTATTTTGTGGAGTTTACGGCCACTTTTGATTGATTTATCTTGTAAACAAAGTGTAATGGATTTCTTTTCGAACTCATTTGGACGACTTCACACTTCTCATTATTTAGAGTCAATTGACAAATTTTTACACCATAGTGATATCTTATTTAGATCGTTCTGCAGTTGGTTTTGATCTGCAGATGATTTCACTAGACGGTAAATGACGGCGTCATCTGTAAATAACCTAAGAGAGCTACTTAGATTTTGCCCTAAATCGTTTATGTAAATAAGGAACAGAAGAGGACACTACCCTGTGGAACGCCCGATATCACCTCAGTTTTAGTCGATGCCTTACCATCGATTACTATGAACTGTGTCCTCTCTGACAGGAAATCCCCTATCCAATCTCAAATTTGGGGCGATATACCATAACCACGCAATTTGATTAACAATGCACACATACATATTTATGATATCAAGCCGGCCGCGGTGGCCGAGGGGACTGAGGCGCTTCAGTCACGGTCAGCACAGCCACTACCGCCGGGGTTCGAATCCCCCCTCTGGCGTGGACATTTGTACAAAAAAAAAGTTCAAATGTTTGCATAGTCTATGGGACTTAACTACGGGGTCATCAGTCCCTAAACTTACAAACTACTTATGAACTACTTACAAACTAGGACGGCACAAATATCCATGCCCGAGGGGGGATTCGAACCCCCGACCGTAGTGGCCGTGCAGACCGTGACTGGAGCGCCTCAGTCCCCTCGGCCACCGTGGCCGGCGATATTTGTACCGTCCTTAGTGTTAGCTAGTTCATAAGTAGTTTGTAAGTTTAGGGACTGATGACCCCGTAGTTAAGTCCCATAAGCTATACATACATTTGAAACATTTGATTTGGATATCAATCTGGAATAGAATATTCGACGACGCTAACAGATCACAGCAGACTGACTCTCAGCACCTGCTTCGTTCATCGACATTGCCGAAGTGAAACACATCAGTGGACATACATGGTAGTTCTACTCTATCCTAACAGGGGAAAGTCCCCATCTCGCCACCCTCAGATGTGGTGGCAAGATGGCGCAATGGATAGTCCTTCTAAAACTGAAATACAGATCGAGGACTAAAAGCAGAAAGAAGTTCTAAGGAACTGTCCAAAAGAAGGAAAAGTCTAGACCAGCGGTCGGCAACTGGCGGACCGCGGAAGGCCAAAAACTGAACCGCCAAAAATATTTTGAAATTATAATTTACATACTTCAGTTATTACAAAAAATACTTTTTCTGTTGGTAACACGCCAATTGGAGTGTTGGCAGCTGCGTTGAAAGTGTTTAAAGCATGCTTTGATATTTGTTTCACAGTAATGTGGTTGACGGCGCTTAAGTATTGCATATTCATTAAACGGAGCGGGAACAACTTTTCAGGCTGAACGAGTAATTGCTTTTGCATTGATAATGTTCAAACTAGTACGAATTGGTGCCACTGATGCAATACTGTCCAGAAGAAGCCATCCAACAGTGGTTTTATCGCCCGAGGCACGTGTTTGAGTGGAGCGCTGATAGCGTTAGTTTCACCAGTAAGGCGTGGTGCACTCGCTAACGTTCGTTACTAGCGAAATCTTTTGTGGTGAAAACGTTGGACTACTTTTGTTCATCGGAGAAGATTCTCTTGGAGCAAGCTCCATACGCTTATTGATTTCCTGTAGATGATAGCAACTACCGAAACAAATAGAATAAAAATACTTTACAGCCTTGGCATAAAAATGATTTTTTTCTAAATATCATAGGTAGATTAAATTAATAGTCGTCATGCTGTGCAACGCCGGAGAGTACACTGAAGAGAGGTGGCAGAACGGAGCAAGCTGGCATGTGATATGCATAAAAGCTCTGTACACACGAATGCAGCACAAGAACTTTACTTAATGAACAAGGAAGTTTCATAAATCGACTTCATACTGTCATAATCTCTGAAACCTCTAAATAACTAGTCAGCGCATACCTCTTTAAACACCATTTTTTTGCTCTTAACGAACGAAATCCTGAAGCTACTTTGCAAAATAATACAAGTTTTTATGGAATTTTTATACATTTCTATTTCACATCTATTGTATTTTATTTTAGTTTGAGAGTGAAAACAAAATTAAAAAAAAAAAAGTACTATACTTTTTCCGGATTTTTTAATACAAATATGCCTGTCTGTTGTAATTAATATTATTTTGTGAATGAAAATTAAAGTAAAAAATTAATAAGGAATATGAGATTTTACTTGTGGACCTCGATAAAAAATTTTCAAAAGTATCCGGACGCCATCTAAGATTACTTGCCGACCTGTGGTCTAGACGTTGAGCTGTTAAAGCTCTTGTAGTGCTACATCAAATGTTCAAATGTTTGTAAAGTCTATGGGACTTCAGGGTCATCAATCCCTAAACTTACAAACTACTTATCAACTAGCTAATCCTAAGGACGGCACAAATATCCATGCCCGAGGGGGAATTCGAACCCCCGACCGTATTGGCCGTGCAGACCGTGACTGGAGCGCCTCAGTCCACTCGGCCACCGCGGCCGGCTAGTGCTACATGGAGGAAGTGTTAAAAGCCATGTATCGTTGGTGATGGTGTCCGACTATGAGACTGATCATCCGTTGTTTTTCACAAATTAAAAACTGTCAGTAAGGTATTTCACATGTCAGTTCATTGTATTCTAGTTTGTCTCTGCTTCACTGTGTACAGTCGGTACCGCACAAGTGTATTATCAGTCGCAAGGCAGTGGCTTTTGAATGGGAGTCGCAAACGTTTGACGTCAAGACGGCAGCCGCATCTTGCACTGGAAAACACGTCTGATCACACACGACATGTGTGACTGTGTGTGTCATAGGCCACAGGAGCCGCTTTATCGACGCAGTTAATTTGTATGCCTAGTGAGTGAGTGACAAGTGCCCGCCTGCTTGTTCGATTTATGCGTTTGTATGGGTGTGACCGTGAACACTGCCAACGAACTGACGAAAACATAACAGTTTGTCACGCAGGTGCAACAGACGAACACAACAGTTGCGCAATCACACACCTCTCCTTGTGCGCTGTCAAAGCATATGGTTTAACGTTTCTGAAGTTTTTGAAATGTACACCATCGAATTCTGCAGATGTCCAAGCTAATCAGAACATGTCCTAGAATGTCGGCTAGTGACGTTGATTATGTTTATTATTTGTTGTTATCATTTATACGAGAGACCTCGTCTGCATTCGTTATCATTTACTTGTGATGGTAATATCTGGCAGCAGACGCCACTTTCGACCCCCATGTATCCCACAAGGAAAGTACTTCGGCTCCACCAAACAGAAATACACCAAAATCGTTTAAAGGTATCTTATTGCACTAGTGGTACTCCCGCATCTGCAAAACTGTGAAGTCACCCATTAGAGGCCTCTGCGTGTGCCATGCCGCATTGCACTTTGACCTGTCGGTTCGCCAGTAGGGACGGTGCAGTGTGCCTCTGAAGTTGCGCTTTCTGACGTTATTTGTGTGGTGAAGCGTCAGATGGGGCGGCGATTGTTAATCAAATCCTGCCAACATAGTTTGACTGGTTGAGATGAAGTTACGAAGAAACCTTCCTCGTGTAGATGGTGTAGAAGATGAATCATTCGCATGTTACCTATTATCTATTATAATGTTTCTAATCTATGCTCATATTTATGCACTATAATAGATACCAGAAAACATGTGAATGATTCTTTTTCTACACCAATACTGTATTCACGAAGAAAGTCTCTTCGGAATTTCATCTCAACCAATTGCAATACATTAGCAGGATTGATTATCAATCGCCGCCCCATCTGACGCTTCACCACACAAATAACGTCAAAAACGCAACTTCAGAGGCACACTGCACCGTCCCTACTGGCGAACCGACAGGTCAAAGTGCAATGCGGCATGGCACACGCAGAGGCCTCTAGCGGGCGACTGCAGAGTTTTGCAGATGCGAGAGTATCATTGGTGCAGTAAGAGACCTTTACATTATCTATCACACGATTTTGGTGTATTTCTGTTTGTTTGAGCCTAAGTACTTTCCGTGTCAGTTGTGGATAAAGCTAGAAGCCTGAATTTTCGATTACCAAGAGTACCTACTATATCTAGCTGTAGTTTCAAATTATACTATTCTACACCTTATAGTTTACGAAATATTAGCAGTCGAAAATCGCTAATTCTGTCACTCACTGACTCACCGATCATCAAAATTCTAAGGTACTTCTAGCAGACACACAGACGTCAAATTTTGTATTTAGATAGTGTTTAGCCTATAATGCAAGGAAAATTTCAAACATCAGTAAATATTAATTCCGCTCTCGAAAACATTTTCGCTTGACGGAATAGTATCTAGGAACAGGGAGTTGCATTGATTGCATTGTTGGTGGTCTTGTAGTAAGACCCTGGGTTCACGTGCGGGAGATGGCGGGTTCGATTTCTGGTGCCTTAAATTGGTGCACCTAGAAATTATTAATTACTTTAAGAAATACGAGGTCTACATCTACATCGATACTCTGCAAATCACATTTAAGTGCCTGGCAGAGGGTTCATTAACCACCTTCATAACTTTTCTCTACCGTTCCATTCTCTAATAGCGCGCGGGAAGAAAGAACACCTAAATCGTTCCGTTTTCGATCTGATTTCTCTTATTTTATTGGGATGGTCATGTCTCCCTAAGTAGGTGGGTGCTAGCAAAATATTTTCACATTCAGAACTAAAAGTCGGTGATTGAAACTTCGCAAACAGATCACTCCGCAATGAATAACGTCTTTCATTTAATGATTTTCACCCCAATTCGTGCAACATTTCCGTCACGCTTCCCCCCCCCCCCCGTAACGTGATAAAACAAAACGAGCTGCCCTTCTCTGAACCTTCTCAATATCTTCCGTCAGTCCCACCTGGTGAGGGTCCCACAAGGGGCAACAGTACTCCAAGAGAGGACGCACAAGTGTGATGTAGGCAGTCTCTTTGGTGGAGCTGGTGCATCGTCTAAGCGTTCTGCCAATGAAACGTAACCTTTGGTTCGCCTTCCCCACAATATTTTCTATGTGTTCTCTCCAGTCAAAGTTGTTCGTAATTGTAACTCCTAGGTATTTGGTAGTATTTACGACCTTAAGGTTTGACTGATTTATCGCGTAATTGAAGTTCAGCGGATTTCTTTTAGTGGTCATGTGTATTACTTCACACTTTTCTTTATTTAGTGTCAATTGCCAATTTTCGCACCAAGTAGAAATTTTGTCTAAATCGCTTTGCAGTTGCTTTTGATCCTCTGTTGACTTCACTAACCGATAAACGACAGCATCATCCGCGAACAGTCTAAGGGAGCTATTCAGATTATCTCCTAAATCGTTTATAAACACGAGGAAGAGTAGGGGACCAATAACGCTTCCCTGTGGAACGCCAGATATCACTTCTGTTTTACTCGATGACTTACCGTCAATTACAACGAACTGTGTCCTTTCTGATAGGAAATCGTGAATCCAATCGCACAATTGGGGAGATATTCCATGAGCACGCAATTTCATTAGAAGCCGCATGTGGGGTACAGTATCAAAAGCCTTCCGGAAATCCAGAAATATGGAATCGATTTGAGATCCCTTGTCGATGGCACTTAACACTTCATGTGAATAAAGGGCAAGCTGTGTTTCGCAAGAGCGATATTTTCTGAATCCGTGCTGACTATTGGTTAATAGGTCGTTCTCTTCGAGGTAGTACATAATATTCGAACAAAGTATATTTTCCAAAATCCTACTGCAAATCGACGTCAATGAGATAGGCCTGTAATTTTGGGGATCACTCCAATTGCCTTTCTTGAATATTGGAGTAATTTGGGCAACTTTCCAGTCTTTGGGTACGGATCTTTCGCTGAGTGATCGGTTGTAAATTATAGCTAAGTACGGAGCTATTGCATCAGCATACTCTGAGAGGAATCTAGTTGGTATACAATCTGGCCCGGAAGATTTATTTTTGTTTAGTGACTTAAGTTGTTTTACTACTCCAGGAACATCTACTTCTAAGTTTCGCATGCTGGCAGCTGTTCTTGGATTGAATACTGGAGTGTTCACTTCGTCTTATTTGGTGAAAGAATTTCGGAAAGCTGTGTTTAGTAATTCTGTCTTAGCAGTACTGTCGTCGGTAGTATTACCATTGCTATCGCGTAGTGAAGGTATTGTTTGTGTTTTGCCGCTAGTGCACTTCACATATGACCAGAATTTCTTTGGATTTTCTGCAAGATTACGAGACAGGATTTCGTTGTGGAAACAACTATAAGATTCTCGCATTGAAGTCCGCGCTAGGTTGCGAGTTTCAGTAAAAGATTGCCAGTCTTGCGGATTCTGTGTCTTTTTAAATTTTGCATGCGTTTTTCTTTGTTTCTGCAACAGTGATCTGACCTGTTTTGTGTACCACGGGGGTCAGCCCCCTTTTTTATTAATTTATTTGGTATAAATCTCTCGATTGCTACTGATATTATGTCTTTGAATGTAAGCCACAACTGATCTACACTCGCATTTTTAGTTTTGAAGGACTGGAGACTATCACTCAGGAAAGCGTGAAGCGAATTTTTATCTGCTTTATTGAATAGATATATTTTTCGTTTATTTTTGGTGCATTTGGGAATTTCGATATTCAGTCTCGCTACTACAACTCGATGTTCGCTAATCCCTGTATCTGTTTTGATGCTCTTTACTATCTCGGGATTATTTGTTGCTAGGAGATCAAGAGTATTTTCGCAACCACGTACTATTATAGTGGGTTCATGAACTAACTGTTCGAAGTAGTTCTCAGAAAAAGCATTCAGAACTAGTTCGGACGATGTTTTATATTTGCCCCCGGTTTTGAATACGTAATTATGCCAACATATCGAGGGTAAATTAAAGTCGCCACCGATTATAACAGTATGCTTCGGATACCTATTTGAAATATGATTCAAGCTTTCTTTGAACATTTCTGCAACCGCATCGTCTGAGTCAGGGGGCCGATAAAAAGATCCAATTATTAATTTATTTCGGTGGTCAGGTATAACCTCTACCCAGACCAATTCACAGGAAGTATCTGCCTCAATTTCGTTGCAGGATAAACCGTTTGTAACAGCAATAAACACGCCACCCCCTGTTTTATTTATTCTATCCTTTCTGAAGACCATTTGGCCCTTTGAAAAAATTTCGGCCGAATTTATCTCAGGCGTCAGCCAGCTTTCAGAACCTATAACGATTTGTGCCTCAGTACTTTCTATCAGCGCTTGGAGCTCTGGAATTTTCCCAAAACAGCTACGACAATTTACAACTGTTACACCAATGGTTTTTATGTCTACTTTCTTCCCGTGTCTGACCTGCCCCCTTTGAGACTGAAACCCATTTTGTGTATTCCCGAGGCCATATAACCTAAAAAACCGCCCAGTCCACGCCACACAGCCCCCGCTACCCGTGTAGCCGCTTCCTGAGTGTAGTGGACTCAGGAAGGTCAATCTCATCATTTTTCCTCCGACTTCAAATGGAATAGCCCGGACATTACTTTAGTCCTTTATTTAGAAGAACGAACTTTTCTTTTACAGACCCGTCATTTAGTATAGGGTAGATCCACTATTTCCTCTTAGGTCTTTCTATTCAACGACGACGATGAACGAAGCACGTGTTCAGAGCGTCTGATGTGATATGTCTGGGCCATCGGATGCTATGACGATTCTAGACTGATATCACAAATTTATGTAAATGAGAAACCTTACAAATTAGAAGTGATTTTGTCCTTCAGTCATCCTTCCGTTTTGGCTTTTTGTTATTTCATACTCAGTTCCCATAAGCCCATTCAGCGTGCTAGTTAATTTTCCTACTCTTGTTGCTATTAACGTTGTTTAGATGCCGTTATTATAGTGAACTGGGATACCGTTGTTAGAGACTGATAGTTTATTGATGAAAAGACCGAAAAATTACACTAATATTGCTACATGCAACTCACTCACTATTCATTTTTCTACAATCTGCATGTTGTTTAATTTCGCTTAATATTCGATTCTGTCGTGTAAACATTAACTGCTGTAGCGCCATCGAGTGCGATGCATTATCCGCTTAGTCAAGACCAATAAGCTAGTACCCAATATTTAGGACGTTTTTGATCCTGCGAGAGTTCTCATTTTACAGAGCAAAATTTATAATACTCATGATGAAGCTACCTCCTCAGACAGTACAGTAAATTAAACGTACTCTATTCCAATTACTTGCCAAAGAACTGTGTAATGCCGCAAGCCTTGTTTATTGAAAGTCTGAATGCATTTGGCAATTCAATATTTTAATAAACAAAATTGATAATATCTTAATCACAACTTTTTTCCCACTATTTCCAGAAATTTTATTAGTTCTACTAGTACGTTCACAAATGATCGTGTCGAAAAAACTGATGCAGCGCGAAAGTTGGAGCAATTCATTCTAATTGATTCAACTGTTAGTTCTTGTTGACACATTTAATTACACTAAAAGAAACACTTTATAGCCTCGTTCCACAAACTTTATTGGTGCTGTGCTACCTAGGTGGTGGGTAATAAGCCCATTTTCGAGTAACAGAGTTAAGTACTCGATATTGGCTTATAACCCGAAACCTACGTCGTACACCACCAATACAATTTAGAAATAAGGTTAAAAATGTTTCTCTTGCAGCAATTCACTACTTTATACCTTTTGGCATGCGACGGTGTAATAGCAGACAAATGCTTTCTATACGATTAGCATCGAAGTGCTGAGCACAGGAAAACAAGATCCGACGTTTCGCTGAACAAACACCTGACAAGTGGCTCAGTACGAGCAAACAACTGTGAATAATAAGCGCTAACGACTGAATGGCGTTTCCTGTCGCGTGCCCAGAGCTAACGTGACAGATTCTCTTTTCACTGTTGCACTTGCGCTTGCTGTCTCTGCGTTATAAAGGTGGTTTTACAGCCTCATCCCTTTTCCCAGTGATTTTGTCACCATCTGTTCTATTTCGGAAATACAGAGCTTGTGTATGAATGATTTAGTTGCAAAAGAAAGATAGCAATACAAAGTAAGTTTTATGCAAATTACTAGCTGTAAACCCGGGGTTGCCCTGGTGTTTGTTTATCCTACACTCTCGTAGTCCACATACCCTTCCCTCCTCTCTCTGCACCCCACCTCTCTGCTCCTTTTCCTCATTCCCTCTCCCGGAAAAGTTTTCTGCAATGTACCCTTGTCATGTACCGTACAAACATTTAGGTACCCAGTAACCTTCCACTTGATTTAAAGGTGATGTGTGCAAAAAAATCCATCCATATCTGAGAAAAACTATGCATTTTGTAAAATTCCATAAGTTAAGTACCCTTCACCAAGCACCGAACGAAATTTTATATAAGACTATGACATTTCTCCTGTTTTCATGGTAGAGTGTGCAAAGTTTCATCAATATCGGAACAATACTATGGATTTCTATGCAATATAAACGCTGGGTCACATTGAAAAAAGCACTTTGTTGTTCTCCAACATTCCAATATTATATCGTACAAACCTGTTCTGAGAATAACGAAAATAACAAAGAAAAGGATCTGTGAAATCGGTCTAGCCGTTCTCTAGTTACAGCGCGACCAAGGTATTTA